>CAWUFW010003212.1:1420000-1892031 GCA_963921515.1 Calotriton arnoldi | reverse complement strand
GGACAAGTACGATGCGCTTTCCGTACGCGCCGAACCCGTCGCTACGCACGGCACGTCAAAGCATCCGGGAGAGGCGCACATAAGCTCCGAATCGCGCCACAACACGATCCACGGCTACGAGACGAACACAGCACCGACGAGGACGACGCGAAGCGACGAGGACGAAGCCAAGCGACGAGGACGACGCGAAGCAACGAGAAGGACGAACGACACGAACCAACCATGAATCCCTTCGTCCCGATCATACCAATATTCTACATCTACTACCGGAACAGGCACGGACGCGTACGGCGCAGAAGGTAAGTCAGACACCAACCACAAAACACATACAACACGTACACGACACATCACACACATACACGGGGAATCTGAATATACTTACACCAGCAACAGCAGCACCATAGGGGCGGGATGCCCATCACCAATGCCACATATGCACACAGGGGCCTGAATGCGCGCCACCACCCCAACCCAGGGGGCTGGATGCCAACCACCACAACCACCCTCAACCAGGGGGGCAGGATGCCCACCACTACTACCACCCTCACCCAGGGGGGCAGGATGCCCACCACTACTACCACCCTTAGCCAGGGGGCAGGATGCCCACCACTACTACCACCCTTAGCCAGGGGGGCTGGATGCCTACCACCACCCTTAGCCAGGGGGCTGGATGCCTACCACTACTACCACCCTCAACCAGGGGGGCAGGATGCCCACCACTACTACCACCCTTAGCCAGGGGGCAGGATGCCCACCACTACTACCACCCTTAGCCAGGGGGCAGGATGCCTACCACTACTACCACCCTTAGCCAGGGGGGCTGGATGCCTACCACTACTACCACCCTCAACCAGGGGGGCAGGATGCCTACCACTACTACCACCCTCACCCAGGGGGCAGGATGCCCACCACTACTACCACCCTTAGCCAGGGGGGCTGGATGCCTACCACCACCCTTAGCCAGGGGGGCTGGATGCCTACCACTACTACCACCCTCAACCAGGGGGGCAGGATGCCTACCACTACTACCACCCTCACCCAGGGGGGCAGGATGCCCACCACTACTACCACCCTTAGCCAGGGGGTGCCAGATGCCCACCACCACTACCACCCTTAGCCAGGGGGCTGGATGCCTACCACTACTACCACCCTCACCCAGGGCGGGCTGGATGCCTACCACCACCCTTAGCCAGGGGGCTGGATGCCTACCACTACTACCACCCCCACCCAGGGGGCAGGATGCCTACCACTACTACCACCCCCACCCAGGGGGCAGGATGCCCACCACTACTACCACCCTTAGCCAGGGGGGCTGGATGCCTACCACTACTACCACCCTCACCCAGGGGGGCAGGATGCCCACCACTACTACCACCCTTAGCCAGGGGGTGCCAGATGCCCACCACCACTACCACCCTTAGCCAGGGGGGCTGGATGCCTACCACTACTACCACCCTCACCCAGGGCGGGCTGGATGCCTACCACCACCCTTAGCCAGGGGGCTGGATGCCTACCACTACTACCACCCCCACCCAGGGGGCAGGATGCCTACCACTACTACCACCCCCACCCAGGGGGCAGGATGCCCACCACTACTACCACCCTTAGCCAGGGGGGCTGGATGCCTACCACTACTACCACCCCCACTCATAGGATGGACAATGCATGACACAACAAGCACACCACAACCTAGGGAATGCAAGATTAAGACATCCCCCACCACCATGACAAGCGTGTGAGCAGGCTGTGTCAAATGCCTACAACACCGAACATGACATTGAACATACAATGTGACCCCCTAGCACATGTGCCACACATATATGTGTGTGGCACCCACAATGCAAGCAGCCCATGACCATTGTGGCAATGGGGCCTAAACCCCCATCATCACAGTGACCAAAAGGCAAGTGTGGGGTCCATAGCTGAAGCACATTTTGACCATTGTGGCAATGGGGTCTAAACCCCCATCATCACAGTGACCAAAAGGCAAGTGTGGGGTCCATAGCTGAAGCACATTTTGACCATTGTGGCAATGGGGTCTAAACCCCCATCATCACAGTGACCAAAAGGTAAGTGTGGGGTCCATAGCTGAAGCACAGTTTGACCATTGTGGCAATGGGGTCTAAACCCCCATCATCACAGTGACCAAAAGGCAAGTGTGGGGTCCATAGCTGAAGCACATTTTGACCATTGTGGCAATGGGGTCTAAACCCCCATCATCACAGTGACCAAAAGGCAAGTGTGGGGTCCATAGCTGAAGCACATTTTGACCATTGTGGCAATGGGGTCTAAACCCCCATCATCACAGTGACCAAAAGGTAAGTGTGGGGTCCATAGCTGAAGCACAGTTTGACCATTGTGGCAATGGGGCCTAAACCCCCATCATCACAGTGACCAAAAGGCAAGTGTGGGGTCCATAGCTGAAGCACATTTTGACCATTGTGGCAATGGGGTCTAAACCCCCATCATCACAGTGACCAAAAGGCAAGTGTGGGGTCCATAGCTGAAGCACATTTTGACCATTGTGGCAATGGGGTCTAAACCCCCATCATCACAGTGACCAAAAGGTAAGTGTGGGGTCCATAGCTGAAGCACAGTTTGACCATTGTGGCAATGGGGTCTAAACCCCCATCATCACAGTGACCAAAAGGCAAGTGTGGGGTCCATAGCTGAAGCACATTTTGACCATTGTGGCAATGGGGTCTACACCCTCATCATCACAGTGACCAAAAGGTAATTGTTGACAAAGAAAGAGCTGCAACTGCCAAACTGCATGGATCATTCCTGGTCACTGAACCAAAAACTCATCTGTGGCAAAGTAGTGTATGTGTCCCATTGCAACATAAATTGGGGGAGCCAAATACTGCAGTGCAAATGAAACATTCCTTTGGCCATGTGCAGACAAACAACACCCATGGTGGCTGAGACCGTCAACAGTCATCAATGACACAATGACAGAAGTGACCATCAGAATGCAGAACCACATATTTGCACCAATGGGCACACAAATGCAGATACCCTGTGGAGACAGCAGATGTGAGGTGAACAGATACCATACCATGGCAGCAATGGGACACACAAACCATGATCACTGTGCTGACCGATGACCTAGGAGTCCCAGGGACAGCAGGGGAAACACACCAAACAACATACAGCCAATGGCACACCCAAGATATGCCAATGCAGTGGTGCAGATGCACAAACACAAACAGGCAGACCAACACTGTCATCATACACAGCAGGTGAGGGGTGGGGGTGCCATTGTCCCCAGGCAACAACACAACACATGAGGAGAGCTGAATACCAATCATACAGATGTGCATACACTGCCACACTAAGGTAACTCATGGATCCAAATCCCCTATGTGGGCAAGCAGGCATTGACAGGTGAGAGGGAGCACAAAACACACATGTCACACAGGCACGTAGGAACAACAACTGACACAGCAAGTCACAGACACACCACAGCACCACCCCCAGGGCCCCCACAATGTGGTGACCCTGGGCTGAAGAAAAATACCACTGTGATGACAAAGCTAAATGTCGTTCACACTGTGAACCACAGTCAGGTGTCCTGAGCAACTAACTACCATCACACCTACACAAGCACAAATCAATCAGCATGGCCAGTAAGCCAAGGCCAACATGGAGGCAGGGGACTAGCCGGGCAACAACTCTCATCTGCACACACTCAACACCACACCCCTCGACCTCCAACAATGTGCAGCAGTGAAGTACACATGCACTGGTGACATTGCACATGCACCCATTACTATTCCAGGGTGGTGGGTGGGAACCAAGGTGTAGAAACACATCACACATGGACACTCAACAAGACTCCTGAATGTCTGACACACTGCACACTACGCTGTACATGGACATGACGGCAATACCACACCGACCAATGGGATCCCAGCCACAGTCACACACCAATGAAGAAGCCAAGGTCACCCACAAAGAACACACATAGACAACAACCAACATTGCAGCCCGGACCCTAAGGAGTGCCAGCAGTCACACACACAACATGTCACAATCACTGAAAGATAACACAAACTGGAAATCACATGACAGGGGCAAACAACAAGTGCCAAAGGGAAACCTGACTGTGACCCATCTGCGTCAGCACACAAACTCTGCCCTGACAGCAAACACACCTATGGGTGACACCCTGATGACCAGTAATGTGCCATGCACCCACATCACAGAGAACACAGGGAGAAGACTTTGGGGGAACATAGCTCAAGTCAGCAAGCATCACAAACAGGTACAACACTAGGGATCACAGCATGCGCAGATGAATGGAAGTGAACACACAGACATGCACATACAACACACACCTTGGGCGCAGGCAATGTCACACGTGTACACACTGCCATGAGGGGACTCCACTCCTGTGTGAGGAAAGCTGTGCCATATGTTGCCTCAGTAGGGCCCCATCATGTCAGCTGAGCACTTGGTCACACAATCAACAATTAGCACCAAATGAGGGCTCCCATCACATCAGCCTGGTCATGGATGTGCCAACGGAATCATCAGCACAGATCCAACACACTTGTATAGCAATGTTGCACTGACTACACGGATGAGTCCCTCCCCATTGATGCCCAAACCTGCATGTCCACTGGAGATGGCAACACGGTCAGGGAAGTAGACAAATGCAACGATGGCAGGCACAACAGATGTGCAGGGGTGGAAGCCACAGATATGAAATTGCCAATGTAAGTAGGAAACCCATTGCCAAATACTGAACACATGACACCCTCAGATGCTGCTATTGATGACATGGATACACCACATGATAGGACACATTCCCCCTGGACCACATGGGTTCCTGCACAGTAACACTTCATAATCATGAGACCAGATATCACCATCACTGCAGCAAGGGCATGGTTAGCTGCACCAACAACATGTACATCTGAAGCATGAGCACTAGAGAAAAGAAAGTTGCTTTATTCAGCATATGTGTTGAGGCCAAACGAAGTCCTGAAAAAAGAGCAAAGGCCAATGGCCAGTCCATTGTCAAAGTTCAAACAGGGTGACACTGGCAGATGTCACCCTACGCATGCCTGCACAATACCAGGGACAATCCACTAGGAGGGGCAACCGGGGGGCAGGCCAGGCACCGCAGGGACAGGATCAGGGCTCACCAGGGGGAGTCAGGGAAGGGGTGGTGGGTGCTGGAGAGCCACTGACTACTGCAGTGGAGGTGTCTGACATGGTGTGTGCCGGCACAACTGGGGGGCATGACACAGATGTCGTGGGTGCCGGCACAACTGCAGTGGACCCTGCAGATGGGGTGGACAGGTCCGCCACTGCAGTGCCCAAGTCAGACAGGGCGGTAGTGGACTCCACTGCAGTGCCTACCTCCAGGGGAGGAGAATGGGGAACAGGCAAGGTGGGTTGGACAGAGGGGGGGACACCCTCACCACATCAGTGGCACAGACAAGCGCAGCGGGGGTGTGGTGCTGGGAGAGCAAGTGGCAGGGGAGAAGGCCGGAGCATCTTGGGGATGGTATATCTGTGGGTGGGGGAACCTGGGGCAGGGTGTGGTGGGGGCACCTGTGCAGTGGGGGCCTGAGGGATGGAGGACGGAGACCTTGTGCCTGAGCTGCAGGGCGGTGGCGGGGTCTTGCTCTTAGCACTCCGGGGGACTTGCGGGTGGGGGCCTCAGTCCGTCTGCGCCTGGGGGAGGGTGTCCGGGGGCGAGGGGCACTCTGCTCCGTGTGGGTGGGCTTCCTCTTCCCCCGGGATGCTGGAGCAGCTTCATCGGTGGGGAAGAGGCCGAGGTCACAGAGGAAGAGCTGCTGTGACTTTGGGGTTGCAGGTGAGGCAAGGGAGGGTGCTTTGGAGGGAGAGGGAACTGAGGACTGCGCAGTGCATGTGGATGCGTGTGTGTGTTCCAGGGCCCCATCCCCTGTGAGTCTGGCTTCAGTCCCCTGAATGTGCTTGCGTGTGCGTTTTGTCATTGGCGTGTGTGTCAGTGTGCTGGATGTGTGTGTGCTGGTGTGTGCCAGTGTGTGTGTGCCTGGGATGGGTAAGGTGCTGGGGAGTGTGGATGGAGCAGAGGCAGGAGGGGTGAGGGACCGTTTGAGGAGGGACACTGCTGCCGTCAGGGAGGAGTCCATGGACCTATTGCCCCTCTGTAGGTCAGACATGCCCGATGAGATGCCCTCCATGAACGACACCAGCTGAGTCAACAGCGCGGTGTGCGCATGGAGGACACTCAGCATGGCTGTCTGCCCTACATGGAGCTGGCGAAGGAGGTACACAGACTCCTCACTCAGGGCAGCAGGGGACACAGGGGCAGGGGGTGCGGTGCCTGGCCCAAAGGAGACACGCTCCCGGACATGGGAGCCTCCACGGACCTGGGGAATGGGAGCCGATGGGAGGGCGGTGGTGGTGCTGGTGGTGGCGGGGACAGCAACACTAGCTGGGGTGTGGTGGCTGCTGACACCCGCCTCCACAAGGGAGTCATCCTCCGAGTTGCTCTGGTCCTCAGCTGAGGTGGATGCTGCTGAGGACTCCTCGGTGTGGCTCCCCTCGCCCTCCGTGCCACTGGGTCCCTCCGACCACTCCTCGGCTGCTGACCCAGTCTGGCTCTCCGGCTCCTCCTGGTCCGTGGAGCTGTCCCCTTCCGTGGCCGTGGATGTATCTGCAAACAATGGGGAAACAGACAGACATCAGTCACCTGCACATAACGCACACACCACTGTGAGCACAGCACATCACAGAGCAAGCCCTGGCATCATTAGTTGTACATTGCTAAAAGTGCACTAATTGAACAGGAGAAGTCAATTGTCAGTCTGATGCCAAGCATGGCACTCACATCCCACATGGCCTTGCACCCATCTGTCTGGTGTCTGTTGGATTGCAACACCCCAGTGTTGACACATGCACCAAGTACACAGTAGTTGGACAGTGCAGAGAACACGGTGTGGACACATCACAGCTCTTGCCACTGAGTCAGTACAGGTTTCCGGATGAAAGGGATGCCCAGAGTCAAATAGGAAATGCATGTGATGCATACCAGCGACAGACACCATGATGCACCCATGTCCTGATAGCCAGCGCCACTATGGTGTGCATGTAGCACATGTCACTCCCCTGCAGGATCACCAATCAGTAGACACATGCCATGGCGGAGGCATGACTGCAAAGTCATACATCACTGTCTCAGTGATGTATGACTTTGCAGCCAGACAACAACACTCTGCACTGTGTCACAATAGTAGGTCATGGGGAATGCAAGTCCTGGAGCTGCACAAGTGCACATGTACATCCCCCCCACAACACATCCTCTTAACCCTCATCTGTCCAGGTCATACCTATTGGACATATGGGAGACCTGTGACACTACCCTCTGAACCTGAGCCCCTCACACTCTGCTGTGCATGGGGAACAGCTGCCTGAACTTCACATTTACATGCCCCAGTCTGCATGGGCAGCTGATCAGACACCTATGTGTCACACAAGTATCGTCTCCTATGGTCACATCTCCAGTGGCATGCTGAGCCCCTACCAAGAAACTCCACAGCAGTCCTGGCGACTAATCCACAGCACACTGACACAGAGGCAGACACCTGAGGGGCAAATCACTGTGCACAATGTGTCCTCTGATACACGGGAGTGGGAGTACAGAGTGTATTGTATGGCCTGGAGTAGGCATGACTGTCCAGCCCCACATGAATGAGGGATGAGCCCTGGACTGTAGGCAGCTGGCTAAGTATGTGTGACACACGTCATATACATACTCCTGGGGCCCAAACATTGTTCCCACCCGCAGCATGGGTGTGTGCCAGGTACCCCAGCCACATGTGGTGGATCAGCTCAGCAATTGGACCACAGATCAAAGTAACACGCTGAATACATGTCAGAATACAGGCATTGTGTAAGCAATGGACCCACCCATGATGCCCACCACAGAGTCAGGGAAACAGATGCTGTCTCCCACCTTGAGTCAAGCAAACTGCAAGGACACAGTCCTAAGTGACAGAATTCCCTGCATGTAAGGGCCACACCTGGGTATCAGATGAGGAGTGGGCAGTGCACAATAGAGGGACATGGCTCCTGGACAACATGACTGCTGTACTGTGGCAGTTCAACCTGGCCCGAGGAGGGCACATAACATGTTAGACAGAGTACACAGTGCAGTCTTTGACTCACCCCTCCTTGCTGCTCTCTGGCCTTCAGCTGCCCATCCAGGTCTGGAAAGACCACCGCCAGGATCCTGAGCATGTGGGGGTCAGGGTCCGTGTTCCGCCCCTCCTGCGAGGAGGCGACAGCTTCAGCTGGACCCGTGCAATCCTCCGGGTCCAGCCCCGAAGGTCCTGCCACCTCTTTTGGCAGTTGCGGATCCGGCGCTTGTAGACCCCCACGGACCGGACAGCCCGGACGATGTCCTTCCAGATCTCATGCTTCCGATGGGCAGAAGCCTGTCAGGATGACAAAGTGATAAGGACATTACTACACATGCAACATATCCGTGCATGACACAGTTGCATATACATGTCGCAATCACAGGGGCACATGGTGTACCCAGGCAGTGCACGGCTGCCCATGGACAGTTTTCCAGAAGTCACTACATGGTATCATAGCATGGGGAGTAAAACCCTGTTCAGAAGCACTGTCACTGCACCATACCTGTCCAGTGCAAGTCACTACACACTATGGGGGTGACAACTACTCAGTGAGCCTGCTAGCCAGTGGTGTGCTGACTCTCAGCCTTGCTAGTCAGACAAAATGCACATTCAGAAAGGCAGTGCACAGAACACTCACCTGCTCCCCTGGTGTCCCATACAGCTTGCTGTACTGTGGAAGTAGGCTGTCCAGCAGGGCCTGGTTCTCTTCAAGGCTGAAGGCTGGGGCTCTCTCCACAGTACGTGCCATTGCAGGGTCCAGAGGGGCAGAGACAGCAGCAGTGCAGTGGCAGATGTCGTCCTGGAGCATGTAGTGCAGGCAAGTGGGCTCTCAGGGGAACATGCAGCAATATATATGTGCTGGAGAGGCAGATACTGTCCCTTGTGTCCAAAGTGATAGGTCCAAGTCGTTTGCATCTTCTGAATCTGGCCAATCCATGGAATAGCAGCACCAAAACACGCCCACAGCATCCTTCAAATCTTCAACTTCATGACATACATGATTTTGCAACATTGTTGTGGGTGACCAACTGATTTTCCAGCAACCGACTCGTTCGAATATTCAAAAACGCGTCCGTTGCCAGGCAAGCCCATTGTCAATGGGTGCGCACCGATCGGTCCATTGCTGTTCAACGCGCACAGGGGTACAACGCGTACCCGCACACATTGAAAGCAATGGGCCGGCCGGAGGCACCGATCGGTCCATTGCTGTTCAACGCGCACAGGGGTACAACGCGTACCCGCACACATTGAATGCAATGGGCCGGCCGGAGGCACCGATCGGTCCATTGCTGTTCAACGCGCACAGGGGTACAACGCGTACCCGCACACATTGAATGCAATGGGCCGGCCGGAGGCACCGATCGGTCCATTGCAGTACAACGCGCACAGGGGTACAACGCGTACCCGCACACATTGAATGCAATGGGCCGGCCGGAGGCACCGATCGGTCCATTGCTGTTCAACGCGCACAGGGGTACAACGCGTACCCGCACACATTGAATGCAATGGGCCGGCCGGAGGCACCGATCGGTCCATTGCTGTTCAACGCGCACAGGGGTACAACGCGTACCCGCACACATTGAATGCAATGGGCCGGCCGGAGGCACCGATCGGTCCATTGCTGTTCAACGCGCACAGGGGTACAACGCGTACCCGCACACATTGAATGCAATGGGCCGGCCGGAGGCACCGATCGGTCCATTGCAGTACAACGCGCACAGGGGTACAACGCTGCACCGCACACATTGAATGCAATGGGCCGGCCGGAGGCACCGATCGGTCCATTGCTGTTCAACGCGCACAGGGGTACAACGCGTACTCGCACACATTGAATGCAATGGGCCGGCCGGAGGCACCGATCGGTCCATTGCTGTTCAACGCGCACAGGGGTACAACGCGTACCGCACACATTGAATGCAATGGGCCGGCCGGAGGCACCGATCGGTCCATTGCAGTACAACGCGCACAGGGGTACAACGCGTACCCGCACACATTGAATGCAATGGGCCGGCCGGAGGCACCGATCGGTCCATTGCTGTTCAACGCGCACAGGGGTACAACGCGCACCCGCACACATTGAATGCAATGGGCCGGCCGGAGGCACCGATCGGTCCATTGCTGTTCAACGCGCACAGGGGTACAACGCTGTACCCGCACACATTGAATGCAATGGGCCGGCCGGAGGCACCGATCGGTCCATTGCAGTACAACGCGCACAGGGGTACAACGCGTACCCGCACACATTGAATGCAATGGGCCGGCCGGAGGCACCGATCGGTCCATTGCAGTACAACGCATCACTGTACATGTGACTGGCATATGTCAGGATGCCTGTCTCAGATGGACATATGCCAGCCACAGATAGCTCCCAGGGAGTGAGGGGCACACCTACATCACGACAGCCTGTCCAAACCTTATCATAAGGCATGTAAGGCTGCATTTCCTATTGTGTGTATGTTGGTGTACATGTTGTCCTGTGGGTGTCACCTGTGGGCAGCCACCCCCAGGCTGTGCACGTGTTCATGGGGACAGGATCATGGGTGTTACGTGTACGTGACCACTGTGATGTGCAACTGTTCATATCTGTGCATGTGCCATGGTCACATTTCACAGTGGTGTTTGTGTATGTCATGTCACATACCCCGTGAGTCCCATGTGGGACGGTATGTTTGAGCCAGGGTGTCCCAGTGGCACAATAGTGATGGCCCTCCACAGTCTTTGTGCATGTAGTGTTTACAATGTCTCTGATTTCATGTGCACAATGGGAGACAGTCTCCACATCCACGTTGTGTGTGCATGGACTCTGATGTTGTGCGTGTGTGTCACAGACGTCCATGGCTCTCCTGCCATGGCAAGTGTGGCCACTACCTGTGGGGGTCATGTTTGTTTTGTTGTGGTGTACACATGATACTCCAGGTGATGCCAGTGTCCATGTGGCATTACAGGGTCCCTGGGAATGTGCCTGTCGTTGAGCTGTGGTGCCTGGGGCACATCTGTCCTCACATGTCACTGGGGGGTGACTGTGACACAGCATCATGATATCCAATGGGCCAAACAGGGACAAATTGATGCCACCTGTAGGACCGTGTTGACAGATGTTGACCATGTATGTACCATAAATGTCGTTCCGGTACTGCACACTTCATGTAGTTGTGCCTCATGATGATGTATGTTGGGATCTTGAGTGTGTTCAATGCCGCATATGTGGGGTGACTGACGATCTTGCTTACTTCTCCTCTGCACTGCAGGGCTCCTGCTGTCCATCGGCCATTCCCAGACCTGGCAACGATGGTGGAACGGGACAGCATCCGACGGTACCGCTTCACCAGGCAGCTGATTGAGGATTTTGCAGTGCAGTTGTCCCCACATTTGCAGCCTGGCCGGCCGTATCCTACAGCGCTGACCCCCAAGGTGAAGGTGATGGCAGCCCTACACTTCTTTGCCACCTGTACCTTCCAACATACTGTGGCGTCTGCTGGTGGGATGTCACAGACCATGTTCAGCCGTGTGCTCCGCGATGTTTTGGCGGCAATGTTGCTCTTCCTGAACCGGTACATCTATTTCCCTAGACTGCGACGACTCACTGACGTGAAGAGTGACTTTTATGCCCTGGGGAGGATGCCGCATGTCATTGGCTCCATTGATGGGACACATGTGGCTTTGGTACCACCACAGGCCCAGGAGCAGGCCTACAGGAACCGCAAGCACTACCACTCGGTCAATGCACTGGTGGTGTGTCTTGCAGACATGACCATCACACACGTGTGTGCCCGTTTCCCTGGTTCAGCACACGATGCCTTTGTGATGAGGAGTAGTCGCATCCCCAGGTTGATGGCACAGATGCAGAACCAGCGTGCCTGGCTTGTCGGTGTGTACTGACTTTGTGCCATTGTGTGTGATCTGATCTGTAGTATTCCGCCCACTTTTCCAAGTCAGCTGATGTGCACTTGTCTGTCCGTAGGTGACTCGGGATACCCCAACATGCCGTGGTTGCTGACACCCCTCAGGAACCCTGTGACACCTGCCCAGATGCGCTACAATGAGGCACATGGTCGGACCAGGAGAGTGATTGAGCGGACCTTTGGTCTCCTGAAGAGCCGCTTCCGCTGCCTGGACAAGACCGGAGGGTCCCTCCCATATGCCCCTGCGAAAGTGTGCAAGATTATCATCATCTGCTGCATGCTCCACAACCTGGCAGTGCGGAAGGAGTTGCCTCTCATCCAGGATGACGATGACCAACATCCGCCACCTGTGGAGGATCCTGGCCTGGACCACGATGCCAGTGACGATGATGATGATGATGGTGATGGTGATGTCCGCACACAGCTCATCACCAACTTCTTTAGCTGAATGTGAGTATCCTGAGGTGTCATGTGAATGATGTGAGTTGGCATGATGTGTGGGTGGTGCTCTGGTGCTGTTGGAGTGTGTCCATGGGCTACTTGACAGGATGTGTGTTGCGATGTGTGGTGACAGGTGGGCTGTACTCCCCAACAGTGTTGACATGCTAACTTGGTTCTGGGTGGGTATCTTGTAACATGTATTGTGCATGAGTTTTGCTGTTCTGTCCTGTACTGCATTGCTTTTGACTGTGTGTCATTTCTGTCCTTCACAGGGTACTTTCAGATTCGTTTGGTGAACTGTGTCCACCGACGACGTGATTGCACATCCAGGCTGGTAGCTGTTGTGTCCCTACAGGTGATGTGCGCCACACCCATGGACTTCCTTCTGTCTACAGTTGTTGACTGTGTGCCCGCTACCAGGTGGGGTTACCTTGCATCTGTAGTGGTTACGGCATGTTGCTACTGTGTAATAAACCTGTGCTTCACTTAGTGATGTGCGTTGTCTGTGGTCACACATTTGACTGCCATTTGCTTACTGCACCTGTGGGCTACTTGACTACAACTGGGAATGGGTGTGGTGTCTGTGCATTGCACCGTCTTCCCTGGCAACATCAGTGTAGGCAATGAGTCAGATGGCCTAGGTGTGTATGTGTTGTGTAGCCCTGGTGGTGTGTCTCCCTCATATGTGTCACGTTGCCTGTACTCACATGCCTGTGTTGTCCTTGCTGTTGCAGTTCGCATACACTGTGTAATTTTGCAGTTCATCATCCCCATAACAGCACCCACGTTGGAATCACGACAGAGGCAAGTATGGTGTATTAGTGTGTTTATTGTGATAATAGTGCATAGGATGGATTGTGCTGTACATGAATCTTGCAATCCCAAGTTCCTAGATGAATAGAAAGTCCAGGTAGACAGGATCCCCAGTATCGGGGCCACAGTTGTCTGACACATTGTTCCAACTTGTACTCCCCATGCAATGTGTGGGAGTAGTGTTGCCATCAACAGGGTGAACAGTCTGTGCACAAAGGCGAAAATCCAGAACAGGTTCAGGCTTCCTGGGAGTTGCGCTTGGCCATCAGCCTCTCACTTTCCCCTCCTCGGACGACCCCTCTTCTTGGGGGGGGGCCCTCAAGTGCAGGCTGCTGCGGTGCAGGGGACTCTCCGCCAGAGTCCTCCTCCCTCCCTGTGGCAGTTGCAGTTTGTTCGGTGCCAGATGTTGTTGGCACACAGGGAGGTGTGGACTGGTTGCTGTTCATCTGGCGGAGGCATTGTAAAATGTCCCTGTGCACCGCCGTCATCTCATGTAGTACATCCCACTTGGACTCCACGCGGGTCATGTGGGAGTCCACACGTGACATGTGGGAGTCCACACGTGACATGTGTGACTCCACTTGGGACATGTGGGAGTCCAAGCGGGCATGATGGGCAGCCTGCTGCTGTTTGATGTCTCTGAGGAGCCCCACTACCTGGCTGAGCTCTCCGGTGCTGGACTGGTACGCATCAGCTATGCGTACCAGTTGTGGGTCTTCATGCACACCAGCAACGTCTGCAAGCAGCGACCTCTGTCTCCCACCCCTCCCACCACCCCTGCTGACATGTGCAGTGTGTGCAGTTGCACGCACAGATAACCCTGGTCCACCTTGGGGGTTGGTGGTAATGGTGGTGTCCATGGCCCCAGGTTGGTCCAGGGTCACTGCGCTGGTGTTGTTCCTTATTCTGTCCATGTCGGCAGGGATGGTATTCGTGGTGACAGTCGTTGGAGGGGTGGGTGCAGGGGTGCAGCTGGTGGACCTGCTGTTGCTGCAGCTGGTGGTCCTGCTGGTGCAGCATGTTGACTTGCACCGGATGTGCCAGGTTGTTCTTCATCGTCCGAGGAGGACAGAGGCTGTACGACGCCAGTGAGCTCGGCATCCTCTTGAGCCTGGGACTGGGACTCCTCAGCGTCTGCTGCTGTGTCCCTATCATCACCTGTTTTTGGGAGACACAAACAATGTATGTCATGTTTCTGCAGGCATCAGTGGTTGACACACCTGACAGTTGTGACTGTGCCTCGGGGTGCGGGCCTGTACATTGTATTGTCCTAAGTCGTCACAGTCAGGGGTTGATATTGGTGTGGCACATTGTCCTGCATTATTTGGGCATTTCTATGTATTCTCTGGGGTGTGAACATGGTCTGCATTGATTGTGTTTGGTTGACAGCCAGACCTCCTTCCCACCCACCCACCCACCCAGTCAGTTATCCCACCATGGAACGTGCTTGCATTGCAGGGAGTGTAAGTTGTCTCTCAGGATGTCAGTCAGTGGTGTCCTGCTGTTTGTTGGTGCACAGTTGGCAGCAGGGCCTTGTGCTCCCCACAGCAGTAGCCAGTGTCAGCCATCTTGTGAGTCCTTCTCCACTCCCTGTGATGTGAGCATGGTTCAGGGTGGTGTTGATGGGACAGTTGTGGGGGTGAGCTATGTCTGTGACTACGTCTCCCATCATGCTATTGCCTCCACCCCCTTCCCAGCATGCCCATGCTTCCTTCCTTTTGACTCTGCTTCCCTGTGGGGTGGGCTGGCTGTGCTGACAGGATGGCTGGGAGTGTTGTCCTGGCAGTTGTTTGGCTAAGAGTCCCAAGAGTGTCCCTGTGCTTCACACAACATAAGCCAGGGTGGTGGTGCTTTGTGGGATCTTGTGTTAGGATGGAGGGCATTGCATTCTACCAGGTGGGTACTGTGGAGTTTGTGTTGGGGGGGGTGTGAGGGGAGGTGCTGGTGACTATGGTCAGTGCTGCAAGTCCCCCTTCCCACCCAGCCAGCCAGATATCCCACCATGGAACGTGCTTGCATTGCAGGGAGTGTAAGTTGTCTCTCAGGATGTCAGTCAGTGGTGTCCTGCTGTTTGTTGGTGCACAGTTGGCAGCAGGGCCTTGTGCTCCTCACAGCAGTAGCCAGTGTCAGCCATCTTGTGAGTCCTTCTCCACTCCTTGTGATGTGCGCATGGTTCATGGTGGTGTTGATGGGACAGTTGTGGGGGGGCAATATGTGTGACTGCGACTCCCATGATGCTATTGGCTACACTGACTTGGCCAGCATACACAGAATTCCTTCCTTTGAGTGGTCTTCACTGTGTGTTGGTGTTGTTGTGGTGGCTACATGTGTGGATGTGTGTGTTAGTTCTATTTGTGCCACTGCCTAGCTGTAGTTGTGGTTGTGTTTGTACATGTGTTGGCACAGTTGGATGTGACTTTTTTGATGGCATGTGTTGGGTTTATCTGACTGACATACACATTTTGGGATGATTCTGTTCTAGTTGCTGTGTAATTGCTATGAGTGCATGGTTTGACTCTCCCCTTGACAGTGATGTGTGTGTGTTTTGTGGCAGTATATTGTGTACATTTGTTGTGTACTCACCAGGCTCTGGGATGTCCTCTAGTCCATATATGCTCACTGGCGGTAGGATGGCCCGCACCTTCTCCTCCCAGGGCCTGAGGTATATTGGCTTGGCAGGAGGGCCACTGCCGGTGTGTTGGCTGTTGATGTAATCTTGCTTCAGCAGTTTCCGTACCCTCCTGCGCACGTCATACCACCTGTTCTGGATGTCGCTCTTTGTGCGCCGACATGGTGATTGTGCGTTCACCCTGTTGATGATCCTCTCCCACATCTTGGTTTTCTGCGACATGGGGGTCTGTTGGACCAATGTGCCAAACAGCTGTGGCTCTACCCTGAGGATCTCGTCTACCAGGACTTCCAATTCACAATCTAGGAACTTGTGATTCTTCTTGGGGGGCATGGTGATGGGTGGTGATGGTGGGTGATGTGTGTGTTGGTGTGCAGGTGAGGGTGTGTGGGTGTGTGTTGTGCTGGGTGTATGTGAGGTAGGTATTTGTTGGTGTGCTGCTGGTGTGTGGCTTGTGTGGGGGATGAGCTGTGGGTGTGTGGTTGCTTTCTCTTGGGTGCTGGCAGTGGAATGGCATTTGCAAAGGCTCATGGTAGTGATTTGTGTCCTTTATATAGGTGGAGTTGTGGGTGTGTCTTTGTTCTCTGTCCCCACCCCCCCCAGTATTTATTGGCTTGGTAATTGCTTGTTTGGCCTTTTTTTGGTTGATTTTTCCTTTGTGCTGTTTGTGTATGTTGGAAACGTTCTTGTGACCGAGTCGGACCCTGCATTGGTCTCGTACGGTGTTTTCCGTTTCGTTCACGCTGTGTTTGTGCAGTTTTGTATGCTGCGTACGCGTCGGTCGCGGTGTATTGTGTTGCTTCGGTTCGGTTTTGTATGCGTGTCGGTCGTACGGCTTGTCCTCCGTCCGACTCGGTCGTGTTTTCGCGCCTTGCATCGTACTTTGCGGGTTGGAGTTGGCGGGTACGATTCGGTCGGATTTGTTCCGGGTGCGTGTCGGTCGGTTGGATTCGCGTGTTTTTCCGGCCGGATTGCTATTTTCCGAGCGGCTCGGTCGGTCGGCTTGGTTTCCTGACGTGTCGGTCGGATTTATCGCGGCTTGCATCGTACTTGGCGTGTCGGGCGCCACTGGTACGTGTCGGTCGGTATTTTTCCGGATCCGAGTCGGTCGGTGCTTTTCCGGCCCGAATCGGAATCGACCCCAAAGTGTTATTGTGCTACAATGTTATTGTGCCACTTTCATTACAACCACTTCATATCCAGAGGCCAATGTATACCTTCCAATGAGAAAAATTAATCTCTTGGTATCTATTTACTACTTATTCCCAACACATGATGTTGCTGTTGTACAAGATATACATGTGTTGCTCACTTGCCTGGGGGATTGTACAGGGATAATACTAACTGTGCTGTAATATCATCCACAGATGTCATTGTGTTTTGTGTGTGCCATCAATCTAAAGGCTCCATTCATCCTGTGCTTCAAATTGCCCACTATGTTACAACAGACTCTATATACCTCTATAGACTAAGACCTAAGATGTCTGCAATAGGAATGTATGTAGAAATGTGTCTGCTGACTGGGTCTCTATAATGTGAATGAGAGTCCTGGTGTCTGACATATGATCAGTCCAATCAGACGAGGCCCCTTACGTATAATTGCCTGTGATTATGAAATTGGTATAATTTTTAATTTTAGCATGTTGTCCTTTCAATACAGATTATAAACCACATGACTTATAATGAACTTGGATGGGACAGCATCGAGATCTGAAAGGAAGGGGAAGATCAAAGCGAAGAGAGATGTTTATAAATTCTGAGAAATAAGAGGCCATTGCAGATTGCTTACCTAGATAGTTTGATGTACCTGTGAAGTCTATGACTTTTTTTTTACAGTCTATTAAGGAAATTGTACTGTAAAATGCACTGTTAGGCACCATATTTTCATAGATTTCTTGGGTGGAGAATAATTCCTCTTTCGCATAACACCAGTTTGTGGAGTTGGGCTCAATCGGAAGACAGGAAGACTTTGGATATGTTTGAAGAATTTGGATATTTTATGTGTGCCCCTATAGAATTGTCTATAAAAAGTAAAATAAGGTTTTTTAGCCAGTGTCTTTGGAATGTTTCTCGAAAGTTCAGAAATTGTCCCCCCCCCTCCCTTCCTCAAAACATTTCCCATCATGATCAATCTCCCTCCTCCTCTTATACATGCTTTCTACACCTCCGTTGTGACATTTGGTCTATTTACTCTCACGAGGTGTCCCTGCTTCGTACGCCTGCCTGCCTTCCAGGTGCTCCTTATTCCTGCTATTGATAAACTTTAATTAAAACTAGCACAATTTCGATGCAAATCTATTTTTATTAGGGCAGCACGTGTGTGTAGTTACATGGTGGTTCATTGTTTCTTTTGGTGGTGAACTTAAGCATGCTTTTCATGCAATTATTTTTTATTAATTTAGTTTCATTTTGTAGTTTGCGGATCCTATTGTTCCAACGTTTTGAATATTGGCACATCCTGTCAGATTTCGAGTCAACCACCTTTACAACTATATAAGTCAGTGTTTTTGGATTGCAGTCCATGGCCACCCTCTACCCCGTCACTGTACGACTGTGGATGTAGAGACTTGTGTGACTGCAACAGGTGTCCAGCAGAGCACAGGGTATGGCACATGTTTGCAAGCCCTGTTGGAATTTCACTTGTATCTTCTTCAAGAAACAGGGTGCTGCTAAAGGAGGTATTGCAATTGATTATAGGATGATTGAAAGGTGGTGCTGCTTCCCGGCTGACCCTGCATGAACCAGAGCATATATTGCAAGTGGACTTTACCAGGAGAAAGATTTGAAGCTTGTCTCTGAGGAGAGATGAGTGGCACATGGAGCTTCCTTGTGAGGGCACTCTCTGCCAAGCCTTGCCTTGGTGACAGGGCAGGCCATCACTCCTGGCCTAGCCCAGGGCCTCAACCTAAAGGAAGGATCGCACACAAGGGGTCCAATTGACTGCATGGCTAGACACCAAGCATTGTCAAGCCACCAGCAGGTATATTCCTGCTCTCTGTTTCATCAGCCAGTTCTTGCAAGGTGTATCAACATGCAGATGATGGAGAAGAGTAGGTGGACCTGGTCCTGAGGATGTCTTCAATAGACAGCAGAGACAGCAAGTGGTGACGCAAAGCGAGGCCCGAATCAGGCTACTAACCCTGTGGGTAGCTTCCAGGTTTATCTTAGTTCTCTAAGTATATGCCTGAGACTCTAAGAAGCATTATCCAATACCAATAAGCAGATGAGTATGTTTCATCTGTTTTGCCAAAACGTCAAAGCCATTTCCCACTGCAAGGAAGGATTTGATAGTATATTGCAAATACTGGCGGGAAGAGAGTTATTGTGATAGTGTCAACATTATGGCGGTCACCAAAAATAGGCCAACTGTACTACATTCATGTCAACTCAAGTAGAACTAATGGCGGAGTTGAGGTGTATCAAAAGGCACCTAGTCCACCACTTAGCCCTGCCTCCCTCCGTTAAATCGAGTTGCTTTTAGAGCTTTTAAGATAAAGTGTGAGGATTAAAGTAGTTTTAAATATATAGTACCAAAAGCAAGGTGGTGAGGACAAAAAAAGTGTGCACTATAGTCACTGTTCAGTACTTTTCTTCAAAGTTTCCAAAGACGACGCTCAACTCTCCGTAGCCCACCGCTCCTGGCCACAATCCTCAAAATGAAATCACAAAAATGGAAAGGAACGTCTTATAGTGATGTCCATATCAACAATTTATTATTGTATTTCTTCAGCAAACAGTCAGCAGGCCAAGTTCCAATAAAATATTCCAATTTTTATTCCAAAATTGTTGCCGATGAATCAATATGTCACATATTCATGAAGTCTTTTCAGCCTACGCGTTTCGTCCTATACCGGACGTCATCAGGGCTCTTTATTCAAATATTACAATCAGTATTGATAGATTTCAGTCTTAATAATTATTCAGTTGGTTTCTTCTTGTACTCCATTCAATTAAGTCTAAATGATGAACAATTCTAATTATATATATTAATCTTTATATTATTCGGTCACCCTCTTCTGGCTCTCTAGACAATTCTAGCCAGAATAATATTCAATTCTTATGAATAGCTATATTAGCTTATACTCTATTCCAGCTTCCTTGGTATTCAAGTCCAAAGACCCTTAATATATACACATATATATTCGGTCTTCGTAAGTAGTTTCCCACAGTATCCACTGCTCCACAGTATCTATTCGTTCCTAGTTTTGCATTATCAGCTAAGGCCGCGATAAGCCTCCTCCATGAACAGCCGGTCCGATAATTCCCGCTTTCCAGCGGGAATTATCAATTAGAATTGTTCATCATTTAGACTTAATTGAATGGAGTACAAGAAGAAACCAACTGAAAAATTATTAAGACTGAAATCTATCAATACTGGTTGTAATATTTGAATAAAGAGCCCTGATGACGTCCGGTATAGGCTGATAAGACTTCATGAATATGTGACATATTGATTCATCTGCAACAATTTTGGAATAAAAATTGGAATATTTTATTGGAACTTGGCCTGCTGACTGTTTGCTGAAGAAATACAATAATAAATTGTTGATATGGACATCACTATAAGACGTTCCTTTTCATTTTTGTGATTTAGTTTTAAATATATATTACATGTATGCAAGATAATTCGATGTGACCGAAAAGAGTCTTCTAAGGATACAGATTTTTTTTATTTTTGATTGCAGTTTTATATAGCGTACTGTAGTGCTTTACATGAGCACCAGTTACATTACTCAAGGACACATTCATTTTTAGTAGGCGTGGGGAGATTAAATGATTCGCCCAGAATCACAAGATGTTGAACTGACGCGAGACTTCAACCGGATTCCCCAGCTCCACAGTCGGCAGCTCTGGCTGCTACGCCACATCCTCTCCCCAACATTTTATGCATTTGCATAAATAATCTAGCCTCATTTAATAAAATGGTTATCCTTGCTATAACAAAAGAGCAGTAAAAAATTGAAGTGCACAATGGGTCTTTAAATATAATTTTTATCATTAGATGCAAAAGAGTTTGTGATCATCCCCCAACATACAACACCAGAGGCTGCAGTTCGAGAGATTGATGAACTCTATGATGTGTATATGGACGTAAAACAGAACTGGACGTCAACGGTGAGTCACAGTAACACATCTCATTATGGTTAAGATTTCAACTGGTCTAGGAATTCTTGGAGTATACTGAGTTTAATATGTCTTACAAAGTTTAAAAGAAAAGAACTTGAAGTCAGAGACCTATTTTCTAAGCTGTGTAAGTTATTAGCGATCTTGCTGGTGTTTTATTACTTTCAGCAATGCTACTGAATTAAACATAGGTTGTGTGTAGGTATTATTCTGCTCCAAGAGCGCTGGTTTCAACATTCACTATAAAAGAGCATTATGGCAAAATTATCTTTACTACTGTGGAGATTTCTAAATGACCAGAATATCAATGGTAGAAGATATCAAATCCCATTTTAGAGCTATCTTATTCTAAACTGTCACAGGACTATATTTAATTTGAGGCTCTCATTACATAAAGAATACTATTCTCAGAGATGGTCGAAAAATCTTTCAGATTCATGATAAAGCTGATTATGCCAACCTTTAATCCTACTTTTCCCTACTAGATTTAATGCAGATGGTCTTGTATTTGCCTGCTAAAAGTGGTAGAAGGGAGGAAAACAATTCAAGATTATACTTTCGATTTAGTCATGCTGTAATAGACCACAGACTCCAAAGTTCAGTTTGGTGGATTTATTATAAGGCCAAAAATAATTGAATATAAACACACCTCAATATCAGAGTATATAGGTACAGAAAGATCAATACAGAGCCGATTTTACGAATATAAGTCATTCAGCACAGAAGGCATAATATGATGAACTCCAAAATCAAAATACAGCAAAGAATAGAAGCGGAGTCCAATTCTCTTTTCATTAAGAAGGAACAAAATCTTTCCCTACTCTACTCTCAATGAGGATCCTACCTATCTCCCTAGTATCGTATCCCAAAGGTGTCAGCACGTGTTGACTTCCTAAGAAGTACTCACGTCAAATGGGTCTGATAGCTTAAAGCTATGGAGCTCGCTCTAAGATGCTCCTTCTCCTCCGAAAACTGGCAGAAGTCTCTCGAATCCCTGCGCATCATATAAAAAGACAATATTCAACCCACAATACGTCATGTTCAGTAAATTTCCACAGAAGCTTTAATTAGGTCGACTCTTCTTCCAGTGGCCTTGGTTCCCAGATAGGCCAGGCACGGAAGGCAGGTCCTCCCTTCTCGCCTTGCAGTCTTCTTCAAAGACATTCCGGGTATCTCCTTAAATCTAAGAATAACAAGGTCGGATTCCTGCACCTGCAGTAGGATGAGAACATACTGTCTTCGAGCACAACAGAATTTATTTAATTAATTCTTGAGCAACCAAGGAGAAACGAAACTCAAAACAACCTACGATTTGGGCCTACAAATCGGGTAACTTAAACTAAACATGGTTACATTATAGGAGTATAATTTCATCCTGCACACTACACATACAGGAATTATGTTTTCTAATACACGCAAATCCTACTTAAACATACTTGCTTCATTGTAATATTAATATGATGTGAATAAATGCATCTTAATAATCATAAAACACTGCACACGACAAAAATACATATGAGTGCGTTTATATCAAGAGTATAGTGCACCCCTACAATTTAGAGTGCTGTAAGCGCTTTATCAGTTCCCCCCTCTTATGACTAGTGTCATAACACCAACCTTTTTACCCTCTCATAAGTTTCTCCTTGTAGAAGAGACCGATCTAAACAGAGGTTGTAGCTTGCCGTCCCTGTCTAAATATTTCCAACCCTTTAAGGTGCATATAATGACTGTCCTGCAGTCGTTCTAATTGTTGCTCTTGCTTTTTCACAGAATTCTCAGCATGTCATGCCCTTTGCCATTTGTAAGCCTTAATGACTCCCAACAGTACAATTATACAAATGACAGCTATTATAATAGGTTTCAAGATGTATCCCATTATTCCTTGTCCCAAACTTCCAAACCAGCTTCCTATCTTGCCAAATCCCTTGCCAAGTTGTTCCCAGAGTCCATCAGCAACTAGATCACGTAAATCTTGATGTATCTCTGAAATATTGCTAATGTACTTCCTTATATCCCGACTATTGTCAGGAATATAAGTACAGCACTGTTGAACTTTCAATAATTTACAGACTCCTCCAGCTTTTGCTAATAGCACATCTAGAGCAAGACGATTTTGAAGAACCATAGCCCTTATTGAGACCATCTCCCCATCAACAAGTAATAGGATTTGGGCCGTATTCACAGAGAGTTTATCTACTAGAGTTGCCAGCTTTCTAATCTTCACATCATTCAAAATCACACCCAAACTAGGTATCATAGCTCCAAATACATCCCCAATAATTTCTCCCGCACTTGCACCACGTTTTCCTCTATGAGATCTCTTCCCTTCCAAAGGCCATAAATCATCCACATGGAAGATCTTGGGAAATACCACAGCCAAATAACATGTCCCATACCAATTTTTGGGCAATTTCACATAAGCATTTTTACCGCACACAATGTATACCTTTGGCACTATGGTCAATTTATCCAACAGCGCCTTTCTAATGGATTCCTCAATCAAGAAAATGTGTTCACAATCACTCTCACCCACAAATATTTTGTCATAATATGTGGACGGGTGTCTAATGCACAGTCTCCCTTTCTTCTGGAAGTCTAAAGCTATTGGACCAGAACTTCCCTTTGCCTTATGATCTAATTCCTCCTGTGTCCATGGGATCACTTTGTGCTTCGGATCTGGTCTAAATAAAGTCTGCCTATGTCGATCTTCTATCTGGTCCACAAACTTCTTTTCAATGTCAGTTAACAAGCAGGTCAAATTGTGTCTGTGGGCATAAGATGTATCTAAGGTAATAGTGGCACAAAATATGCAGACATCCTCTCTACCTGCTTATAGTAATCATATTTATTCATGTATTTAAGAACGGGGACTTCTGAGAGTACCACATCATAATTGGAGAAGTAGTACTCAAAATGTGCCTTACTATAAAACATACTCAATAACACGCTGCATGTAATGCCATAGGTCAAAGGTAAGTGATGGTATTGAATGCCTTCTTCTACGGATGCTGGCAGTTGCATACACACATAGCAATCTTTCGCTTCCATTGTATCAACATACTCATACAACAAACGAGCATATGCGTTCAGCGTGAAATCACCCTTTGACAAATCTACATGTAACATTCGACTAGTTTCCCTAATCATCTCTCTATCCTTTGCGGATGCACCCTCTTCGAACTCTGAAGTAGGTGGGGTAAGTGTTGTATGTTCCCCATTCCTTTCAGCATTGTGTGACTCAACCAAAGATGTAACAATCACCACAGTTATGACAATAAGCACCACAACAATAAGGGTACCAATTATGCACTTCTGCTTGCGTCTTGGATTTCTAGATTCCATTTTGAACCACCTTTGGTTTCGAGGCGCAACCGAATCAAAGTCTCTTTTCTTCTACTCTTGCCTTATTTTGTTATTTACAATGTCTTTTATTTTCCTTTTCCCATTCGATTATAGCAATATTCAGTCCAGTATCTATGGCCTATTGTAGAGGTGTAGTCAGCCCTAGCCCTCAGTTCTTCTTCTATTGAAAGTCCCTAATTTAAATCTTCTTCCACTCGGGCCAAGGTTATCTCCTTTCTAAAGCCTAATGAGTTCTTCTTTCAAAGTTCAAGCTTCATCATTAATGATATTAGATCCCAGTATGGTAAGAACAAGCTGCAGAATTTCTGCACAAATCTCTCCCAGTTCCTGTGCAGTGGGCTGTCGACCAAATGTGGGGAAAGCAACCTGGTTAAGAATCAAAAAGCGCAAACCACTTAGCCTTGGTGGATCGGGGACTGTCAAAGTTAGGATTCCAAAGGCTTCAACTCCAGGGACCAACAGCTGAATTTCAATCGACAGGGTGTCCCCTCCGTAACTCACTGTACCATTCCCCAACTTTCCGGAATTCTTCGGTCTCTGCATTTGCAGCCAGGTACGTCCACTCAGGAGAGGCGTACTTTTGAGACGGTACCCTCTCTCTTCTGGATCGTCTTACACCATCCGATCTCTCCTCAGTTTCACTTTGATCTGATTCAGACGTTTCAGGAATCGGAGCAAGATTTTTCTCAGGTGCAAGCCTTATGTTCAGCCTTTCTTTTCTTGTTGGCCACTTTTCTGCTTCTGCACCTGGTCTCCTCTCTTCCTCTTGATTTGATCCTTCTGCGTCAGGCCGTTCACTTTGATCTGGTTCAAAGTTCACTTCTGCAATCTCATCTATCTCTTGATCTGAACTCAACTCTGGAGCAGCTTGATCTTGGTTTTCTTGCTCAGTTGATTGTTCAGCCCCTACAGGGATTCTTACGACTTGACTTGTTCCTTCGTTCTCTGTGTCAATTTCAGTTGTACTCCTCGGAACAAGGGGAATCGTTGCCTCCCCCTCAGGTTCTGGAACGTGGCGAGTGTGCAAAGCGTGGATCCAGTTTGGTAATCCTCCACACTTTACAGCTGTACTTGTAACCAAGATCACCTGGTAAGGTCCTCGCCAGCGAGCATCAAGGCAGCTCTTCCTCACGTGCTTTCGAACAAGCACCCTGTCACCAGGGTTAAGATCATGCAGCAGGTCTCTCGAGGTAGATGCAGTCGCAGCCTCGACCTGATGGGACACAGAATTAACCACGTCAGCCAGTCCCCTACAATAATCCAAAACCAAATCATCTGTGATGTTTATTAGTGCTGTAGCTGGCACCATAGGCAAGCGCATAGCTCTTCCCATCAATATCTCATGGGGAGAGAGTCCTGTCCTCCTATCAGGAGTACTACGCAGACTCATCAATACCAATGGTAGCGCATCTGGCCACTTCAATGAAGTTGAAGAACAAACCTTCGGCACCCTCATCTTGATTGTGCCATTTACCTGCTCCACAAGGCCAGATGCCTCAGGCCTGTAACTACAGTGCAATCTCTGATCAATGTTTAGAGCTGTACATAACAATTTCATGATTTCACTATGGAAGTGTGTTCCTCTATCTGTCTCCACTGAGGTCGGAAATCCAAATCGTGGTATCAGTTCCCTTAACAACAGTTTTGCCACTGTGAGACTGTCACATCGTCTAGTTGGATAGGCTTCAACCCAACGTGAAAAGATACACACTACCACCAAAACATATCTCAGCCTATTGCACCTAGGCATCTCGATAAAGTCCAACTGTATCCTATTAAAAGGCCCTCCTGACCTTCCAATATGACTCATTGCAACCACAGTTCTCTTTCCAACGTTCATTTGTTGACATGTAACACACCTGTGACACACTGCTTCAGCATAAACACGAAATCGTGGGTTAAACCAAGTTTGTCTGAACACTCGCACACCATGGCATCTCTCCCAAGATGAACTACTCCGTGAATCTGCCTTGCCATTGGGCTCAATAAACAATTAGAAAATACTGTTCTCTCATCTGTCGACACCCAAATGCCATCCTCTCTCTTTTCGCAGCCTGCTCTAACCCATGATGCAACTTCCTCTTCTGAGACTTCATCCTGCAGTCGATTCACCTCATCCCAGGTAACGGCTATAGCTAACATCATGCTGAGCTCAGTCTCTTCTGTGCTCTCTCCTACATATGTTCCATTGAAAACACAAGCATGTATAGCACAAAAACGCGCTTCTTCATCAACATAGTTATTTCCTTTTGTAACAAAGTCCTCTCCCCTTCCATGGGCTGCACATTTTACTACAGCTATCTCTTTGGGTTTCTGCAAAGCTTCCAACAATTGGCGCACAAATTCTCCATTACGGATTGGGGATCCTGAGGACGTTAAAAATCCCCTCTGTGACCATAACTGGCCGAAATCATGAACCACTCCAAACCCATATTGGCTGTCCGTATATATAGTCACTCGGACTCCATTTGAAATGATACAGGCACGTGTCAAAGCAATAATTACGGCTACCTGAGCAGAGTATACTCCTTTCAGACAGGCAGCTTCCACCACCCCCAAGATGGTGCACACAGCAAACGCTGCTCTCAAACACCCTTCATTGTCTCTTAAGCTTGAACCGTCAACAAAAAGAATCAAATCAGTTTCAGACAGAGGTTCATCAACAATGTCAGGTCTGGGTTTGGTAGATAGCTCAGTAACATCCAGGCAGTCATGCTCTTCACAATTCTCTTCCTCCTCTTGCGGAAGAGGTAACAATGTAGCAGGATTCAAGGTGGTACAACGCCTCAGAGTGACATTTTCGGAAGCCAATATAACCTGCTCATACTTTGTAAGTCTGCTATTTGTTAAATACTGTGTCTTAGTTCTTGTCATTAACAGCTCTACTGAATGAGGCACATAAACAATAAGCGGATGACCCATCACTATGCCTTCACATCTCTCAATGCTGACACCTGTTGCAGCAACGGATTTGAGACATCCGGGCAACACAGAAGCTACTGGATCTAATGTAGCTGAAAAGTAAGCCACTGGTCTGCGAGCATCTCCATGTGTCTGTACAAGGACCACTAGCGCACATCCTTCCCTTTCACAGCAGAAGAGCAAAAACGCTTTATTATAATCCGGCATTCCCAGAGCTGGAGCCCGACATAGGCTCTCTTTCAGCTCGAGGAAGGCTCTCAGGCAGTCATCATCCCATGGTACCGGATCGCTAATGTCCTTTCGAGTCAATCTCAACAGTGGCTTTGCTTGCAAGGAAAAATTTGGGATCCACTGTCGACAATAGCCGACCATTCCCAAAAACATGCAGACTTCCTTTTGTGTTTTCGGAGTTCCCATTTTGAAAATCGTCTCTATGCGATCTGGTGACACCCTTCGTTTCCCCTTCTCGATCCGGTGGCCTACATACTGAACTTCATTCAGACAATACTGGAGTTTGTGTCTGGATGCAGGGTTTTATAGTACATCAGGGAGAATGGCGCACAGACAAGTACGCGTGGTGTAAGTATGCTCAAAATGTGTACGGTGCTGCCAGGTCGGGGGAACTACCCTATAACCCCCGTTAGTGTATGAGTTGGAGAACGCACACTAAAATTTGAGAACACAGTCCCGGGCACACGTATTGGGGATATGGTAATAGTACAAGAAGTCTCGTTTAAGATCAAATTGCTTTGGTCGACACCAGTGTATTTGTTCAAAGTTATTTAATGAGGCAACATTAAAAGTAAGCAACCAGCCGACACGTGTTTCGTCATACGGGAATGATCCCGTGTCTCTTCAGGGCTGTATTAACAGTGGTGAAGTATATGCCTGTATTGCTTAGTACAAAAGGAAGGTGGTTCCATAAGGCCGGTGATGGATCAATAACGGCCAGGGGTTCCACGAGGACAGGTCTGGCCCTTGGTAGAGACGTGACCTGGATGTCAAGATGCCAGTGGAGACGAGCAGGGTGGCGGGTGCGCCGTACCGATGTCTGTGAGGTGGATGCCGAAAGACACTGGTTCCCGCATCCGGATACACAGACGGAACCAGTGTCTTTCAGCAACCACCTCACAGACATCGGTACGGCGCACCCGCCACCCTGCTCCTACTACCAGAACTACTCATGTCGTGATATACTCAGGCTTCCTTTCCATCCCGCCATTACACTGCACACCCGCCCTAATACGTCCTCGCGACGGACACTGGATGGTCCTCTGGCACCGTCACTCAGGCCATCAACATTCCCCTATGGCCAGGCGCACCCGCCCCTGCTCGTCTCCACTGGCATCTTGACTTCCAGGTCACATCTCTACCAAGGGCCAGACCTGTCCTCGTGGAATACTGGAGTTTGTTCGGGGACACTTTGTGTCCATTCTCTGCCAAATGATTCAGCAAAGCCACAGTATCAATTCTGCAAGCATCCTCAGTATCTAAAGCGACCAAAAGGTGGTCAATATACTGAACTAGGACTGAGTTCTGGGGCATCATCAGCCCTTCAAGATTCTTCTTCAGACTCTGACTGAAAATAGAGGGGCTTTCTGTATACCCTTGAGGGATTCTACACCACGTTAACACATGATCGTCCATCCTAAATGCAAATAAAAATTGGCTGTCTTCATGCAACGGTCTGGAGAAAAATGGCTGACATAAATCTATGACTGTAAACCATTCTGCTTCACATGGTATTTGGAAAAGAATAACAGCTGGATTCGGTACCACAGGACAACCTGGAATTACGATTAACTCTGCGCAAATCCTGTACTATTCTGTACTTGCCGCTAGGCTTCTGCAGTCCCATAATAGGTGAGTTGCAGGGACTTCCTCGTATCTCTTTGAGAATGCCTTGTGCAATCATAGACTCAATTACAGGTCTTATTCCAGCCACAGTTTCTGGAGTTCATTTATACTGCGGAGTTCGTGGAAATTCTGCATTTGGTTTGACCTGGATCTTAACAGGTTCAACCCCTCGAATCAATCCTATCTCCTCACCCGTGAAATCCCACACTTTTGGAGAAACTGAATCTCTCAAATAATGTGGCAACTCCTCTATCGTAAGAACCAAGAACATTTCCGTACACAAGCTCATATTAGCCATTTTAAAATCAGCATCATCATCACAGGTTTGCAACTCCACACCCCTCGGAGTGCAAGATATGGTGCAATTTAGTTTAAGGTCTCGTCCCAATAGACAGACTGGGCTTGAGTTGCAAACTACAAATTGATGTTTGTCTCTGAACGGTCCTATCCTCACAGACAACTCATTTGTCAATGGGTTAGTCATTTTCTGATTGGTAACTCCCACCACTTGAATCGTTTGTCCTGACAGAGACAAATTTGGAACCACTTCTGTTCTTACTGTAGAGCGCGCAGCTCCAGTATCTAACAAGAAGGCAACAGGATACCCGTTCACCTCTGCATCTACAAACGGTCCACTCTGATCTACTTCCAGGATCGCATCCAAAGGGCATTCTTCCTGCACCCCCCTCTGATACTCAGGAAGATCTTGTGGTTGGTCAAATCTGTCTCGTGTTTCAAAATAGGGCATCTGATGATACACCTGATTATGAGTAGGTATTCTTGGAGGCTGAGGAATCTGCATTTGCGGCTCATATCCTGCCCCATACATGGACCTAGGTCTAGTTACAGTGTTCAAAGTCTCTGACATCTGTCCCTCTCCCTCATTCTGCAATTGATTTGCTGGATTCAATTGACACTTGCGCTTCCAATGCCCGATTTTGTGACAATAATGACAAGCAGTGACCTTCTTTTGGTTCGCCACCCAATCACCTCCTGTACCTGCATCCATTCCCCTGCCTTTTCCCTGTCCAGGTTGGGATACCATCTGTTGACTCATTCCTCTACCACTTCCTCTACCTCGACCCATCGTTCCTCCAACCCCTTGCATCTGATCAGGCCTTTCGGCATTCCTCAACTGCACCAACATCAACTTGTCTTTCAATTTCTTTTGTGCCGATTCCACCTGATCACTACAGTATTTTGCATAACGCAGGATAAGTCCACCGTCTTATTCTGCCAACATATCAAATGTGTCTGTATCATCAAGCTAATATCAGATCTTAGTCCTAGCACAAACTATGAGACAAACTGTTCCATATCTTTCTGCTCAATTGTATCCAATCCACTATGCTGTTTAAAAGCCACTAAAAGTCTCTCATAATAATCATGTACCGACGCCTTAGAATCTTGAGTAGTACGATCGATTTTAAGCCAATCAACCGTTTGCGGAGCTACCTTGGATTGTAACCATGTAATCACTTGCTCATATTTCTTCATTACTTCGGGAGAAGGACCATGGGTCACCAGATCTCTGGCTGGTTATACAGCGGGCCAATCAATGGCAACTTTACATGCCGTCCATAAATCCCCTGGGACCACTATATCAAACAAGGTATTCAAATCAATCCAAAGCACCTTCGAAATCTTGACAAACCGGTCTATTTGCTTATACCAGTCAGCAGGGTTTTCCCTCAGCCGAGGAAAATCATTAGTGAAGGCTGCCAAATCACCCCTGCTCCATGGCACATGAACGTACCCCCCATTCTGCACTTCTCTCAGAGGGTAATGTCCTGCGGATCCCATCTTTCCACCTGGAGGTGGAGTGTCTCCTATCCCTTTCTTGGCACTTTTCTTTTTGGACCACCTCTCTTCCCATCCGTCTAATGCTCTCCACGCTCGCACCCCTATCACCAATTCCCTAATTTGTGCTTTTAATCCTGTTGTTCGCTTCTCTTCCAATTCCTTATCCGTATAATGCAATCTGCTATATAAAATTCTGAAAGAGTTTACTACTCCTCAGGCCAACCAGCGCACCCTTCCCCATACACAAGAATGGGTCGATAGAGTATCCTCCTTTTTTGATGAAAAGGTTAAAGCTATCTATAGATCCTTCCCCCAAGACAATGTAAACAATATTGACTCGCACTCAGCTGCGAATAGCCAACCGTTGTTGCCTTTGCTGGTTGAATTTAAAACTGTGACCTGCGAACAGGTATCTGAATCCATTGCAAAGATCAAATCAGGCTCTCCAGCAGATCCTCTTCCTCCCCGCTTCTTTATGCAACTAGCACCTCTGTTGATAACAAAGTTAACAGAGATCTTTAATATGTCACTAGACCAAGCGATGGTGCCGAAAAGATGGAAAACAGCTCAAGTCCGACCTATCCTGAAAAAGCCAACCTTAGATCCCAGAGAACCAGGCAATTACCGTCCCATCTCGCTACTGCCTTATTTCGGGAAGGCGCTCGAATCCTTGGTAAATAAACAACTTACTGTCCATCTGGAAAGTCATGGACTTCTTGATTCATCGCAATCAGGATTCCGGTCGGCGCATAGCACCGAAACGGCAGTAGTAGAGATGGTTGATAACATCAGGCTGGCTCTGGATAAAAGAGAATCAGCTATGCTGGTTCTTTTGGACCTGTCTGCCGCCTTCGACACCATCTCCCATGACATTTTCGAACAACGGCTCTGGGAGATGGGGGTCCACGGGAAAGCTCTGGACTGGTTTAAAAACTATCTAAAGGATCGCTCCACTACTGTACATATAGATACCTTGGCCTCATGCAGCAGACCAGTAAGCATTGGAGTTCCCCAGGGGTCAATCCTGAGCCCTATGCTTTTTAATCTTTATGTAACACCTCTAGCCAGGATAATCAGGTCTTATGGGTTTGAGGCTGTGTCATATGCTGATGACACCCAGCTGCTGATCACATTTGGTCCTGACCCTACAGATACAATGATCCGGTTTAAAAACTGTCTGACCCACATTAACAACTGGATGGGCAATAACAAATTACAGCTAAACGGCAGTAAAACCGAGATCATTCTGTTCGGCAGGGCCGAAGAGTACTGGTCTAGCAGCTGGTGGCCTCAGGCATGGGGCCCATGCCCGTCCCCTAAACAAGTAGTCTGCAATCTTGGGATAACGATTGACAACAAGTTATCCATGAAAAATCATGTCAATCTTGTGCTGGGTACCTGTTACGGGATTTTGCGGAAACTACGTAAAATCTTTAAATGGCTACCTATCGAGGCCAGGAAGCCTCTGGTCCAGGGCCTAATTGTAGGCCGCATGGATTATGGGAATGCCTTACTAGCCTCCCTAAATGAAGACCTCTTTTCTAAACTGCAAATTCTGCAGAATACTGCGGCCAGACTGATCTTAAATCTACCTCCAAGATCTCCTTCAGTCCCAAGTCTGAGGTCTCTCCACTGGCTTCCAGTTAGGAAAAGAGGCCACTTTAAAATCCTGTGCCTAACTCATAAAAGTATTCATGGCAAAAGGCCTGTTTATTTAGCGAAAAAACTTAAAAGATATCAGCCAGAAAGAACGCTAAGATCCAGCTCAAAATCTCTCCTTACCCCATTGCGCGTCCGCACTGCACGTAATGGGGGTGGATCCTTTTCTTTTCTCGCCCCCCATCTCTGGAACAAACTGCTGTTTCATCTTCTTTCTATTGCGGACAACCAGCGTTTCCGCAAAGAATTGAAAACGTGGCTGTTTGACCGGAAATAACGTAAATTGGATATGACCGCCAGTCTTTGGAATCTCCGTAAGCGCCATGAGACCTACCGGTAATATGCGCGCTATATAAGATTCTTTGACTTGACTTGACTTGACATGTTCCCTGCATCATTTTAGTCTTTGTTAGATCTACCTCATACTTTCGTGCCAGCTGTGGCAATGCATCATGAGCTCGCTTTGCCTTTCTGGTAACGTCTTTAGCTACAAATAGCAATTCGCTTGAATCATATGTGTCAATTATTTCCCATGGCAGATTCCCTCCTATCACTTCATCTATTTCTGCTTTTAATTTTACCACATCTAACAATGGTGTCTTCATTGCAACCTGTAAAACCTTCTGACCTCTTTCACTGCCCGATTCCTCCCTCTCACAACTTTGTGTTCTCCTTAGGTTCCCACTCTCCTCAATTCTCACAACTGGGCGACTTTCTCTTTCACAACTTCGACTTCTCCAATGGTTACCCTCACACACATACTGTGGCCCTAACGGTACCCTAGGTGCTTCTTGTCTCAACCCCAATTCATCACCCAATATCTGTGACTCCCTCACCGGTGGAACCCACATTCTGATGTCTGACCTAGAATTTGCCAAAGCTCCTGTTCGCCTTTGTTCTGACCCACTGTCCATTCTTGATGGATCAGCTGTAGCAGGCAGTGGAGTACTGGATTCCACTGGTACCTGAGCCATACCTGTCCCACTCATTGTAAGACTCCTTCCAGAAATAGTCTCTTCACCTTGTTCTGTTTGTTGTTGACTTTCCCTTCTTCTCTCTCTAGGGTTATATATTGAAACCACCGGTCCAATAGTAACTGGTACCGAAAGAACTTCTGGTAGCCGCATGTTACAGGCAGTCTCTCCTGACTCCGAAGTTGCATACTCTATCCCTCCAGACCCTCCTGGAATTGTCGTTCCCACTGAAATCCTCCCTCTTACTTCTGTAGTCTGCACCTCTGCACCGCTTCGTCCCACTCTTAGAATGTCCTCAGTTTGCTGCGTCTGCTCCGGCTCCGGCTTAGAGTCATAAGGTGGAGGACGTTCTGCTAGCAATCTATCAAGAAAACTGTCATCTGTGTCACTGTCCTCTTCCGTCTTTCTGTTTCCTCCAGACCCACCTTCTAGTCGCCACAAGGGATACAATCGTTCTCCCTCTATGGTGTCTACTCTCCAACTTTTCAGCTGTGCATCCCACCTGGCATCCTGATATGCCTTCATTGCTTTTTTCATTCTACCCTGAGAAGCTTCCCTTCTCTTTGCCATTGCTGCTCTCATCCAAGCATCCAATGACTCAAATTGAGTTGGTCTCGGTGGAGGTTTCAGAGCAGACATCACTCCTCTTAGCTGATACAGCACCTCCATACGAAATGACCCAAAACGGGGAAAAGCCAATTCTCCTTCTTTTTCTGTAATTTTATGCCAATTTTGAAGCCAGACTATAGTATGGAGTCCTACATTTGTTGCCATATAATGCACCGGTGTATCCTCAGGCGGAGCTTCTTCTCCTACCCGTGTCTCTACCCCTCTGTCGCCTCTACACATATCCCGCAGCACCTTAAAACATCTCATCCTAAAAATCGATTGTTTGCCCTCCAAATTCAATACTCAGCTTCGAACGAACTTCCACCAATCGCAGCGCGGCGTTACACCAACCAACCAATCCCAGCGCGGCGCACACTGACGTCACTACTCGCTCTTTGCAGCGGCTCACCCGCCTTTACAATTTCACTCACTCACATGTTCGTACCACAAGTAACTGTATATCCAAAGCTATTAAACCAAGTAACTGCTCCTAACGCAATCACAATAACTTCCAGTTACATAAAACAAATAATTGTCTGTCCGCTAAAAGATCAATAGAACACGCTTACAAGAACATTCATCTGCTGTGACCACCGACCTGCGTCGGTCACTCAATCGCCATAGTCTACCCCCGGTACCTGAGGCTTTCTACCGCGACATATCCCTCCATTCACACAAAGTTCCCTATCAAAAGTGGATCGTCGATAGCGCTTCACGACACCCACAATTCTGATCAGACAATTACACATACAAAACTATCCCGGGATCTTGGACGTCTCTTGAGTCCGCTAAACAAACTTCCTGACCCGCACGTGTCCGGACCAGTAAACCAATAAACCCACAATCACTCAACATGCATCCCAACTTCGCAAGACATCACACAAATATTTCATCACCGAAATCTAACACACCACACAATTCCATACTCACGCCACCACTGTTTCCGCTGCACCGTCAACGTCCGCCGACTTCCATCAATGTCCGCCGTCGTCTATTCCGTGTCCAGGGCCTCAATGTTCTTCCGACCCTACTCCTACTCTCTTTCTCCCCTCACTCTTAGAGGCAAACCATCCTCTGCTACCATTTGATTACGCCAACCTTTACTCCTACTTTTCCCTACTAGATTTAATGCAGATGGTCTTTTATTTGCCTGCTAAAAGTGGTAGAAGGGAGGAAAACAATTCAAGATTATACTTTCGATTTAGTCATGCTGTAATAGACCACAGACTCCGAAGTTCAGTTTGGTGGATTTATTATAAGGTCAAAAATAATTGAATATAAACACACCTCAATATCAGAGTATATAGGTACAGAAAGATCAATACAGAGCCGATTTTACGAATATAAGTCATTCAGCACAGAAGGCATAATATGATGAACTCCGAAATCAAAATACAGCAAAGAATAGAAGCGGAGTCCAATTCTCTTTTCATTAAGAAGGAACAAAATCTTTCCCTACTCTACTCTCAATGAGGATCCTACCTATCTCCCTAGTATTGTATCCCAAAGGTGTCAGCACGTGTTGACTTCCTAAGAAGTACTCACGTCAAATGGGTCTGATAGCTTAAAGCTATGGAGCTCGCTCTAAGATGCTCCTTCTCCTCCGAAAACTGGCAGAAGTCTCTCGAATCTGTCCCTGCGCATCATATAAAAAGGCAATATTCAACCCACAATACGTCATGTTCAGTAAGTTTCCACAGAAGCTTTAATTAGATCGACTCTTCTTCCAGTGGCCTTGGTTCCCAGATAGGCCAGGCACGGAAGGCAGGTCCTCCCTTCTCGCCTTGCAGTCTTCTTCAAAGACATTCCGGGTATCTCCTTAAATCTAAGAATAACGAGGTCGGATTCCTGCACCTGCAGTAGGATGAGAACATACTGTCTTCGAGCACAACAGAATTTATTTAATTAATTCTTGAACAACCAAGGAGAAACGAAACTCAAAACTACCTACAATTTGGGCCTACAAATCGGGTAACTTAAACTAAACATGGTTACATTAAAGGAGTATAATTTCATCCTGCACACTACACATACAGGAATTATGTTTTCTAATACACGCAAATCCTACTTAAACATACTTGCTTCATTGTAATATTAATATGATGTGAATAAATGCATCTTAATAATCATAAAACACTGCACACAACAAAAATACATATGAGTGCGTTTATATCAAGAGTATAGTGCACCCCTACAATTTAGAGTGCTGTAAGCGCTCTATCAAAGCCCTTGCATCGAATGATTACTAAAAGCAATGTCACCTGACCAGCTATTTCCATTTAATGCTCCACATAACTACTAGGCAGATGAGGTGCAGTGGTTATGATATATTATCTTATGAGGTTGCTCTGAAGGATGCCAGTGTGCTTCCTAGGTCTTCCAATGAAGAGAAGTCAGAAGGAGTGTCATGAGCGGATGCTTGGATACACACAAGAGGATTCTGGGGAGTTTGTTGAGGGTGATTGAGAGCTCAATGTTTTGGCATATGGTGGGCATTTTCTTAACAAGGAAGTGGGTCATCTTCAATAGATTGCTGTAATTTCACTTGTTGCGAGTAGGGTTAGGCATCATTTGACTACATTGAACAGCACTTTACTTTCATTGTCAAGATAAGAGGTGGTATTGTTGTAGTGTGCGACCACGATTTGCGCATGGTGGTTTTGAGACACAGAATGACAAGTTTTCATTTTAACCTTCTCTAGACATTAAGGTCTTATGTGTACTGTGTGGCCTTGAACTTTGGTTTGACCTTTTTTGTGTAGGTCGGTGTGGAAGTTATGCAAGGTCTTCATAGTGGATTTAAGGTCAATGAGAAATGTGTCAACAGTGTCTGTGATGTTTCTGGTAGGTATGTTTAAATGCGTGGATGGGGACATTTTTGAAGGATATTTGAGAGGACTGTCATTGGTGTATGCTCAGCTGTGTGTCGAGTTTGAAATGAAAACGCACAAAAGAGTGTGACAGAGTGAACAATCAAGTCTAGAAGAAAATATTTCAGAAAAGCAAGTATGGGAGTAGCAGAAAAGATTAGTTCTAGGTTGTTTCCAAGGTAGTGTGTGGATGCGGTTACATGGAAGGTAAGGTTAAGAGAGAGGGAAAGTTGCAATAGTGGTCTCTAATAAATTTGGTATGCGAATGAATCAGGTAAGTTGACTCTACCAAGAGAGGTGTTGTCAGTGTAAGAGATGATGTTGGAGAGGTGAGGTTAGAGAAGTCATGAAAAAGGATATGAAATACTTGTTGAGTTGAAAGGTGACTGTGTTAATGGTTGAGATGAAGAGTAATGCAAAGAAACACTCTGGATGTTTTTGTACGGCAGCAAAGCTGCAACCAGTTTTCTGTAAACACAGGTGTTGTATGAAGTTGAAGCCATTTAGAGTGAGCTCATGGTTATGGATGCGGGGTCAACACCAGTATCAGTAACAAAGATGGATTTAAGGTAATGGTGCGAGATAAGGTCACAAATGTCAAATGGCAGTTAGTGCTGCTGAATGAGTATGTGCGGGCAGGGGATCGAGTGGGCTGATCAGTGGTGTGGAAGGTGTGTCATGGATGTTGAAGTGGGTTAGCATGGATGACATGCTATTTTGAGGTGAATCTGAGTGGCGGTTTTTGGGTTTGTGTGGTTGGCCTAGTGTGGGAACAGATAGGGTGGTGGAAAATCAAGTGACATTGTGGCTTACCTTGTAGATGGAGTGCCAGGGTTCTGGATTATGGCCTTGGCCATTGCATGTACGAAGGTGATAACGATGATCTAATTTGCAATTGCCTGCAGAAGGCCTATATCATGATTCCCTCAAACATATTGATAATCACACTTCTTCAAAAAACAAAGTGGAATCTCACTGAGATATCTAATTTAGACCTATTTCAATTCATACCTTCCCGAAAGATAGTTCAACTGCAACTCTGGAAGAACAACTGAAATAATGAGCACTCTCTCCAGATTTAGGCAGGCACACTGCACACTGTGAGCACTGGATGACATCCAGAAAACCTACAATCAGGAGCTAATTAGAGAGCAATATTTAAACAGCTAAATCTGTTGGTCATTTCTGACATGGTGGATCACAAAGTGTTTCAGAAATAATGCAAAAATGGATGGCCATCAAAGGAAAGGGACTATAATGTATACACTACTTGCTGCCAAACTGTAGTCAATACATGATGATGACTGATTACGTTGCTTACTCCCAATTCTCCGTTAAAGTTAGGAAATAACATTAAAAAACTGTAGAAATTTCTAATTCACACATATCTATATATATATATATCCACTCAAAAAAACAAAGATTACAGGGACGTTATAGTTAGGAATTAGCATTAAAGAAACCTTAGAAATTCACTGAAAAAAACAAAGGTTACAGGGACCTTAAAGTTAGGCTGACATTTCACTCGTACAAAACCGGTGAAATTCAGCAGTTACAGTAAGCTGAGCTAACTATAACTCGTGCCCCCGCAATGCACTGCTTATGACCTCACATATTACATCACTCATGACATGGTCAGTGACATCACTGATGACATCACAAATGACATCATTGATGACATAATCCATTGACTGTGAGTGTTTTTAAAACGTTTATGAGTCTTAAATATATATACCAAGGTGTATTGGTGAATCAGTGGGTGTATGAATGCCTGTATGGATGATTTAGTGGGTGCTTGACTGACTGTATAAGTGAGTGATTAGGTGTCTCAGTGTATGTATGGGTGAGTGACTAGGTTTTGAGAATGTCTGTATCAGTCTGTCAGATGGTGTCTAAGTGGCTGTATGGGTTGGTGAGTGGGTGAGTCAGTGGCTGTATGGGTTAGTGAGTGCATGAGTGAGGGGCTGAATAGGTGACTGTGTGTATGGCTGTGTTGGTGAGTGAATGTATGTGTCAGTGGTATATGGGTGAGTAACTGGATATGTGAAAGGCAGTATAGGTGAGTGATGGAGTATATGAGTGACTATATGTGTGAGTAGGGGATTGTGATAATGGCTGTATGGGTGAGTGTGTGCTTGCGTCAGTGACTGTATAGGTGAGTGAGTATGTGTTAGTATCTGTATGAATAAGTGAGTGGGTGTGTGTATAACTGTATAAGTGAGTAAATGGCAGTGATTGACTCTATAGGTGAGTGAATAGGTGTGTGAGTAGCTCTATGAGTGACTGCCAGTGTGTGAGTGGCTGTATGAGTGGATATATCAGTGGCTGTATTAGTGAGTGAGTTGGTGTATGAGTGGCTGTATGGGTGACTGAGTGGATGTGTGTGTAGACCTATGAATCATTGAGTGGGTGTGTAAGTACTGGTATGGGTGTGTCAGTGGTTTTAAGAATGGTAGTGTGGAAGTTGGAGTGAGTGTATGAAAGGTTACATGGGGGTGTGAGTGGGTGCGTAAGAGATTCTGTGGATGATGTGATCAGTGATGTCATTTGAGATGTCATCAGTGATGTCATCAGTGATGTCACTGACCAGGTTATGAGTGATGTAATATGTGAGGTCCATAAGCAGTGCATTGTGGGGGTGCGAGTTATAGTTAGCTCAGCTAACTGTAACTGCTGAATTTCACCGGTTTTCTATGAGTGAAATGTCAGCCTAACTATAACATTCCTGTAACCTTTGGTTTTTTTCAGTGAATTTCTATGGTTTTTAAAGTAGTCTTGTTTGCAGAGTGGTGGAGAAAGGGGACGTGGCATCTGACAACCTATCAGCAATCCTGCTGTGTGGGACCTACTGGAGGTAATAGATGGGGTAGTTGGCCCCCAAGGTTGTCCTTGGGGGCCAACTACCCCTCCTGTTACCTCCAGTACGTTCCACACAGGAGGATTGCTAAGACCTGGTGGGAGGCCACGCCCTCTTTCTCCAGCACTTTGCAAACGAACCTCCTGGTGCACTACTAGTAGGGGGATGAAGTCCCCTGGGCTATTGAGAGTCCTTGGGGGCCAACTACCTCTCCTGTTACCTCCAGCAAGTCCCACACAGTGGATTTGCTGAGAGGTTTTGGGGACCATGCCCCCTTTCGCCACCACTCTGCAAACGTGACTCCTGGCACACTACAAGTTGAGGGATGAAGTCCCCTTGGCTCTTGAGGGTCATTGGGGGCCAACTAGCCCTCCTATTACCTCTAGTAAGACCCACACAACTCGATTACTGAGAGGTTGTCAGAAGCCACATCCCCTGTCTCTACCACTCTGCAAACTCGCCTTCTGGTGCACTACTGCTTGACGGATGAAGTACACTTGAGTCCTGTGGTCCTCAGGAGGCAAGGGGATCTCATCCCCCCACCAGCAGTGTGCCAAGTGGCGCATTTGCAGAGTGGTGGAAAAAGGGGGTGTGGCCTTGGATGACCTCTCAGCAGTCCCACTGTGTGGGGCTTACTGGAGGTAACAGGAGGTCTTGTTGGCCCCCAAGGACCCTCAGCATCCAAGGGGACTTCATCCCCCAACCAGCAGCACGCCAGGAAGTGTGTTTTCAGAGGGTGGAGAAAGGGGCCGAGGCCTCTGGCGAGTTGCCGACTTTTTTTTCTTTTCTTTCTCTGTTTTTGTAGGAAGGGGGGCCGAGTGGCCCTCCCTTCCCTGAACTGTTTTTGGTATCCCATCCCCCAGGGCCTGCCACTTTTATTGTTTTATTTTAATTCAAAGCAAGGGGGGCCAAGCGGCCCCCCTCCCGGGCAATTTTCAGCTCCGAGGACCCCGTCCCCCGGGGCCTGACCTTTTAAAAAAAACATTTTTTTTAAAAGAGAGAGAGAGGGGGGTCCTTGTGGCCCCCATCCCCAGGCCGATTCCGGCCCCGGGGACCACATCCCCTGGGGCCTGGCCTCTAGGATGGGTGCCCTGGTCCCAACCCAGGGCACCCACTGCCAATGTTGGGGACCGCAGGGGAGCCTGAAGGCCCCTACGGTCCCTGCCGGCAAAAATGCTCTCGCTTGCTGAAACAGAACAGCTGTTTGCTAAGCCATAGCAAACTTCAATGTCCCGGTTGTGGGCACCCCAGGACATTGCTAGAGCAGGCCCTGGGGGGTGGCACTCCCCAGGCCATGTAGGTCTCCACGAGGTGGGTCGCGCGGCCCCCCCTCCTTTGTGAAGTAAGGCCAAAGGGAGGTGGTGGTCCCCGGGGCCGAGTGTCCACAACAGGCCCCCGTCATTACTGTATCTGAGGTGGTGTGGGGGGGGCAAAGCCCCCCACGCATTAATATTTATTTGAGCCCCGGGGAGGTGGCGGTTCCCAGGGCTTCGGGGTAGGCCGAAGGGTGAGTGTGTGCTTGTGTCAGTGACTGTATAGGTGTTAGTAACTGTATGAATAAGTGAGTTGGTGTGTGCATAACTGTATAGGTGAATAAGTGGCTGTGATATTGACTCTATGGGTGAGTGAGTAGGTGTGTAGTAGCTCTATGGGTGACTGAGAGTGTGTTAGTGGCTGTGTGTTCGTATGAGTAGATATATCAGTGGCTTTATTAGTGAGTGAGTTGGTGTACGAGTGGCTGTATGGGTGACTGAGTGGATGTGTGTGTAGACCTATGAATCATTGAGTGGGTATGTAAGTACTGGTATAGGTGTGTCAATGGTTTCGAGAATGGTAGTGTGAAAGTTGGAGTGGGAGTATGAAGAGTTACATGGGGGTGTGAGTGGCTGCGTAAGAGATTCTGTGGATGATGTCATCTGTGATGTCATCAGTGTTGTCATTTGAGATGTTATCAGTGATGTCACTGACCATGTCATGAGTGATGTAATAAGTGAGGTCATAAGAAGTGCATTCCAGGGGTGTGAGTTATAGAACTGCTGAATCTCTCTGGTTTTCTACGAGTGAAATATCAGCCTAACTATAACATCTCTGTAACCTTTGGTTTTTTTCACTGAATTTCTAAGGTTTTTTAAAATTCTATTTCCTAACTATAACGCCCCTGTAACCTTTGGTTTTTTCAGTGAATTTCTAAGGTTTTTTAAATGCTAAGTCTTCACTATAATGTCCCTGTATTTTGTATTTGGTGAGGTATTGAAAAAACATCACTACCTATACCAGGTTATAATACTGTGTAGCATGCCTACTTGGGCTTAATTGTAACCTTTCCTCTGTTCCACTACCTGTGTAATGACTTTGTCCACTTTCAGTATTGGGGTTCTCTTATCAACTAGTAGATGGAAATATTCCTGGTGATTGTAGCACATGAGCACTTTAATTGGTGGGACAGAGAATTAATTTGTATACCATTTTAAAGAAAATTTATAAAGGAATTGAAAAATATTGGAAATTATGAAAATAGAATAAGAGTAATAGATGACACATAGAATTACAATGCATGTGCAGGATTGTCACCTGTGATAAGGATATAATTTGAGATGCTGTGACCTATTTATACAACTATTGACCAGATGCTGTTTTATCACAGTATTTGCCTGTGGTTATGAACGAACGTTGCATTGATATCCTTTCACAGGTAATTTTGCATGACAATTTATAGAATAAGTATTTAAATTATTTATATTCATTTGCTTACATTCTTATACGCTGGACATGTAAATGTGTTGATATCTATGCTTGGTATAGGGTTTTCTTAACTTATTGCATATTACAAAGTGGACACCAGTTGTAGGCTCCTAACACTGATGTAAGTCCTTCTTTTATATACTGTTTAAAAAAAAATTCTTTAAACCATGCTGACAACCATTTTTAGCACCCGTGATCAAGGGGTAGAGATGCCGAAACGCGTTGGGTTGGCTGGCTACGGATAAACAACTCTGGAGCCACATAATATTACATATATATATATATATATATATATATATATATATATATATATATATATATATATATATATATATATATATATATATATATATATATATATATATTCACTGAAAAAACCATAGGTTTCAGGGGAGTTATAGTTAGTTGGACATTTCACTCGTACAAAACCATAGAAATTCCCCCGTTATAGTTAATTCAGCTAACTATAACTCACACGCCCGCAATGCACTGCTGATGACGTTACATATTACATCACTCATGACATGGTCAGTGACATCACTCATGACATCACTGATGACATCTCAAATGACATCACTGATGACATCACTGATGACATCATCCTTGTGATAGAGTGGCAGACCTCCTCTCGCCTAATATAACCTTTGATACACACACTCAAAAATACAAACGAACATTTTCAAAACAATGGACATACCAATACCAGTTACAACACACCTATTCAGTAATTCCAAGATCTACACACACATCCACTCATTTACCAACAGTCCCTATACAGTCACTCATACATGTACTCACTCATCATATGTACTCATACACCTATACATCCTGTTACACACCGCCACTCATCCATAGAGTTACTCACGCACATAGTCACACATGCAAACAAAGTATCAAACATCCATTTACTTGCATATACAGTTATACACACACTACCACACTTACTTCTACAGAAACTTACACATACTTACTCTCTTAAACAATCTCTTATAGAAACCCCTACTTATTTGTACAGGAACTCTTCCAATCTCTCACTCTCACATATACTCACTTATATACACCAATACTCACATATACTAGTTTAAAACATATGTAGTTACTCATAAAGACACTATTGAGACAGTCATTCACTCACTAACACACCCATACACATACTCATCCATCTATACAGTCCTGCACACATGCTGTCTTCAACACATACAAACAGTGAGTCACTCATTCATGCATCTATGCACTAAGTAATACCCCCACCGAACCATACAGACACTCAGACACTCATACTGATACTCAAAAAACCAACTAATAACCCATATAGACACTCATGTAGCTACTCACCAACCCATGCAGCCACTTATACACAAAGTGAGAGACTGATACAGATATTTTCATATTTAAACATTACTCACTAACCCATGTATTCACTAAGATACACTTAGTCAGTTATACAATTAAAAAAAAAAATCATCCATTTACACACTTATATACCCATTTATTCTTCCATCGACCTTGAGATATACATATATAAAACATATTTAATTTTCAGAAAAACACACATTCACTGGATGATGTCATCAGCGATGTCATCAGTGATGTCATTTGAGATGTCATCAGTGATGTCATGAGTGATGTCACTGACCATGTCATGAGTGATGTAATATGTGACATCATCAGCAGTGCATTGCGGGCGCGCAAGTTATAGTTAGCTGAACTAACTATAACGGGGAATTTCTATGGTTTTGTACGAGTGAAATGTCCAACTAACTATAACGCCCCTGAAACCTATGGTTTTTTCAGTGAATTTCTAAGGTTTTTTAAATGCTAATTTCTAACTATAACGTGCCTGAAACCTATGGTTTTTTCAGTGAATATATATATATTTATTATACTATGTATACATGTGAAAATGTCTCAGTCCCCCGTTTGCCTCGGTGGCACGGAAAAAATGGGTGGAACTGACGTCAGCAGGCCGACGAGGTCCTCTTATGGCTCCGATGACGTCATACGGTGTCGCGAGCGGAGCCGTGCTCGTTGACGTGGGACAGCTAGGAAAGAATTTCCGTGGAATGCTGGTGCAGGGGATATTCACCTAAGTGTTCAGGCTAGTCCTTTGGGAGCAACTGTTTATGTTGCCACTCCAGAAACCGAAACCAGTGATCCGAGGGCAGAGGCCCTGCAGATGGCACACGAGGTGTGGTGCCCAGTCTTGTGCACCGGCGGGGTAGCAAAGTGACAAGAACCACAACCCACAAAAAAGGTAACGAGGGCACTGAATAACACAGGATCTTCTCTTTGTATCTGGCAGGAACAACGAAGTTAAAATGCCCTAGTACCAAAATATAGAATTAGTGCTACAACGTTCTTCAAGAGGACCTGCGATGCCGCTTCTGCCTCCCGTACCCTGGAGGCGGCACATGGGTCACGCGGTACGGTCATACTGCGGTGGGACGCACACTCGTTGACCTCTCATGGCACTGCTCCACACTTCAGGGAGGACGCTTTCCATTAGCTATGTTTTCTGATGACATGTCGCGCCGGCCCCGTCCAACAACAGAACTCCTTTAGAGCCAAACAGACTCTTCCACTCTCTCACCGGAAGTGAAACCAGGCCACGTGGACACTTTCACAATACAACAGCCGGGAATGCACTTTTCGGTAAAAAAAACACATTCCTTCCTCCTAATTAATCAAATAAACGTCTCACTGAAGAACAGGGGTCAGCTTTGATTGGTAAACAGCCGTTACAACGACTTTTTACTTTGCGATACCATTACAACGCATGCATTACCACGCATGCGTTGTACATCACGGAGTCATTACTACGCATTTTTTAGAACGCATGGTCATTTACCACGCATGCCTTTACAACGAATTTTGTTGTAAAGGTATGTATGGTAAATGACCATGCGTTCTAAAAAACATGTAGACGATCCATGTCGTTGTAAGGAAACAGAGGCTGTTACGTTTCCTCACAACGACGTGCACCGCCCCTCAGAGATGATGTGAAGCAGGAACCACGAGGAGAGAGGAACCATGAGGAGTGAGAGGTAAGGGGGATTGGGCATGGGTGGGGGTTTCTTTTCTAGGGTTTAGGGTAATGCAGTGGTGTTTGGGTGGTGTAGGGGGTCGTGCTGGGGGTAGTGTTTTAGGGTTTAGGGTAGTGCAGTGGTGTTTGGGTAGTGTAGGGGGTCGTGCTGGGGGTAGTGTTTTAGGGTTTAGGGTAGTGCAGTAGTGTAGGGGGTCATGCTGGGGGTAGTGTTTTAGGGTTTAGGGTAGTGCAGTGGTGTATGGGTAGTGTAGGGGGTCGTGCTGGGGTAGTGTTTTAGGGTTTAGGGTAGTGCAGTGGTGTTTGAGTAGTGTAGGGGGTCATGCTGGTGGTAGTGTTTTAGGGTTTAGGGTAGTGCAGTCGTGTTTGTGTAGTGTAGGGCTCATGCTGTGGGTAGTGTTTTATGGTTTAGGGTAGTGCAGTGGTGTTTGGGTAGTGTAGGGGGTCGTGCTGGGGGTAGATTTAGGGTTTAGGGTAGTGCAGTGGTGTTTGGGTAGTGTAGGGAGTCGTGCTGGTGGTAGTGTTTTAGGGTTTAGGGTAGTCCAGTGGTGTTTGTGTAGTGTAGGGGGTTGTGCTGGGGGTAGTGTTTTAGGGTTTATGTTAGTGCAGTGGTGTTTGGGTAGTGTAGGGGGTAGTGCTGGGGTAGTGTTTTAGGGTTTAGGGCAGTGCAGTGGTGTTTGTGTAGTGAAGGGGGTCATGCTGTGGGTAGTGTTTTAGGGTTTAGGGTAGTGCAGTCGTGTTTGTGTAGTGTAGGGGGTCGTGTTTTAGGGTATAGGGTAGTGCAGTGGTGTTTGGGTAGTGTAGGGTGTCATGCTGGGGATAGTGTTTTAGGGTTTAGGGTAGTGCAGTGGTGTTTGTGTAGTGTGGGAGGTCATGCTGGGGGTATATTTAGGGTTTAGTGTAGTGCAGTGGTGTTTGGGTAGTGTAGGGAGTCGTGCTGGGGGTAGTGTTTTAGGGTTTAGGGTAGTGCAGTGGTGTTTGGGTAGTGTAGGGAGTCGTGCTGGTGGTAGTGTTTTAGGGTTTAGGGTAGTGCAGTTATGTTTGGGTAGTGTAGGGTGTCGTGCTGGGGGTAGTGTTTTAGGGTTTAGGGTAGTGCATTGGTGTTTGGGTAGTGAAGGGGGTAGTGTTTTAGGGTTTAGGGTAGTGCGCCCAACCAGCCACAATATCCGTGGACAAAGGGGATCCTGACTCTTTGGAACGCTCCGTCAATTGAATAATTTGGGTCAAGGGCCCTACCACGTCCAAGACCTATCAATTCCTTTCTTGGGATCCCTCATATACTTGGAGAAAAAGGTACATAGTTTCTCATCAATTTCAGGCGTGTGTGCCACCTTCCCCTTCAGTGAGGGCCTGGGGCATTCTCCCCTCATCCTATTCCTGACCTCCCTTTCAAGGGGTTGATGGATTTTCCCCACCACATACTCTGCCACTTTGGCGTCAGGTGTCCACTCTGCCGACCTAGGATGGTAAATTTGGGTAGGCTCGAACATGTCCGAGTGGACCCCGTCCCCAACCGGGGACTGAGAGGAGTGGGACTCTGGACGCCAGGGACGCCCCGAGTCCTTATCCTCATCGGAGGAGAAATCGTCCTCCGATACACCCTCTCCCTGTAAGGGAAACCCGCCGTCGGGGTCTACAATAGTGGTGACAGTGTCGCAATTTTCTCCGGGCCCCTCCTCCTCCCGGCCGGGTGCATGTTTTAGCGTTCGCGCACTCTTGAGGAAGGTCTCCGTAAGTTTATCAAATCCTTCCAAGTGCCCCGCGTTATGCTTAACGGCCCTTTTATTCCCCATCTGGGAGCTACTTGGACCCGCCACCACCAGATCTGGGTCACTGAACACCCCAGGGATGCTTTTCGCCAGCTTATCAACCTGATCCCTAAGAGGAGCCAGCGCCCTAGAAATAGCCAGAGAGAGGGTTTGGTCCACTGCTGGAGGGAGAAGTTGGGGGGCCATTCCTCCTCCACTTCCTGGTAGGAGGAGTAAAAATGGTCTTCTGGAGAAGACATGATAGCAGAGGGTGTGAGCACAGAACAAATGCCCTTAAAATCCTTAAGACAGCCCCCTCGCCGGTGCTCCAACAGCTGGGCTTTCCCCGAAGCTGTTATAAGAATAGACTGAGGCGCAATACCAATTACCACCACCAGGTGGCGCTGGTCACTAACGTGGCCGTGTGGGGAAATCACAGCGTAGCGGTGTCAAAATTAGGTGAGGGTTGGTCGGGAATCAAGCGGACACTAAAGGAGTGACCGGATTCCCAAACGCACGTAAAGACCAGCGGGAGCGCTCGACGGAGCTGCCTCGCTCGGACCAGACGCGCCTGACAGGATCTCACCGCGCGCAGAGCACACAGCGGGAGAAACTGCGAGGGGAGAACGCGCTCGGGCAAGAGCCTGCTGCGCAGGGAATATGAAACAATACCAAGGCAATAATGCTAATAACGTGCACAAGAAACCACTATACAAACAGCAACAACGTCAGATTAAGCCAAGAATGTAAGGAATGGACTTAACTGACGAGCAGTGAAGAAAGAGGAAGCGGAAGGGACGTCACGATATTATATACGATGGACTGTGATATTATTGGACTATAGTTGCCTTGGAGACTACCCCCCTAATGGTTCATGGGTTGTGTAGTCTTTTGTTTAATGATTGTTGTGTTACGTTTTCTTTGAACTGCTATGCAAATAAAGTGAGGAAAGCTATGCATAATCCTCGCCTCCGTCCTGCCATAGAATTCATTAAACTTTATTTGATCTGATTTAGAAACATAGATCATAAAAGTGTACATAAAAACAGTAAATCCTCTTTCCTAATACAATACAGTGAGAATTAATTAAAACCAGTAGGTAAAAACGGGTGTTACAAAGCCCGGTTCAGAGCAACTTCAGGTTAACAGAATCGTAAAGTTCAATGTTTCGCAAGATCAATCTCATGTACTTCGTGCAAAATACGCAATAAGGGGTCCAAGTAAGATGTAACGCTCCAATACCTGCAATGTAAAGACTTAAGGCAACACAAATACAAAAATGACATAATGCAATTAATGAAACAACCAAAACATTAATAAAGAAAGAACCGACAAATACTAATATACTGAATAAAGTATCAAAACTTATATTTTATTAATTCAATATGAATACTAAAAAAATTTTTAAAAGAAAAGACCCAATACTACTGATTCATTCATATCAACATTCATACCATAGACACAGTCAAAATACAATAAAACCAATCATTCTATACTAAACAGTAATCACAATTGATATCTAATGATGAGTAACAAATGTGGCAAGACGGTAGTAGATTGTTCTGTTCTACGCGCGTTTTGGCACAAAGCAGTGCCTTCGTCAGGAAAAAGGGCCACAAATTTTCTGGTGAAATCTTGGTTGAAAAGGCAAGACAGCCAAAAAGGGAATCAATGAATTCTATGAAACGTAAAATATGCGTAGTATCCGCTCCAATACCTGACCAGTTTGCACTATATAAAACTGCAGAAAAACTAAAACTAAAAAGTGTTTTGCACACTTCTGTCATTGGGCTATATGTGGGCTACATCTGGGTGATATTTGTGCTACATTTGGGCTCTTTTTTCTCTGGTGGCCATCTTGGGAGACTTATTTGTTATGAAGTTTCCTAATTTCGTCATTTACTGCAGTCTCCTCAGTAGGAAATGCTTTCAGTTTTTTACTTTGATTCCATCAAGAAGGCATTCAGATGTGTCACACATTTGCCATAAATTCAGAATGTTAGCACTCTAGTTGTTCATTAGATCACTGTAGTAAAGCTACTGCTCACCAGGGAGTTAACTGGAAGTCTACTGCTGGTATTGAAAGTGATTGTTTCAGTCTGCATGTCAGAATTTTCTAATGAAATAGAAGAGGATTTGAGATCTCACTTAAAACATGCCCTAAATTTTCTTTCTGCAGCACTAACCATAATTTCTATGGCAAAATGAACCCCCTCATTTTGTTCCTTTTTAAATTAAATGTTTTAAGTGTTACTAGTTTATTCCAATCAAGATGGCTTCAGGTGTGCCATACTTTTGTCATAAGTAAGACTGTTAGCGCTCTAGTTGTTCTTTAGAACACTCTGGGAAGCTGCAGTAGAACACAAAGGCATCAACTGACAGGCTGCTCCTGTTGAAATATAACAGGAAGATATTTGAGATCTCACTTAAAACATGTCCTAATTTTTCTTTCTACAGCACTAACCATAATTTCTATGACAAAATGAACCCCCTCATTTTGTTCCTTTTTAAATTAAATGTTTTAAGAGTTACCAGTTTATTCCAATCAAGATGGCTTCAGGTGTGCCATAATTTTGTCATAAGTAAGACTGTTAGCGCTCTAGTTGTTCTTTAGAACACTCTGGGAAGCTGCAGTAGAACACAAAGGCATCAACTGACAGGCTGCTCCTGTTGAAATATAACAGGAAGATATTTGAGATCACACTTGAAACATGTCCTAATTTTTCTTTCTACAGCACTAACCATAATTTCTAAGACAAAATGAACCCCATCATTTTGTTCCTTTTTAAATTAAATGTTTTAAGTGTTACCAGTTTATTCCAATCAAGATGGCTTCAGGTGTGCCATACTTTTGTCATAAGTAAGGCTGTTAGCACTCTAGTTGTTCTTTAGAACACTCTGGGAAGCTGCAGTAGAACACAAAGGAATCAACTGACAGTCTCTGCCCTTGTTGGATGTACATGTTTTACTGAGAATGTCAGACTTCATTCTCACATGACTGAGAAAGATAATGTGAATTTACAGAAAATATGCTCTCATTTTAGCTTCTGGAGCACCTTCCAAAACTGTATGGGACAAGCATGTGAAAATAGTTTTCTCTCAAACATGATTCATGATATCCCAGCAGAAGGTTTTTCACAGGGTAAAATCACCTTAGAACACACCACAATTCCTGAAATTAGTATGGTACCATCAACAAATGAATTCTAATGTAACTAAAGTCTGTTATCACCCTTTATAGTTCTCCTTTTGGTAACCCTCAAAATCTTCAATTCACTACAATGCATTTCAATGGGGTACTATCATTTATATTGGTCCCAAGATGGCTGCCAGCAATTCCAGGATGAAGTGCTGACAGCCAATCAGATCTCACGATGACATGTGTGGTTAGGCTCCGCCCAGATATATATGTGTTTTCTTTTTCAAATTTCTCAGGAACTACTGAACGGATTTACACCATTTAAGCAAAAGGCGTGACTCTGAACCAAGCGCTACCTTTTTGCCAAATTTGGTGTAATTCCGTTCAGCAGTTCGGGCTGTAGCTGCGATGAAAGGTTCCTATGGAAAATTGCATGGGGAAAACACGTTTTGGGACCCCCTTTTTTCTCGGCCCCCGCTTGCTGAATCACCCTGAAACTTTCAGGATAGGAGCGGACCGGAGCGGGCCATAAGTTTTGAAAATTTCGTGAAGATTCGTCAACCGGCGCCAAAGTTATTTCAAATAGAATGTTGTGGATTTCCTATGGAAAATAGGTCCTAACTATAACTATCTACTGGCAACCGCTTGGTCCCGTTGTGGTCATTGACGGGCCGGGACTTTGTTGTTGTTGTATGTATGTATGTGTATATATATACATATATATATATATATATATATATATATATATATATATATATATATACATACTATATATATATATATATATATATATATATATATATATATATATATATATATATATATATATATATATATATATATTAGTGAATTTCTACGGTTTTTTAATGTTATTTCCTAACTATAACGTTCATATACCCTCTGGTTTTTTTGTGTAAATTTCAAAGGTTTTTTTAATTTTATTTCCTAACTGTAACCTGTAACCTTTGAGAGTGGGTGTATAGGTCAATGAGTGGGTGTGTGAGTGGCTGTATGGGTCTGTGAGTGCCTGTGTGGATGTGTGAATGCCTGTGTGGGTCTGAGAGTGGGTCTGTGAGCGGCTGTGTGGGTCTATGAAAGGGTCTGTGAGTGCCTGAGTGGATCTGTGAGTGGGTCTGTGAGTGCCTGTGTGGGTTTGTGAGTGGGTCAGTGAGTGGCTGTGAGTGGCTGCGTGAGTCTCTGCGTGGGTCTATAAGTGTGTACGTGTGTGTCCGAGTTGGTCTGTGAGTGGGTACTTAGAATTCAAGTAAACCGCCTATAGGGAGGTTAAATTCCTTAGGCGATGTGTCACTGCTATAAGGTACAAGAAGGAAGAGCACCCAGGACTCACCCTGGAGGGGATGATTCAATCTGTGTGGGCAGCCTCTCCTATTGTCCAAATTTCATACAAGACCGGAGACACGCTATATAGCCCTAGTGACATTCTGAATGAATGTACTGTATTTTATTCAGAGTTATACACTGCCAGATTGGATCTTAACAAAGACAATGTCCAAAAGTATCTATAAAAGGCTACATAGGCATGGCTGGAACCAGAAGAATGTCAACCACTTTGCTCCCTAGTTACGTTAGAAGAAATTAAAGGGAGAAACAAATTGGCCTTAGGAGGAGACGGGCTCCTGACAAATTGTATAGAGCATACGAGGAAGAACTGGCCCCATTTTTACTTGAAGTATGTAATGCAGTGTTTGTTGGAAGGTTCCTTCCACCTAAGCTGAGGGAAGCTATAGTTAGAACCTTCCTTAAACCTAGCAAATCTCCCCTGCTGTGTAAATCCTATTGTCCACTATCATTAATAAATATGGATAACAAAATACTTGCTAAAATTCTGTCTAAGAGGTTGTTACCACTTTTGCCTGGCCTGATTAGGCCAGACCAGTCAGGTTTAATACCAGGCAGGCCCACAGCAGACAATTTACAAACTTGTTAGCTGTATCTCGTCAAATTAATCTGGATATAGAAGCAGTCTTTAGATGCCACTAAGGCGTTTGACTCCATAGAGTTGCCATATTTGCTATCAGTCATGGAAAGGATGGGGATGGGTAAGGCTATGCTGAAATAGATTGAGCTTCTGTATACTGCACTAACAGCCCGAATTGAGGTTGGCAGAGCCATGAGGCAAGGCTGCCCCTTGTCAAGATATTATTTGCTTTGGTGTTGGAGCCTCTTGCCAGTATCCAACAGGAGTATCCTTACCATTGTGGCAAAAAATTTGGAGCTTGGACTACCTTGCTGTGGATGTATGCTGATGACATCCTACATATAGTTAAAGATCCAGAACATAACCTAATTACAAAAATGCGACAAATCACTGCATTTGGACTGCTTGAATGTAAACTGGTCCAAGTCCATGCCAATGCCATTGAGCAGGAACACTTCAGCTCAAATCTTACATTTACCAATAAGATGGCAACTGTAGCCCATACAATATCTGGGCATTCAGTATCGCTATGACCTGGATACAGTCCTCTAGGAGAATTATGGCAAATGCTTGACAAATATAGCCTCATTAGTATAGAAATGGATTAAGCTGCCATTGGTGGTAGCAGGGATGATAGCATTTATGAAGATTATCCTCCTTCTCAAATTACTATATGTGTTTTAAAAGATTCTCACTAGAACCTTTTTCGATCAGCTTCGGTCACTAATAGTTAAGTCAGCTTGGGCAAATAGGCAACCTTGTAGTGCCCGGGCAACTATGAAATTGCCCTATAATAAGGAAGGATTTGCAGTTTCTAATTTTGAAATCTACTATCTAGTTACCCATTCGCAATCCGTACTCCACTGGTTCCACAATATCAGAAGGACCCCAGATCTGGACTTCGGCGAGGGGTTGGCTGCTCCGGTTGCATTGAGTACTGTTTTAATTAAAAAACCACATAGACTCCATGGGAAATACACACAGTACACTGCACTATTTGGGAGTGGTCCAGGCTGGCTGTGCTGATTGGTAGGGATGTAATGTATTCCCACCTCTTCTCATTAGTTAATAATCCCCTCTTAAAAATGACAAGTGAATGGAGAGTGAGCAGACAAAGAATAGAAAGATGGGTAAACTGGGGTAATTATTCAACAATAAGAAATGTAAATCACTCCCAGGATACTTGGCTGGTTGATCGTGCTCATCTATGGATGTACTGATGTATCAGCGGCTACGTCATTCAAGAGTGAACTTATCCCCTGCTTGCTTGATGAACCTGCTGAGTGGACCTTGTTTACTCTGGTAGTTATTGCTCCATGCCCTATAAATTCAGTACTAGGATGGGCAACTGTGTGGTGAATGATATGCCTATCACAACCTTGCAGGCTAAGGATAAATGGGAGCAAGAATTGAGCCATGAAATACCAGAGTAAATGGATATACTACTTCTAGAAAATAAAAGATGTCTCCAAGAATGGAAAATTTAGAGTAATACAGTTATAGTATGTTCATAGAATATACAATACTCCAGTCGGTACGGTACTCGACGGATTAGCCACAAACACAAATTGCTGGAGATGTGGAGCACACAATACTGACTTTTTACACCTGGCCTGGTCCTGCCCGTTGATATCCTGTTATTGGCAGAAGATTATCACAGGGTTGACTGATGTTGGACACTAATGTGGAGTTTTCCGCATTTTTCGCCCTTTTGGGCTATGTGGAAGATTTCCAGAAAACCTAAAGGAAATGTGCTGCACTTGCTCTCATGTCTGGTGGCTTGGCTCAAGGATGTTTATACTTGCTCAGAATATTCTGAAACGTATGCTACTTTACTCCCTCGCTCAGCCCATCCTAAAGATATATGGGGACCACTGCGGACACACCACACCGTGCCTTGTCTCCTTCCTAGGATCCATGACACCGCTGGCTCTTGGGCCTGTGGATATATTTAGGATGGTCGAGTGACTCGTATGTAGTGTGTAATTTCTATCCCTTGTTGAGTCGTGAATCATTACATAAATTAATAGGGGATGTAATTGTTTGCACCTACTGTGCTGCATCAATGTCCTGTGATATACACCTGGATTATAATTTGAAAATAAAAGTAAAAAAAAATCAAATCAGGTGGTGACAAAGAAACCATCTACAGTAAATTATCATCAATTTAGGGATTTGTATACGGCTTTAGTTTCGCATCTTGAACACGGTGTTTTTAGTTGGAAATTGAATGTAAGGTTGAACCAGACACCTTTACATCACATGGTTGATACACTATATGCAGGGGCCAGTGCGTCCTTTCTTTGGCTGCATGTAAAGCAAACAATATCATCATGAGCTGCATATTTTGGTTCAATGGATGGAATTATTGTTAGTAGAGTCATTTTCTGCTCACCATTGTTGGATTGGGAAGTCAGCAAACAGTAGTCCAGGAAGGAGAATCAGGAAATGCGTTTAACCTATTTCACCCTCTTATTATCTCAGAATTTCATCTTTATGGGAGACTTCAACGCAGCCTGTGAATACGTGCGCAAGAAACACTGGAAAAACATCAGGCTGAGGGAAAATCCCGAATTTGTTTGGCTAATTGGTGATAAAAATGACACAACTGTTAAGGATAGCACGAACTGTGCGTATGACAGGTAACACTATAACATTGTCTTTTTTCTACACATTTATTATTTTGTTAAATTATGTATGTATAATTGGGGCCCAAATGTTTATTCGATGTATTTATATACCACCAACATATTACTATTGGGTGCATAGTTGTAGAAATGCTTGCATCTGTTAATAATAAGAGTATTTGTACAGTGTTATTCCGAGTGCATCAGAGAACGCTTCATAAGCAAGCACGCTTTATCACAGCTGATAGGTCTGGAATTGTCAAGCCTGCAATGTTTTTGGTTTCCTTTTTGCAAACCTATGTAATAAACAATAAAATTATAAAAGTCCCAGCAGCAGGGTATCCCTCATCTCCCTACCCCTACATGGCATCTGCTTGGAGGACCCCACTTTCTGAGATGCCCAAGAATCGCATATACGCAATTACTTCACTGAGAATGAAGGTACAGCCTCTAACAAACTCCTCAAATGGGACGCATGTAAAGTGGTATCTGAATTCAGGAAATAGTGGGTTACCGGAGAACACTTGATAGGTAAATCACTGAGGTGGAACTGCGTCTGCCATCCTTATCGCTATACTGTGGGCAGACTACGAGATACTGGGCAAGATTCCATCTGCAAGGTACGCCCAAATGCTTCAGGAACTTATTCACCCAGGTGAAAATGGGTTTGTCTGAGGGCGCAGCAACTCTCATAATCTTCGGCGTCTGTTTGATGTCCGGGATCAGGTCCAGGGGTGGTTCCCTTTCGCTGTGTGTCTGGTTTTGGACCTGGAGAAGGCGTTCAATTCCCTGGACTGGAGCTACCTGTTCCAGGCCCTGACATGGATGGGCATCGGTAGATGCCTCCTCTCATTGACACAGAACTCCTGTACACAAAACTCCTCTGGTGGGTCCGGCTGGGCCACCACATATCCGCCACTTTCTTGGTTGAACGTGGCACCCGGCAGGGATGTCCCCTCTCGCCCTTGCTGTTTACGATGTTTATGGAACTCCTGGCTATCGCCTTCACCAGGATAGTGGGCACTGAGGTATCCCCCTCTCAGACCGGATACATGCAACATTGCTGTACGCTGATGATCTCTTACTTTCTATCCGCGATGTCCGAGCAGACTTCACCCTCATTCAGGCATTCGCCCAATAATCTGGCCTCGCAGTCAACTGGGGAACATCCTCTGTTGACCCGCTCCACACAGACTTGGCTCCGCTGGGTATCACTCTGGGAGGGGCACCCCTTATCTGGCAGAACTCCACTGTCACACTTGGGAATCTGCCTTTACCAATGCCCAAATGACCACTTTGACAGTACTATGACCTGTCCTGGAGGCATTGAAATCCCTAGTATCCTTCTGGAAGAGGCTACTACTTGCAATGACAGGGGAAATCGCTCTGTCAAAGATGGTGATCTTACCTCGTCTTTTGTATTATTTCACTAACCTCCTGGTGGTAGCCCCCATAGTTTCTTTCAAGAATTCGGCTCACTGCTCACTGAACTCATATGGGGTAATGGTCTCCACCTGATAGCGTTGAAGAAACTCCAATTACCAACTGTGGAAGGTGGACTGGGAGTCCCTTCATTTGAAGCCTACTTCCTGGTGGCACAAGTCCAATGGGTAGCTAGGTGGATAGCCAACAGGAATCTCTGGGAAATGTGCAACCACTCCCCACCCCTTACCATCACCGTCACTCATGGCTTCCTTCTTCCACGGGTAGCACCAGCCCACATTACAGGCCCAAGTTTCCCACAAATGCATCACTCAAACTCGCTTTCGCACCTGACATATCCTTCCATATGCTCTGGGATTCCCTTTACAGAGACTCCCACGCTACTCGGGCACTTATACTGCCTCAATCCTGCATAGATGGAAAGATTGCTCTCTTAGCCCGGCCTGCGACCTATTATCAGATGGCCATCTCCTCTCCTTTGAACAACTCCAGACAGAGCATGACCTCGCAGCTGGGCAATTTCTTACCTGCCGCCAACTACACAACACTTGTCTCACACCATGATCGAGTAGTGACGAGGAAACCCCACACATGCTGTTCTTCAGGCACTTCTCACCATGGGGGAAGGTGGCCACTTAATTACTTGGCTCTACAGAGCAATACAAAGCCACATAGGAATCTCCTTGCGACTTCTCGGAGCTAAATGGGAAGATGATGTGGGAAGGGTTCTGAACAATAAGGAATGGAATCAGGCACTGGATTTCCCCCATACTGTCTCCAGAAACTGCAGGTTCAATAACAACCAATTTCATATCCTCCACCGTGCAAATTTAACCCCGGCTCAACTCAACCACTATTTCCCCGCGGCAGACCTATGTTGCCACCGATGAGATCCGGAGGCTGCAGACCTCCACCACATGTTCTGGTCCTGCGCCGCCCTAATCGCCTATTGGCAGGATATCCACACTGCACTCCACAAGGTCACTAAACTCACCGATATATATTCATGGGAGGCTTGTGGCCTCGGTGTTTTCAAATGCAAAAAGAGACACAGTCCGCGCACGCTAGCCTAGAGCAACCACTGGCCAAGAGGACACTCACAATGCAATGGAGGGCCCCGTCTGCTCTGCCCTTAGTGGCTTGGCAGGGCACTGTATGTAAATGGGGGACTGCTGAAGGGAACACCCTCCACTATGAAGAAGCGCACCAAATTCACAAACACCCCATATCCACGCTATTAACACAATCCTCAACTCCACGCCCTGGGATGATCTCACTCTGTGATCTCTCCTTCCAATGCCCCACTCTTCAGAACTCACCACGAACGACCCCTTCATAACTCCAAACTGCCCATGCCCACACCCTTGGCCCACTCTCTCCTTACCCCTTCAACATCCCACATACCATGGTTACGCAGCAAGCCCACCTTTGTGACCCCTCCTACCAGTGGCGGCTCCATAAGGGAGTGCTGTGGGGTGGGGCGGGGGAGGGGCAGGGTGGGGGGTAGTAAACTCCGGCATATGGCCGAACGAAGTTAAGTAAACAAATAAATAAATAAAACGAATTACATTGTGCGCGCTGCATCGCCATTTGGCATTGCAGGCGCGCAATGTAATTCGTTTTATTTATTTATTTGTTTACTTAACTTTGTTCGGCCGTATGCCGGAGTTTACTACCCCCCACCCTGCCCCTCCCCCGCCCCGCCTCACCGCCCCCCCCCTCCAGGAGCCGCCACTGCCTTGTACCACGTTCAAACTGCTACCAGCCCTACCTGTTATTTGCTAATACATAACGGACTATGTCTGTCTCCAAACCCATTCCTCTCCCGAGTTTCTTGTTGTGCAGGTTACACACGGCAATTGCCATTTTTCTTTTTTCATGTAACGGATGTCACATCATTGTTTGAAGTATGCTATGTAAGCACTATGTTTCGCAATATTGAATATCTTTACAATTTCTAGTATACTGATTTCCACTGCACCAATGTGTTCATTTACCATGTAAAACTCTAATAAAAACATTTTTTCTAAAAGTATACAAGTACCAAAAAGAACAAATGCTGCCATCAAAATGAGGGGTGTATATGTTTGCAAAAAAAAGTTAAAGATGATGCTTCACAAAAAATGTTTAAAAAACAAATGATGAAACCGAAAATGAAACAAAAGCAGGGATGGGTCTACGAGCAATGTCACTGAAGTGGACCACTTTTTAGGTGGATGTGCACATGTGAAAGAACAAAATGCCCTCACTCACAATATAGAGAACCAACTTGCCCATGCTGTAAAGTGTGATGGGCGGAAGAAAAACGTGAATGACGCTCAGACACACCAATGGATGAATAGGGCTGACTGAAAGCTCCTCTAGCTACATATATACAGTGCTTTAAATGGGCTGGTACTGTCCGGTACGGAGTACCGGCACTTTTTATTTTGAGCGGGAGAGTACCGGCACTTCTCAAGAGAAATGCTATACTTTTAATTGGAGAGTACCGGCACTTCTCAGAAACAAGCAGGTACTCTGTTACAGAGTACCTGCACTTCTATTTTTCCATTTCAAGCACTGCATATATCTGTAAATATTTTTATATTTTTATTGAAAACATGAGGAAGATGAGAAAGCTATAGCTGTCTCTAGGCCAGATGTAAAAATATGCATGATTTTAAACACAAGCTATCCTGTTTCTTTGAGCTACTAAGCTCTCTTCTTCTTCTAATACTCTGCATCTTTCCAATTACTACTAATTATCTGAGAAACACATTCCACCAACCCCCCTTTTCTCAGTATATAATCCTCTCTCATAAATGGTACCGCCCACTATGTTGACTCTGTGAATCTGTGGCAAATAAATGTCACCAAGTCAATAAGTGTTAGGAACAGACTAAACTTGCAGAGCATATGTCAACCCTTTGGAATCAAAAGATTGACCATGTTTACTTGTCCTTATTTAACTTTTTGCTGCAGATGCGAAATTCGCAACACTAAGACAAATTGCTATAATGAGTGAACAGTCTCAGCAGCCAGCCCATGCAGTAAACTGATTAAGATATACAAGGAGCTGATAGTGCTAAACAAGTAGCCAGAAAAGGGATTAGTTCCATCACAAACGTTCTGCAAAGACCTTTCTTGCTATTTATTTCCTGTTCAAAGTAACAGACAGTCAGGCGCGCATGAAGTCAGCCACCAGTCTCTACAATGTCCTTCATCCAGTGCACCGAAAGAGTTCTCTCATAAATGTAGGAATTTGCATTTGTGCAAGTTGTAGTGAAGTAAGTTGCAAATCTTAAAGCTCTGCAATGAAGTTTGCTGAGTTGGACTGGTTAAAAAGTGCATTGAAGATATGGCTGAAGACGTTGCTTGCATTAATAATGCATCACTACAAAGGGACTCCTATCCCAAAGCTTTAAAAAGATCCACAGCAAAATTTAGAAAACCAAAACTCCCTCCTGCAAGCCTACCAGCTTCAGATCCATCCACACCTTGTCATTCTTAGGTAAAATGATTTAAGTTCAGATATGTCAATAGCTCCAATAGTTTGTTTCTTCCTCTTCAGGGCACTGATGCAGCTGTTATGGATATTTAAAAAAAAATCTTTTCTTATTGACATTTGAAAAATATCATAGACATTGTTATAACTATCAGCAATATGTACTTTCGTGATGTTTACATTTCAGAAGCTACAGCACTTTTATAATGATTATCCACCACCTTTCACTTCTCACGCCCCCATTGCCTGTGCGTATATTATCTACTGGCGGTCGCCAGTAGATAGTTATAGTTAGGACCTATTTTCCATAGGAAATCCGCAACATTCTATTTGAAATAACTCTTGCGTCGGTTGACGAATCTTTGTGAAATTTTCAAACTTTATGACCCGCTCCGGTCCGCTCCTACCCTGAAAGTTTCGGGGTGATTCGTCAAGCGGGGGCCGAGAAAGAAGGGGGGTCCCAAAACATGTTTTCCCCATTCATTTTCCCATAGGAAACTTTAGCCACGGCTACAGCCCGAACTGCTGAACGGAATTACACAAAATTTGGCAAAGAGGTAGTTCTTGGTTCAGAAAGAACCCTTTTTGTTAAATGGTGTAAATCCGTTCAGTAGTTGCGGAGAAATTAAAAAAATAAGAGTCAAAAAATCAATTTCCCATAGGAAACTTTATGCAAGGCTACAGCCCGAACTGCTGAACGGAATTACACCAAATTTGGCAAAGAGGTAGTTCTTGGTTCAGAAAGAACCCTTTTTGTTAAATGGTGTAAATCCATTCAGTAGTTGCTGAGAAAATCAAAAGTAAAAACACATATATATCTGGGCGGAGCCTAACCACACATGTCATCGTGAGATCTGATTGGCTGTCAGCACCTCATCCTGGAATTGCTGGCAGCCATCTTGGGACCAATATAAATGATAGTACCCCATTGAAATGCATTGTAGTGAATCGAAGATTTTGAGGGTTACCAAAAGGAGAACTATAAAGGGTGATAACAGACTTTAGTTACATTAGAATTCATTTGTTGATGGTGCCATACTAATTTCAGGAATTGTGGTGTGTTCTAAGGTGATTTTACCCTGTGAAAAACCTTCTGCTGGGATATCATGAATCATGTTTGAGAGAAAACTATTTTCACATGCTTGTACCATACAGTTTTGGAAGGTGCTCCAGAAGCTAAAATGAGAGCATATTTTCTGTAAATTCACATTATCTTTCTCAGTCATGTGAGAATGAAGTCTGACATTCTCAGTAAAACATGTACATCCAACAATGGCAGAGACTGTCAGTTGATTCCTTTGTGTTCTACTGCAGCTTCCCAGAGTGTTCTAAAGAACAACTAGAGTGCTAACAGCCTTACTTATGACAAAAGTATGGCACACCTGAAGCCATCTTGATTGGAATAAACTGGTAACACTTAAAACATTTAATTTAAAAAGGAACAAAATGATGGGGTTCATTTTGTCATAGAAATTATGGTTAGTGCTGTAGAAAGAAAAATTAGGACATGTTTCAAGTGTGATCTCAAATATCTTCCTGTTATATTTCAACAGGAGCAGCCTGTCAGTTGATGCCTTTGTGTTCTACTGCAGCTTCCCAGAGTGTTCTAAAGAACAACTAGAGCACTAACAGTCTTACTTATGACAAAAGTATGGCACACCTGAAGCCATCTTGATTGGAATAAACTGGTAACACTTAAAACATTTAATTTAAAAAGGAACAAAATGAGGGGGTTCATTTTGCCATAGAAATTATGGTTAGTGCTGTAGAAAGAAAAATTAGGACATGTTTTAAGTGAGATCTCAAATATCTTCCTGTTATATTTCAACAGGAGCAGCCTGTCAGTTGATGCCTTTGTGTTCTACTGCAGCTTCCCAGAGTGTTCTAAAGAACAACTAGAGTGCTAACAGCCTTACTTATGACAAAAGTATGGCACACCTGAAGCCATCTTAATTGGAATAAACTGGTAACACTTAAAAAATTTAATTTAAAAAGGAACAAAATGAGGGGTTCATTTTGCCATAGAAATTATGGTTAGTGCTGCAAAAAGAAAATTTAGGGCATGTTTTAAGTGAGATCTCAAATCCTCTTCTATTTCATTAGAAAATTCTGACATGCAGACTGAAACAATCACTTTCAATACCAGCAGTAGACTTCCAGTTAACTCCTTGGTGAGCAGTATCTTTACTACAGTGATCTAATGAACAACTAGAGTGCTAACATTCTGAATTTATGGCAAATGTGTGACACATCTGAATGCCTTCTTGATGGAATCAAAGTAAAAAACTGAAAGCATTTCCTACTGAGGAGACTGTAGTGAATGAGGAAATTAGGAAACTTCGTAACAAATAAGTCTCCCAAGATGGCCACCAGAGAAAAAAGAGCCCAAATGTAGCACAAATATCACCCAGAGGTAGCCCACGTATAGCCCAATGACAGAAGTGTGCAAAACACTTTTTATTTTTTGTTTTTTTGCAGTTTTATATAGTGCAGACTGGTCAGGTATTGGAGTGCTTTACATGAGCATTGGTTACATCACACAAGGTCAAATTCATGTTGGTTGACCCCTACACTACCCAAACACCACTGCACTACCCTAAACCCTAAAACACTACCCCCAGCACGACCCCTTCTCTACCCAAACACAACTGCACTACCCTAAACTCAAAAACACTACCCCCAGCACGACCCCCTACACTACCCAAACACCACTGCACTACCCTAAACCCTAAATCTACCCCCTACACTACACAAATACCACTGCACTACCCTAAACCCTAAAACACTAGAACCCAGCACAACCCCCTACAGTACACAAACACCACTGCACTACCCTAAACCCTAAAACACTACCCCCTACACTACACAAACACCACTGCACTACCCTAAACCCTAAAACACTACCCCCTACACTACACAAACACCACTGCACTATCCTAAACCCTAAAACACTACCCCAGCATGACCCCCTACACTACCCAAACACCACTGCACTACCCTAAACCCTAAAACACTACCCCCAGCACAACTCCCTACACTACACAAACACCACTGGACTACCCTAAACCCTAAAACACTACCCCCAGCACGACTCCCTACAAAACCTAAACACCACTGCACTACACTAAACCCTAAATCTACCCCCAGCATGACCTCCCACACTACACAAACACCACCGCACTACCCTAAACCCTAAAACACTACCCCCAGCACGACCCCCTACACTACCCAAACACCACTGCACTACCCTAAACCCTAAAACACTAACCTCAGCATGACCCCCTACACTACCCAAACACCACTGCACTACCCTATACCCTAAAACACGACCCCGTACACTACACAAACACAACTGCACTACCCTAAACCCTAAAACACTACCCACAGCATGACCCCCTACACTACACAAACACCACTGCACTACCCTAAACCCTAAAACACTACCCCCTACACTACACAAACACCACTGCCCTACCCTAAACCCTAAAACACAACCCCCAGCATGACCCCCTACACTACACAAACACCACTGCACTACCCTAAACCCCCCTACACTATACAAAAACCACTGCATTACTCTAAACCCTAAAACAATACCCCCAGCACGACCCCCTCACAACACAAACACCACTGCACTACCCTAAACCCTAAATCGACCCCCTACACTACCCAAACACCACTGCCATACCCTAAACCCTAAAACACTACCCCCAGCATGAACCCCTACACTACCCAAACACCACTGCACTACCCTAAACCTTAAAACACTACCCCCAGCACTACCCCCTACACTACACAAACACCATTGCACTAACATAAACCCTAAAACACTACCCCCAGCACAACCCCCTACACTACACAAACACCACTGCACTACCCTAAACCCTAAAACACTACCCCCAGCACGACTCCCTACACTACCCAAACACCACTACACTACCTTAAACCCTAAATCTACCCCCAGCATGACCCCATACACTACCCAAACACCACTGCACTACCCTAAACCATAAAACACTACCCCAGCATGACCTCCTACACTACACAAACACAACTGCACTACCCTAAACCCTAAAACACTACCACCAGCATGACCCCCTACACTACTCAAACCCCACTGCACTACCCTAAACCCTAAAACACTAACCCAGCACGACCCCCTACAGTACCCATACACCACTGCACTACCCTAAACCCTAAAACACTACCCCCAGCACTACCCCCTACACTACCCAAACACCACTGCACTAACATAAACCCTAAAACACTACCCCCAGCACAACCCCCTACACTACACAAACACCACTGCACTACCCTAAACCCTAAAACACTACCCCCAGCACGACTCCCTACACTACCCAAACACCACTACACTACCTTAAACCCTAAATCTACCCCCAGCACGACCCCATACACTACCCAAACACCACTGCACTACCCTAAACCATAAAACACTACCCCCAGCATGACCCCCTACACTACACAAACACAACTGCACTACCCTAAACCCTAAAACACTACCACCAGCATGACCCCCTACACTACTCAAACCCCACTGCACTACCCTAAACCCTAAAACACTAACCCAGCACGACCCCCTACAGTACCCATACACCACTGCACTACCCTAAAGCCTAAAACACTACCCCCAGCACGACCACCTACACTACTGCACTACCCTAAACCCTAAAACACTACCCCAGCACGACCCCCTACACTACCCAAACACCACTGCACTACCCTAAACCCTAAAACACTACCCCCAGCACGACCCCCTACACCACCCAAACACCACTGCACTACCCTAAACCCTAGAAAAGAAACCCCCAACCCATGCCCAATCCCCCTTACCTCTCACTCCTCGTGGTTCCTCTCTCCTGGTGGTTCCTGCTTCACGTCGTCTCTGAGGGGCGGTGCACGTCGTTGTGAGGAAACGGAACAGCCTCTGTTTCCTTACAACGACATGGATCATCTACATGTTTTTAGAACGCATGGTCATTTACCATACATACCTTTACAACAAAATTTGTTGTAAAGGCATGCGTGGTAAATGACCATGCGTTCTAAAAAATGCGTAGTAATGACTTCGTGATGTACAACGCATGCGTGGTAATGCATGCGTTGTAATGGTATCGCAAAGTAAAAAAGTCGTTGTAACGGCTGTTTACCGATCGAAGCTGGCCCCTGTTCTTCAGTGAGACGTTTATTTGATTAATTAGGAGGAAGGAATGTGTTTTTTTACCGAAAAGTGCATTCCCAGCTGTTGTATTGTGAAAGTGTCCGCGTGGCCTGGTTTCACTTCCGGTGAGAGAGTGGAAAAGTCTGTTTGGATCTAAAGGAGTTCTGTTGTTGGACGGGGCCGGCGCGACATGTCATCAGAAAACATAGCTAATGGAAAGCGTCCTCCCTGAAGTGTGGAGCAGTGCCATGAGAGGTCAACGAGTGTGCGTCCCACCGCAGTATGACCGTACCGCGTGACCCATGTGCCACCTCCAGGTTACGGGAGGCAGAAGCGGCATCGCAGGTCCTCTTGAAGACCGTTGTAGCACTAATTCTACATTTTGGTACTAGGGCATTTTAACTTCGTTGTTCCTGCCAGATACAAAGAGAAGATCCTGTGTTATTCAGTGCCCTCGTTACCTTTTTTGTGGGTTGTGGTGCTTGTCACTTCGCTGCCCCGCCGGTGCACACGACTGGGCACCCCACCTCGTGTGCCATCTGCAGGGCCTCTGCCCTCGGATCACTGGTTTCGGTTTCTGGAGTGGCAACATAAACAGTTGCTCCCAAAGTACTAGCCTGAACACTTAGGTGAATATCCCCTGCACCAGCATTCCACGGAAATTCTTTCCTAGCTCTCCCACGTCAACGAGGACGTCATAATAGCACGGCTCCGCTCGCCTCACCGTTTGACGTCATCGGAGCCATAAGAGAACCTCGTCGGCGTGCTGACGTCAGTTCCACCCATTTTTTCCGTGCCACCGAGGCAAACAGGGGACCGAGACATTTTCACATGTATACATAGTATAATAAATATATATATATTCACTGAAAAAACCATAGGTTTCAGGCACGTTATAGTTAGAAATTAGCATTTAAAAAACCTTAGAAATTCACTGAAAAAACCATAGGTTTCAGGCACGTTATAGTTAGAAATTAGCATTTAAAAAACCTTAGAAATTCACTGAAAAAACCATAGGTTTCAGGGGCGTTATAGTTAGTTGGACATTTCACTCGTACAAAACCATAGAAATTCCCCCGTTATAGTTAGTTCAGCTAACTATAACTCGCGCTCCCGCAATGCACTGCTGATGACGTCACATATTACATCACTCATGACATGGTCAGTGACATCACTCATGACATCACTGATGACATCTCAAATGACATCACTGATGACATCACTGATGACATCATCCAGTGAATGTGTGTTTTTCTGAAAATTAAATATGTTTTATATATGTATATCTCAAGGTCGATGGAAGAATAAATGGGTATATAAGTGTATAAATGGATGATTTTTTTTGTAAAATTGATTGTATAACTGACTAAGTGTATCTTAGTGAATACATGGGTTAGTGAGTAATGTTTAAATATGAAAATATCTGTATCAGTCTCTCACTTTGTGTATAAGTGGCTGCATGGGTTGGTGAGTAGCTACATGAGTGTCTATATGGGTTATTAGTTGGTTTTTTGAGTATCAGTATGAGTGTCTGAGTGTCTTTATGGTTCGGTGGGGGTATTACTTAGTGCATAGATGCATGAATGAGTGACTCACTGTTTGTATGTGTTGAAGACAGCATGTGTGCAGGACTGTATAGGTGGATGAGTATGTGTATGGGTGTGTTAGTGAGTGAATGACTGTCTCAATAGTGTCTTTATGAGTAACTACATATGTTTTAAACTAGTATATGTGAGTATTGGTGTATATAAGTGAGTATATGTGAGAGTGAGAGATTGGAAGAGTTCCTGTACAAATAAGTAGGTGTTTCTATAAGTGATTGTTTAAGAGAGTAAGTATGTGTAAGTTTCTGTAGAAGTAAGTGTGGTAGTGTGTGTATAACTGTATATGCAAGTAAATGGATGTTTGATACTTTGTTTGCATGTGTGACCATGTGTGTGAGTAACTCTATGGATGAGTGGTGGTGTGTAACAGGATGTATATGTGTATGAGTACATATGATGAGTGAGTACATGTATGAGTGACTGTATAGGGACTGTTGGTGAATGAGTGGATGTGTGTGTAGATCTTGGAATTACTGAATAGGTGTGTTGTAACTGGTATTGGTATGTCCATTGTTTTGAAAATGTTAGTTTGTATTTTTGAGTGTGTGTATCAAAGGTTATATTAGGGTGAGAGGAGGTCTGCCACTCTATCACAAGGATGATGTCATCAGTGATGTCATGAGTGATGTCATTTGAGATGTCATCAGTGATGTCATCAGTGATGTCACTGACCATGTCATGAGTGATGTAATATGTGACGTCATCAGCAGTGCATTGCGGGCGCGCGAGTTATAGTTAGCTGAACTAACTATAACGGGGGAATTTCTATGGTTTTGTACGAGTGAAATGTCCAACTAACTATAACGCCCCTGAAACCTATGGATTTTTCAGTGAATATATATAAATATATATATATATGTTTTAAAAAGAAAATCGCGGACTCGCTGGAACGTTTTGCCATCAATATTTTAATATGCCATAAACGAAAAACACTCTGACAAACGCGTTTCGGCGTTAAGCCTTTGTCAATGTCAGTTGCCATGGCTATCTTCCAGTTATTTAATCACCGTTAGCCATTACTATTGGTCAACGTCGTCTGTCCAAAGAGTGAAACAAAGGACAGACTGTTATACCTTTTACATGGCGGCCATCTTAGAGTGGGTAAACATATATCAAATTCATCCTCCATTTGACTTCATAATTACACTCCGTATTGGCAATGTATCTTAGAGTGGGCAAACAAATGTAAAATTCAAAATCATCATTCATTCAACATTATATCTTTGCATGGAACCCTGGTTGACCCATACATTGTACATATTTCGGTTCATATTATATTACATTTAATGTTCAATTCATTAATTAATTGTTTGGTTCTTGTATCTCTCAATGTAAACATTTGAATTATTCTAAATTTCTGACAGTCATAATGAAGCTCAATTGTGCTTCCTAAACTTCATAATTACGCCCTGAATGTAATATAATCTGAACCGAAATATGTACATTTATTGGCGTGGTGTGCAGTGGTGAAGATTAGAGTGCAATGGCATAGAGTGTAGTGGCATAGAGTAGATTGTGCAGAGTAATGCAGCATAGAGCGCAGTGACGTAGAATATAATAGTGCAGAGTAGAGTGGTGCAGAGTAAAATAGAGTGTCGTAGAGTGGCAAAGAGTACAGTGGCAACCAGAGCAGTGATGTAGAGTACAGTAGTGTAGAGTGCAGTGGTGCAGAGATGAGTGCAGTAGCATAGAGTGCAGTGATGTAGAGTGGTGCAGAGTAGAGTACACTGGCATAGCTTGCAGTGGCATCGAGTAGAGTGGTATAGAGTAGAGTAAAGTGATGTAGAGTGCAGTGACATAAAGTGGTGCAGAGTAGAGTGCAGTGTCTTAGAGTGCAGTGGTGTAGAGTGCAGTGGCATAGAGTACAGTGATGCAGAGTAAATTGGCGCAGAGTAGAGTGGCACATAGTGCAGTGGCATAGAGTAGAGTGCTGAAGAGTAGAGTGCAGTGGCATATGTATTAATTATTTCATATATTACTTTTTTGTTTGCATTTCAATAGTACCACAGTATTTTCTCAATCATTTCGAGAAAGTACCATGGTACCTTGTAAACTTTTTAAAAGATAAATAAATCAATGAAACTACCTTTCCATATCTCTGCAGACTTTGGTAAACTGCCTCATTTATTCCAAGTGTAATAAGCTGTATTTGATGTTAAAACACAGACCAAAAACAAAGTGTGGTCTAAACAATATGGGTGCCTTTTTATTTTGCAAGAGCTTTCATGAACCAATAATATTGTGTTTCGTCATTGCCATGTACTGCGGTATACTGCGCCCAAATATAGCCCTATGTCTCTACTTACTAAAAAATAACTGAACAAATTCAGATCAAATAACAAAAAGACCCTTTCCACACCATAATCTATATTCCTGCCAAATTACTTGTAAATCCGTTTAGCTAATTTGTGCTGCTACACGTGTCTAAAAGGTCTATGGAAAATGCATTGGTGGAAAAATGTGTTTTGGGACCTCCTTTTTAATTTTGCATCCCCTTAGCTAATCACAATGAAACTTTGCATCATCAGCCAATGTAGAAAATAAGAATAGATCTGCAAAGTTTCGTGGAGATTCATTATATGGTGATACGGTTATCAGCAAGCAAAAATTGGAGGAATTCATATCTGTGGGAATCCTAATCTTTATAAAGTCTTATACATGTTGATTTAAGCAACAGTCAACCATAGAAACATATTTTATAACTTGGTTTTCAATCACATTCCTGCCCTAACCATCATATACCCACATTACCAGACACAGTAATAATCAAGGGATGGGAATGGGAGGAACAGGGATTCAGGGTCCGATTCACGAAGGTAAACGCACACTTTTGTGTAAATTCATGATTTTTTGCAATAAACAAAGAAATATTATGAATAGTGTCTTTATGACTGCAGTGCCTCGGCACTCGTGGTGGAGACTCCACACATAAAAAGATAGGCAGCCGTAAAGATAGTACTCATAAAATTCCTTTGTGAATTGCAAAAAATCGTAAGGCGGCATATCTACAAGTGAATGGTGAAGCGTGGCGTTAAGCAAAAATTGCTAAGGCCACGCTCCCCCATTCTGAAAACGCAGAGATGCGCCGTATTTACAATGATACAGCACATCCCTGCGTTTTCTCACTAGCTGGCGCTAAACTCAGCTGCCTAGCACCAACGCAGGCTCCCTTGCACCATAGTGCAAGGGTGCCTGCTTTGAGGAATGATTGTTTATGTGCAGGAAGGGACTCCATTCCCGTAAATAAACAATCACTAATGGTGATTTGTAACTCCTATGTGTGCTGCATTGTGCAGCACACATAGAAGTTGCAAATCGTCATTTTTTTAATGATTGTTTAAAAAAAAAAAAAAATGTATTGTGAGAAAAAATACCTGGTATACTTAATAATAAATACAAATTACATTACAGTATTACTAAAAATCCACTATACATAAGTCATACAATACATTATACAATAAATAAATTCGGGCATGAGTTTCTAAAACAGATCAAAATTAGAAAATATTTCATTATTACATAGTAAAACTGGGCTGATACGTCCATACAGAGATAAAAATAGCCATCCATCACCCATCGGGACTAATAGATATGGAAAAAAGATATAGGGAATCTCACTCAAGAGCTTCTTCCAAGCAGCCGTCCCTCCACCGCTTCATGGGAGCCCAAATAATCATTCCTAATTCCCTCATTTTCCTGCCCCGATGCATATATAGGGAGGATTCAATATTATGAATCCCAAGGAGTCTAGCCACCCACATCTGAAAGGATGGTGCTACCGTATCCTTCCATCCTGCCGCAAGCAATATCCGGAGGACCGCCACAGATATAAATACAAATGCTTCTTTTTCTTTATTGAGCCTCAAGTTACTATCGAATCCCATTATCATTAGGGTAGGGGATAGGGTGATCTGAACTCCTAGCAGCCCCTCCCAAAATTTCCCAATTTCTCCTTGAATTGCACTTAATTTACTACAATGATAAAACATATGCAGCAAGTCAGCAGGGCCTTCCAAACACCGCGGACATCTATCGTCCTCCTTTTTACCCCACATAAATAATTTTGCTGGTGTAAAATATAAGTTAAAAAGGGTCTTATAGTGTTGGGCTCTCAAATTCGTGGAGCGAAAGAGTTTCCCCGCGAGTTGCAATGCTTTATCTATGTCAACATCTGGGTCCCCAAGTTTCGTTACCCATGCAGCTTCAAATTTCTCCAAATCATCATGAGTCCCCGATAACAGAGACCTATATATCATTTTAATCCTAGTTCCACCACCTAATAAATAGTCCAATATATCAATTCTGCCCCCAGGGATAATCCGTGGTCTGATCCCCTTCAGAGTATCCTGAATCTGAAAAAACTTAAAGCCTAAATTATCCGGGATACCAAATCTTTGCTGAATATCCTCGAATCTCATCAACCTACCCCCCTCATATATATCACCTATTCTTTTAATTCCTTGCTGCTCCCAGAGCCTCCATATCCTATCATTACTAAATTGAGGAAACATACTACAGTTCCAAACCGGTGTATAATAACTAATTTTAGTGATTGTTAGGACTTTTTGCACCTGTTTCCAAACCTCCCAAACACCATCTAAAACCTTGTACCGCATTTTCTTATAGTAACGCCTATCAGTTTTCCGAAGCAAAAGCCCCAGAGCTTCTCTACCCAGTAGTAATTCACAGATGGAAGGAGGGTTATTATTACCGAGTGGAGTATCCGATAGGTTTGAGGCTGAATCAAATAAAATCGCCATCTGACTTAACAAACAGGCCCACTGGTAAAATCTAATATTAGGGATTGCAAGCCCTCCTTTTTCTTGTGGGAGAGACAAATATCTCATGGAGCGCCTGATTTTACCATATTGCCAGATAAAATTCATAACAAGCATTGGCATAGCCAATAGGTCTCGCTTTTGGGACCTTATAAGTATTTAGTTATGCAGCACAATATCCTTGGTGCAATAACATTAACTGTTGCATGGTTAAACACTTATAAGGCCCCAAAGGCGAGACCTATTGGCTATGCTAATGCTTGAGGTGGTGTTGAGTGGTGTTGAGGTGGTGCTGAGTGATGCTGTGGTGGTGCTGAGTGATGCTGTGGTGGTGCTGAGTGATGCTGTGGAGATGCTGAGTGATGCTGTGGTGGTGTGGTGGTGCTGAGTGGTGTTGTGGGGGTCCTGTGCTGGTGCTGAGTGATGCTGGGGTGGTGCTGTGGTGGTGCGGAGTGATGCTGTGGAGATGCTGAGTGATGCTGTGGTGGTGCGGAGTGGTGCTGTGGTGGTGCTGACTGATGCTGTGGTGTTGCTGAGTGATGCTGTTGTGGTGCTGAGTGGTGGTGTGGTGGTGCTGAGTGGTGCTGTCGTGGTGCTGAGAGATGCTGTGAAGAGAGAGAATGAGAGGTTGCATAGTTGTGGAGAAACTGGTAGAAGTCCCCTTGTAAAATGGGCAGTGAAGGGTATGATAGAGCTGTGAAATCCCTTCCTGTGTGGCTGTTCTGTAACATCACACCACATGACGTCACTGTGCATTGCCTAGGATATGTTTCTGTCTTTTAGGGCTTGTGTTCTGTCTGCATTATCATATGCCGATGTCTCCGCACTATTGAACATACATTTTGACATCCTTCACAGCGACATGTACACAGATGGACCTGTGTTGTATTGCAGACTCCTTGCCATATCCACTGTGACACTGGAAAAACAACCAGTTTGCTTCCCTGTCTCAAGCACGTCTGTTAGCAAACTCAATAACACTGTCTTTATAATAGCAAGTCTTAAACATACCTGTTACTGCTGTAGCTTTGTGTTTGTTACCAAGATACAGTGATTGGTGGCACCTGAAAGGAAAGGCAGGCACATGGCATCTGTGTATTCATTGCCCACATTCATGACATTTGGCCATTTCAGACAAAAGCTGTTCAGCGTTTTTCACCTTTTAGCTGAAGCCACAATTTCAGTGTGAAATCTGTGCATGTCAGCATCCTTCCAGCAGGCTCCACGTGATTTACTTTAAGCCGACCACAGAGTATGGTGGCTTTCCTAGATTCCACAGCAAGCAGGAAAAATAAAGTTGTTTGGGGGGGGGGGGGGGGATGCTTGTTGGTAGTGTGTGCTACAGTGCACAGCAGATTTAAACAAAAGAGAAAAAGCGAAGGTCTGAGCAGGAGCACAGCATCAGAAACATGATTGCGTCACTCCCGACTGTTTTACTTGGTACACAAATTTACCTCAAATATATCAAATTATTTTTGTAGACATTTGCCTAGCCCGGGTACTGAACCTTCAATTTATTTTGCCTAGAAAATTAGTGAAATTCTAAGATTGGGGCTGTGTTATGAGGAAAAGATCAACTCAAATTTGTATCACTTTTTAAATTTTCACTGCCAAATCAACTTACATCTCTACGTCTACGAGTTGTTGCTATACTACACAGTGAAGTATATTTTAGGCATGGGTCTTTGGGGGTGGGGTAGTATAGCTGAAGCAGAATGGTGTATGGCCAGTACCCTGCAGAACAAATCAGCCTTTTATTTTCACTGCCACTTCCTTAATAGTCGTCTTGCGTATTGAAAGGATCGCCTGACGTGTCTGATTCACAAGCACTGTATCATCCTCTCGTGACTCTCGAAGGGTTTTCAAACTACTTAACCCGATAGAAAAAAATCGTTTTGCTGGTCAAAAATACACGCTAGCATGCCATATGCAGGCGCCGAAAATAAAGCGTTTCCTTTGAGGGTCATTGACAACAAAAACGGCTTTATTTCACCTTTTATAATTATCAGTAACAGCGGAACCAAGGAAACTAGCCCTGGGAAGGGAAATTAATTTTAATTCACTCTTGTAAACATGTTGAGTTCAAAAGGTAAACCAATTAGTTGAACCTGCAGCTCCGCTGTTCACATAATTGCTTTTCATCTTAATTGGAGTGTTCAAGGTAACAGTGAAACTAAGCGCCTGATGTAAATTCAAGCTGGCAGAGGATCAGCCCAGGAACATGTCGGCATTGGCCGTGAAAACACGTGACGGACAGGCTGCCTATCACACGCAACCTTTTATGTGTGTGAGGGCTGCGCAGCAAATCAGAGTTGCAGTGGGAAGTGAGGTTGAAGTCTGTACACAGACTGAGGAAGTGCAGTTTGACAGTGGTTAGCTGTAAGTAGAGATCCCTTTCTGCTGTTTTAAGGAAGCGTAGTCATTCTACTTACTGCAGGGTGATTATCTTGAGGACAAGCATGCCTTTCACCTCGAGAGCAGGCCTACGAACATGTCTGTGAGAAGACTTAGCAGTGTAAGTAAAATCAGCGATCACCAAGTAAATCGTTTCTTTAATAGTAGGTCAGTCTGTCTCAGTGGTACTTAGTAAATCGATCTGTTTTTATGTGAGGATGAAGCGCTTCAATTTATGTTGAAGCATGCCCGTTAGTTTTAAGTAATTTTCCGGTCTCTTCTGTTTGATTTGTTTTGCGCCTCTGCCTTGAAAATATCCTGTTCATGCGCACTGGTGCTTAACAAGCATTGGCCGCGCGGCCGTGCGAGACGCGCTCTGTGGTGGGGGAGGGGGGAGGAGCGGGAGAGCAAGTGACGCGCGGCCGTGAAAGTGACACCGCCGCGCGGCCCCGAGAAGCGCTCTGTGGTGGGGGAGGGGGAGGAGCAATGAGAGGAAAGACATATGGCGCCTGGAGCATGCGAGGAATGCGCGTTACTGTGCGCGTAGTCGCATGCTCTAGGTAAGCCCAAAAAAAAGTGGTTGCATTTCTAAATGCCCACTTACAAAATGTCTCGCCCAGACCAGCGCAAGCGCTGGCTTCAGGGCGAGACCTAAAAACTACCTCTATTGACTTTATTAGGCCTTCCTCAATCATAAACGGGATAGAGCGAAAGAGATATAGTACCTTGGGGAGCATGGTCATTTTTAGTACATTTGCTCTCCCTATTATAGACAGATGTAAGGCATCTATTCTTTTAAGATCAGTTACCATTGTTTTTAGGAGTGGGGTAAAGTTATCTTTTATAATGGTATCTGTTGTCGAGCCTATCCTAACTCCCAAATAAACCGCTGAATCAGAATACCTTACATCCTGCCTTCTAATATTTGTAGTGCAAATTATCTGAGTTTTACTTTCATTCAGCAGATACCCCGAGCAATGTCCAAATTTGCTGGCAATCCCAGTAATAGCTATCAATGCCGTATCTGGTTCTGGCGTAATTATGGCCAGATCGTTGGCATATGCCAGCAAATTAGTCTCAAATCGATTAAAAACTACCGGTTTTATTTCATTGCATCTAATAATTTCCGTACCAGCGGGTCTATGTACAGGGCGAAAAGAATTGGTGAACAGGGACAACCCTGACGTGTCCCTCTAGAAATATACACTTTTTCCGAGCTACCTCCCATTATCTGGATTCTGGCCTTTGGATCGGAATACATGGCTCTGATAGCCCCGATTATTTTAGGGTCGAAGCCCCTTTGTTCCAATATCCCCCACAAATACTTCCACGTGACGCGATCAAAGGCCTTTTCTGCGTCTAGAAGGATCATGGCCATCCGCCCCCCGTGGCAGCTTGCACATCAAAAAGTGTAATGGCCCGCCTGATGTGGTCAGTTGTCCCTCGACCTGGGATAAACCCATGCTGCCACGGGGATATCAGACCGCCTATGACCCTTCCCAGCCTTCTAGCCAGAACCTTGGCATAGATCTTGGTATCCGTATTGATGAGGGATATTGGACGATATGAACCGGGGTTCTCCTTAGGCTTCCCTTTCTTGTGGAACACAATAATATTCGTTTCCTTCCAAGATTCAGGGATTTGACCGGAACATATTATACCATTAAATAAATCCAATAACATTGGGGCAATCTCGTTCTGGATACTCTTATATACGTCAAGTGGTATACTATCCGGCCCTGCAGCCTTTCCTGCTGCTAACTCCTGCAATGCTTCTACCACTTCCTCTATTACCAGATCATTATCCAGCATTTCTTTCCCCGAATTATCCAACTGGGGGCCTATATCTTCAAACCCTAGGCTAACACCCTCTGGACCACCCACTTCTTTATACAATGTCTGATAGAAGTTTTTTAAAACTTCCAATATATCGGCTGGCTCCGTATAGTCCCGACCCTCCTCTTGTATTTTTGATATTATATTTCTGCTGCTTTCTTGCCTGATCCGGAGTGCTAATAGCTTGCCCGCCTGCTCTCCCGTCTCATACATCTTGCCCCTGTGTGTGTGATTCTCATCGGCTGCCTTCTGGGCTAACCACTTATGCAACTCTGCTTTTATAGTAAGAATCTTTTGTTGACTCCATGCGGCCTCGCACCCTTGCCCAATATCCTTTATATGTTGTTCCTCTGCCTCTATTAGTTGGCAGACCAATCTCTCATTTTCACGACGAGCCTCTTGATTTAGCCTAGCCGAGAAGCTGATCGTCTCGCCTCTCAAGGCTGCCTTGAACGCGTCCCAGACATTATTTCTGGATGAGCTAAAGCGATTCATATCAAAGTAATCTTGGGCCCACTTCCTCAGATGTTCTAAAAATTTGGGGTCAGCTAAAAGCTTCCTCTCAAAAGTCCAACTTGAGTGCTTTTTATTTAAAATATCTATCTCATACTCCAGCATTAATGGACTGTGATCAGACAGCACTTTCGGGAGTTTAATAATACTAACTTTCTCTAATTCTGATGCAGAGATCAGAAAATAGTCCAGCTTCGTATATTTCTTGAAGGGGCATGAATAATATGTAAAACCCGGGTCATTAGGCTCCTTACAACCCCAGACATCTACCAAACCATGTGATTCCCATACTGAGGTCACTGCTCGAAATACCCTGGGCTTACGGCCTACATAAACAGTATTTTTTGTAAAATCAGCAGAGATATTCAAATCTCCGCATACTATAATAGGCCTCGGCCAGTTCAATAATTCAACTTCAAGACGTTCAAATATCTCCGGGTCATCCTGATTGGAACCATAAATTGTGCATATTGTAAACCTTAGATCATGTTCAACCAGTGCCCAGCTCCCATGGGAATCTACCAGATGACGCTTAGCCCCTCCCAACGTGGATCTGGCCAGTATTGCAACCCCTCTAACAGTAGATGTCTGTGAGGAGCAGGCCAGCAACTCAAAACCACTTATCCTTAATAAATGTTTTTTTGCCCATGGTAGATGGGTCTCCTGTAAACATAAAACATCGATATGGTTCGACCTTACAAAATACCCCATCATTTGCCTCTTCCTCCAATTATTTAAACCCCCAATATTAAGGGTACATATCTTAAGTTTCCCCATTTAGCCCTACTGAAATAACATTTCTCTTCTGACCCAGCCCAATCCTCTGTTTAGATACCACAAGCCCTAAATCACAGCCTTTTACGGGGGTTCCGTGATCCCAGCATAGGATAATCCGATAGATATTTTTTCCGAGTCCCTTTTTAAGTCACCTACATTCCACGAACCTATAGGGGTCTTTACTTTGGAACTTAACCTAGGGTGGCGTCGCTAGTGCTGCACTCGGCCTCTAAGCGGCCGCCATCTTGCCCCCAGCCGTACCTGACGATCTTTTTTAATGATTGTTTATGTGTAGGAAGGGACACCTTACTGCACATAAACAATCATTCATGACGATTTGCTGTTTCTATGTGTGCTGCGCCATGCAGCACGCATAGAAACAGCAAAAACGAGGAGGAATTAAACATTTCTCCTCATTTCGCCATGCTCAGACCAGGTTTTCCCTGGTCTTAATTATGGTGCTGCCCCATGTTTACTCCGACCTTGTAAATAGGGGGCAGCATCAAAATCAATGGGTGTTGCAGCGGAACACCCACCGCAACACCCATTGCCCGCCCCTTTCACGCTAAGTGTAGTGTGAAAGGGGGCCTTATTTAGAAGCCACTTTAAGTGACTTTGTCTTGTAAATAAGGCGAAGGGATTATCGCCACAGGAACGTCACAAAAAGTGACGTTCCTGTGGCGATAAGCCCTTGTAAATATGCCCCAAGGTAATTGCAGTTTATTGGTCTCAGTCCCCTCGATACCTGCATCGCCATATTATCAGTGGAGTTTGCCATCAATCTAATTTATGCACACATGCTCAGTGTAAGTGTTCATGGCTCCAGAGAAGGGTTACCTGCATTATAGGAACCCTGGGTCTTCCTCCGATGACCTATTTGAAACGAGAATCCTTTGTTGCAGTACGGCATACTACTTCAATCTCATGACATTAAAATAAATCTTTAATTTATGCTGTCTATTTTTCTCTGTACAGAAACACATATTTAAATGCCTAATTCAAGCCTTCATTATCGCTCTGCTTTAGCTTCTATAGCATAGAAATGGAAGCATCTCAGTAATGAAGCCTCCCTTGCAAGTCAGTCTCATCTGTCCCACTTGCTTCTGCTGCTTATGGGTTCTGATGGAGGAGGACAGTTAGTAAGCTCATTTTCCTGATTTCAGTTCGAAATATGCACATATATTGTTCCTATACAAATCATGATTGCACTGCTTTATTAACACTTACTCTACTCTTCCTTGCTGTTAAGCAAGAAATAAAATACTTGACCGCAGCGAAAGTGCGTAGAAGCTGCCACGAATGTTCTTTGGGAAAAAAATTAAGTTTGATCTTTCAACGCTTTAGGATGGCATCTTAGAGACAGACTGTCCTGATGGGCAATAAATGAAAGGGGACCTAAAAAAGTCACTGATTGTAACAAAATGTAGCCTAAAGTGAGGAACATAAAACAAAATCCAATCAATTAATTGCCAGGTGGAGTAAAAAGGTGGCACAGAACAGCAACAAATCAGCTGGACACGTAAAAAACAGTAGGGAGTGTAGGAGAGTAGGATCAGCTCCCCAAGGAAATTGAATCTTAGCTGCCGCTGACAAGAACCGCACCCATTCACTACCACATAACACTTTAGCATAGTCGTCTATAGAACACAATAGCTCCAGTTTATTTTTGAAGCCCCCTATGTCTCACACTCCCTGCTGCTACTTCACACTGTTTAATTCCATTTCACTGCTATATATTTGGCTTCCCATGGACCATATGCAGCATCGGAGGCTAATCAGGCTGCCATATGACATCTTCAAGTCCCAATCTCCATCATCATTTGTCCTTCCCTGTTTCCTCGCCTTCTTTCCTGTATCCACTCCCCTCTTCTATCAATCCTGTATGGCAAATAGGAGTAGACTAACATCACGCCTTGTTGCCTACAAAAGAAACCAGTAAGCCACTTGCATGCTTCCTGCACGTCCCTGTCTCTGTCCTGCATGTGCGCATTTTTTCTCTGTAACCACCAGAACACCAAAGATTTATCAACTAGCAACAGTTGTATGTGATTTAATAGAAAAAGGATTTAATGGAATACCGTTACTGAGAAACCATTTAATCTAAATTGTTTAATGGAAAATCACAGGAAAAATGGCATTTACCATTTAATTGAAGCAGTTCATAGAATGTCTTTTATCTCGAAATTGGCTTTTGCATACTTATTTTTTAAGGTGTAAAAGAAATGGCTGCAGGTCTTACTTTCAGAAATGTTTTTGTCAGAGATATTTATTTCAGCCCTTTACTTTGGGGACATTATTATAGATTTACACTTTTCACATTATCAAACAGTTACTTTGGATGATTTTAATTCACTGAACCCTCACCACCCCAAACACCATCCATCCCTGACCCCTTCACAGCCCTCAAACACCATACATTCCTGCCCTCTAAAAATGCCTTCCCACATGTAAACTACACCCATCCCTGCCCCCTGAACTCCACTGAACCCTAAAACCCTTTCTTCTCCAAAACTCCACCCATCCCTGAACCCTAAAAATCCCGCACCACACCTAAACTACACCCATCATTGACCTCTAAACTACACCCATCCCTAAACCATAAAAGCCCTTTCTACTGCTAAACTCCACCCATTCCTGAACCCTATAAACCCCTTTCTTCGCCTAAACCATGTCCATTGCTGATCCCTTAAAACCCTGCACCACTTCTAAACTCCACTCATGCCTAAACCCTAAATAAAATCCTAACCACCCCTGCAGACGACCCACCCTTAAGCCCTAAAAACCCCTCACCACCCCTAAACTCCATTCACCTCTGAACCCTAAAAATTCCTCACCACCCTAAACTCCACCTATGCCCGATTCCTAAAAAACCCTCACCACCCCAAAACTCCACTCATCTCTGAACACTAAAAAACCCTCACTGTCCCTAAACATCACCCATCAATGAATGCAAAAACCCCTGCCTACCCCTAAACGTTTTTGCCTTAAAATTATTGTTCCTTTAAAATGCCTCCTTTAATTTTTATATATTTGTATTTCCCTAAAATTGTCTTTTCCTAAAAGTTTTCGTTTTTCTATTAGTTCACATACATCAATTGGTAACATGTCCTTTCAACATAATACTTGCATTGCCCTCCATGTGGCACAGATTCACCTCCTGAACGCATCCTTCAACTCAATCACAACCTTCAGTCCAACACTTCTAGGCACTCTCCCCCCAAATGAACCACAATCAACTCAGCACCAATGCACGACTCATTGGCACTGTATCGCTCTTGGCCACCATACATACATTTCTCTCAGACATCTCGCACACCTATCCTATTGTCATGCATGCATGCATCAAACACTGGTGCTACTACCTGTGTGCATTAAAACCTGCATGACAACAAATCACACAACCACCATGACGCTCATCACTTAGACTCAAGAGGCATGGCATTCAGAAGTTCACACCACACTGAATGCCACAACCATACTGCAGTATGAGTCCCCAATAATCCAGACAAGCCATAGGGCCAGGAGGCTTCGTCGGTGGAGAATGCACATTACACAAATATCAATACCATAGCATAAAAAAATAATCCAGATGTGCCGTTCAGAAACTGCATTTCCATTATTCACTTTGGGGCATATTTATCAAAGAGATGCGTCTCCCTTGCTCCATGCAAAGGGGTGCAAGAGCGTTGCAAATCTTAAGTTAGATTTATCAAACCACACAAGGTCACCTTGCATGGATTGCTAAATCTAGAGTAACGCAACACAGCGCAAATCGCTGCGTTGTACTACTCTGCCCCAGGGAGGCGTTCCATGGTTGGAGCGTGGTTGTTCCCACAGATCCACCCATGGATTTTGACGCATTCCCAGATTTACCATTACTGGTAGACCTGGGAATTCGTCAAAATGCTACCCTTCCCCAGGTGAGGCATAACGAGGAGAAATATCTTTATTTGTGTTTGTTACTCCCTATTTCTATGTGTGCTGCATTCTGTATCACACACAGAAAGATGAAAATGCCTCAGAGACTTGTTTTTGTGCAGGAAGCTGTCCTTTCCAGCACAAAAACAATCCTGCTTACAACCAGGGACCCTTTCACCAGTGCAGGGGAAAAGACAGGAATGCGCTGTATTTTGCTAAATACAGCACACTCCTGCCTTTGGCCTCCCAGTGGCGGTCCCTGCATTTGCCACCCAGCGGCAGCCGCAATGAAGAGCGGGGGGGTGTTGGTGAGTCCTCCGATTGCCGCCCCGCGATGGCCGCATTGAAGAGTGGGGGGGGTGCTGGCGATTGCCGCCCGAGACAGCATCTCTCTCCTCCCATGGATTGCTAAGATCACCGAGACCTATGTCCATTCCATTCTTGCCACATTTCTGGAATAAAAAACAACTGTTTGGACATCTCTCAGAATGGCTTTCGCTCAGGTCACAGTACGGAGTCTGCTCTCCTGGCTGTCACAGAACATCTTAGGCTCGCTTTGGATGAGGGACATACGTCGGCGCTGATTCTGTTAGACCTCAGCGCCGCATTCGACACGGTCTCTCATCAGATCTTGTTACGCAGGTTCAAAGAAGCAGGTGTTGTGGGCCCAGCTTTGACCTGGTGTGCATCCTTTCTCTCAAACAGGACCTTCCAGGTTATAGCCCCCCCTTTCGCCTCTACGTACCATGCCAATAAGCAAGGGGTCCCGCAAGGCTCCGTTTTGAGCCCTCTGCTTTTCAATCTCTACGTTCAACCCCTGGCAGGCTTGGCAAGGAGCAGAGGGCTTACCATCGTATCATATGCTGATAATACACAGCTAGTGGTAGCCCTCTCCGATTACACTGGGAGTGCAGCATCTAAGTTTCGGGAAGATCTCACGGCTGTTGCCGAGTGGATGACTGATAATTGTCTCCAATTGAACTCCAGCAAGTCAGAGGTCCTACTGGTGGGCAACCATCAAGAGCTATGGGGGGACTGGTGGTGGCCAGCCATACTGGGATGCGCACCTACTCCTAAGCAGGTGGTGAAAGATCTTGGAGTCTGGGTAGATTCGAGTCTCAGTTTTCAGCTCCAAACCAAAAAAGTTACGGGGACCTGCTTTGGCATACTTAGGGGGCTTAAACCGTTGCTTGGGTTATTTGACCCACCAGTCAGGCAAATGATCATCCAGGCCTCCATTCTATCAAGACTGGACTATGCAAATGCACTGTACCTAGGGGTGAATAAGATCGAAACCCTGAGACTACAGCGAGTCCAAAACGCGGCGGCTAGAACCCTGCTGGGCTTCCCCAGAACCTGTCCCACCTCTATGGGTGTGTTACAGCAAACAAATGATGGACGGAATGCTGACAATGCAAACATTCTCCCCCAGTCAAAATATCTGGGTTAAATCCATCGTTCTTTTGCCCACTATGCCACCCCAGGTGGACCCAGCCATATGCAAATCAGTCTTGACCCTGTGCCCCATGGGAACAGTCCAGACCGAACTGCCAGGCCAGGTCCTCCCTGGACCGGAAACAAGCATCCTGGGACCGGTTTCAGGGTATGTCACCATTCTTCAGCCAGGCTAGCTTGAATCCAGTGGCACAGTGAGCAAGGGACCCACGGCTGGGCATACCCATCCCACTTAGGGCGAAAAGTGTTACAGCAAACAAATGATGGACGGAATGCTGACAATGCAAACATTCTCCCCCAGTCAAAATATCTGGGTTAAATCCATCGTTCTTTTGCCCACTATGCCACCCCAGGTGGACCCAGCCATATGCAAATCAGTCTTGACCCTGTGCCCCATGGGAACAGTCCAGACCGAACTGCCAGGCCAGGTCCTCCCTGGACCGGAAACAAGCATCCTGGGACCGGTTTCAGGGTATGTCACCCTTCTTTAGCCAGGCTAGCTTGAATCCAGTGGCACAGTGAGCAGGGTACCCACGTCTGGGCATACGCTGATGAAGGGTGATGCCCTGAAACCGGTCCCAGGATGCTTGTTTCCGGTCCAGGGAGGACCTGGCTTGGCAGTTCGGGCTGTACTGTTCCCACAAGGAACAGGGTCAAGACTGATTTGCATATGGCTGGGTCCAAACTGGGGTGGTGTGGTGAGCAAAAGAATGATGGATTTAACCCAGATCCTTGTGACTGGGGGGTGAATGTTTGCATTGTCCAGCATTCCGTCCATCAATTGTTTCTTTTCCATATGTCGCCCTAAGTGGGAAGGGAATGCCCAGACATGGGTCCCGTGCTCACTACACCACTGGATTCAAGCTAGCCTGGCTGATGAAGGGTGATTCCCTGAAACCGGTCCCAGGATGCTTGTTTCCGGTCCAGGGAGGACCTGGCTTGGCAGTTCGGGCTGGACTGTTCCCACAAGGAACAGGGTCAAGACTGATTTGCATATGGCTGGGTCCAAACTGGGGTGGTGTGGTGAGCAAAAGAATGATGGATTTAACCCAGATCCTTGTGACTGGGGGGTGAATGTTTGCATTGCCCAGCATTCCGTCCATCAATTGTTTCTTTTGCATATGTCGCCCTAAGTGGGAAGGGAATGCCCAGACGTCGGTCCCGTGCTCACTACACCACTGGATTCAAGCTAGCCTGGCTGATGAAGGGTGATGCCCTGAAACCGGTCCCAGGATGCTTGTTTCCGGTCCAGGGAGGACCTGGCTTGGCAGTTCGGGCTGGACTGTTCCCACAAGGAACAGGGTCAAGACTGATTTGCATATGGCTGGGTCCAAACTGGGGTGGTGTGGTGAGCAAAAGAATGATGGATTTAACCCAGATCCTTGTGACTGGGGGTGAATGTTTGCATTGTCCAGCATTCCGTCCATCAATTGTTTCTTTTGCATATGTCCACCTCTATGGCTATCCGTCGGTTGCACTGGCTCCCTGTCGTCAACCGAGTGGAATTTAAGGTCCTCTGTACTGCATTTAAAATCCTGAAACTCTCCTCTCCGGCCATCCTGACCAATCTGCTGTCACCTTACCACCCTACACGCCAGCTTCGCTCTACTGGACAACACCTGGCTATTGTGCCTCGTACGAGGAAGGTACGGTCGGGCGGACGCTCTTTCCGTCTTTTGGCTGCCAAGCTTTGGAATGCTCTACCATACTCCATTCGTGCCATGGAAAATTACTTGGTCTTTCGCAGAGCAATTAAAACCCATCTCTTCCCCATAGTCTAGTGCTTTCTCTGACTTCCAGCCTCTATGTTGTTTCTGCTTCAGCGCTGGGACGCCTCTTTGCTGGGGCAGCTGTGCGCTATACAAAACATATTAACATAACATAAGAGCGAGGGGAAGGTCGCCGCCCCCAAAACTCCTGCCGCCCGGGGCGGACCGCCCACACAATCTCCTCCCTCCCTTGCTACACCACTGAAAACAAGAGGTCATAGGCTGCATCAGCATTGATTTGTTAAGGCTTTGGTCTTTTTATAGTCATGACAGATAATGCTAATATTTTTGTGTGGTGTACAGTCTTTCACCTGCATGTAAAGGTAAGGAGGCACTGCATTCAGGGTCATCAGTAGTTCAGCAGCTGTTAACAGAGAGACTAACCAGTGGATCTGCAAATAGTGTTTCTATAAAATGAATTTTATGTTCGTATCTCACCGGGGTGCGTTTTAAGGAGCTGAAAACTGCAGCGCAGCAAAGTGGGAAATTGCATTTGAATACTGAGTAAGGGACTGGGGCAAAGCTGATGGTTCGATAACGAGGAATGAGGGGACAGGGCAGTGTAAAGATAAGTTAATGTTCAATGTATGGAAATAACTGACAATTTGTATCCCGAAGTGAACTGTTTTGTATCTAACATTGCTACATTTCACAGAGCTAACATCTCGGTGTTTTTTAAAAGTGTTAAGATGTAATTACCTGCAGCACACAAAGAGACCAGAACAGCAAGTCAATCTGGTACAATGTAAAGTTATAAATGGTAATCTGAGTGACACATTTTTGCAGAAATTATCATAGCTATGAAATCTCTGGATTATTGGCGGAATTCCTCAACTACATAGGAGGACAGGCCAACAATAAATCGCTGGAGGGAGTGCTAAATCCTTTGTAGAATGCACCGGTGCATTTCCCTTCACTAAGGACAAAGTTTAGTACGGAACGAATTCTAAGGCCTTTAAGACTTTCCCGACATCTTGATTTACTGGCTTTAGCCATATATCTCTTTTGTTTACATTCCAGCAATGAACCATCTATGGAAGTTAAAGGTGTGCAACATTTTTGAAAGCTGAGACCTAAAATGAGACACACTTTCAGCCATGTTTGATAATAATGTAACCATCTTGTCCATGATTTAATGGTGGTAATGTGGAATCTGCTGACTTTAAGACCACCCTATTTGGTGTAACCAGATGGCATATATGCCAGCAGAAGAGGCGCCTATAGCTCTGCTATTGACCTACCAACCTCTGCCAGGCATAGTAGCAGATCAGTAGCCCAATCTACGGTGACTGGTTGCCACAATGTCTTCAAAGTTAACTTTAGGAAGCACTTCCAGGGAGAGAGTGGCAGACTTTGATAGATATCACCTAGGTTGCACTGCATCCAGAAGTGCCCCCAAATAGAGTAGATCTCACTATGCGGGTATGCAGCAGCATCTGAATGGCAGTCTGCTGCCAATGGTTGACCGCCTGCTCTTCTCCCACGAATTGGTAATTCTTTACAAAATGCCAATGAATAGTCTGGTAAAAGAATTAAAAGCTCCTCTGAGGAAGTCTCTCTCTTCCCCTGATCCAGTTTGAACAAGTAGAAGGCTTTGAAAAGATCAACATGCATCCGCGTGCAAATTTTGGTCATGTGACTCAGTTGCAAAAGGAAACGCATTCATCCCATTGAAACGGGTTCCTCTTTAAGATGCTCAGCAGATAGCAACAGTGAACATCATAAGACACATTATAAATTTACTCACATAGAAAAATAGTATAAACACCCAAACCAGATCTCTCAAATCACTCTTTGATGAACAGCTCACCGTTACAAACCTGTCACACAGCGTTCAGTTGTAAGATCAAAGATGGCTAGTTCAAGGAAATGCCTCATTCGAGTTATACCACAAACTGCAAAAAAACAGTAGGATCCCAAAATTGTTGCAGCACTTTCGAAAATTCTGGGAGACGTTCGGAAATATTCAGATGTTACAAAGGATCAGCACAGGGCATATACTATTTTTGTCTGCTGAATGAAGTTTCTGAAATTTAGGCCTTGGTCTCGACTTAAACGTTTCAAGCCACATCCTATATTCATAGAATAAATATATTTGTCATGTTAGTTTCGAGACTATGGATCTAATAAGTAATTCTATTACTGATAGGTATATCAGTAGAAATCCGTCACTGAAGGAATATCGAGACGAATCATCAGAAAACATTGAAACATTTCTTAAACTAGTCAGCAAAGTATGGAAATCATTTTTAAACACGTTGTGAACCAATCTTATCATTAATGTTTAAACACTGTGATAGGTTTTGAAGGATGCCTTTCGTTGTAGGCTTGAGATATGTTTTGTAGAGCTTGACATTTTTTTACTTGTTTCAGGATTGTTATTCATGGTGAATCTCTTCTCAGTGCCATTGTGCCCAACTCAGCAGCAATCTTTAATTTTAAGGAAGCCTTTGGACTGTCTGAAGAGCAGGTGAGCGTGACATCATTCCCGAAATCTTTTTTTCTATCTTCAACTTCTTGTAACTTAACAGTAAACTAGTGATCCCCGTGGAAAGCCAGAGTCCAATGGAAATAAAACATCTGTGTTTGCACCCTAAATGGAGTAACAGCCAATCTAGTGAAAGGAATGTCCCATCTGCCGTAGACTGTAGCTTTATCTTGGAGGAGAAACCTACTGTAGTCATCACCTGTGGGATGATAACACATAATACAAATATGGCCAAGGATCATGGACGACAAATCACCAAATCTCCAGGTCTAGTACAAGTGACTTTGTGCACCCGAGCCAGCGCATGAAATCCCAGGGCTGATCTATGGTCACACCTGTAGCCCGAGATTTAGAATAAACAAATGGGAGAGCTAGGACCATGAATGGGCCGTCCTTATCCCCTGGTAGGTATTAATAAACAACTTGGACGGACCAGTCTAGCAGGTTGTCCGACACTGTGATGCCTGGCACCGCAAGGGTTTGTTAAAAGAACCCTCACACACCAACCTAGTTGCTGTCATGCTTCATCATCGGGTTCCACACCTGTAGCCCATCAAGATCGTTCTATTTGTGGCTAAGGGAAGAGAAAGAAGCAAAAACTATGGTGCCTAAAAAGTGCCCCTAGAACCCAGTTTACTTTTCCTTCCTGTTGATTCCTTAAGAACCCCTGATGCCATGGGTACGAAAGAGTGAGTCAGGAATAGCAGCTGTTTCTCATGGCTACCCTTGAGCAATGGCTGTGAATATGATATGGGTAAAAGCTCACCAGTCTCACCGGATGTCTGATACCCGTCATATCCTGCCTGTTTCAATCACACAATCCCACGAGGGTCACAGAGGTGGATTGTTGCTTTGTCGTATATGAGAATATCCGGGACAAAAATATCGTGCTACAAAAATAGTGTAGTCAGAATTATGGCTACAGAGATATCGCGAAGGCAAGTACGTATAGGTAAGTTGAGTTTTACTTTTCTTAAAACCACATCTTCATACCTTGAAGATGCATTTATCACCAAGGTACATATATGTGGAGTTCAGAATACTAAATTCGTTTTTTCCTATATATCCTCACCCTCACACAATTTTGGTAGTTAATATTTTGGCTACAGTAGTTTTACAGTACGATATTTAGAACTAGATGATCTGGTAGTATACAGCCAGCTTTGGGTGGTGATACAACATTGGAATGAATGGGGTAGAGAAGGACTGAGGGGAAAACCAGTACTGAGTGAGGTTCTAATGGAAAGCAACTGGCAATATCCACATTTCCAATGAATGAAAACTGAGTATATTTTTCAGTCAGTATGTGTTATCACAAGACATGCTTCAGTAAGGGCACATTAAAGAGGTCTTCAGGTTAGGCATTCCAAACTATTAGAGAAGGTTCATTATGAAGGAGCTGCCCAAACCCATATATCCTCTTTCCCAATTGTTCTTATTTCTCTGAGGGACAATAACAAAAAAATATATATATAACTACCCTGCTGCTCGCCACCTCCATGCTCTTCTGCTCCTCTGCTGGTGCACAGGCTCCCAGAATCCCCTGAGTCAATCTAGATACTGCTCTCATGCTGGTAATACTATAACCCAGCATGAGTGAAGCGCCGGTATTGGTCTGAGCGGGCTGGTTTTGCGCTCCCACAAGGACTAAGCCTATGCCTGCTATTCTCCACCCAGTTTTGCAACACAACTCAAGTTGGCATCTGGAGAAATCTAAGTACGCATGTCAGTTTGGCCATCCTAAGACAGCCGGCCAAACTGAAATGCACACTTGCAGTACCCACCACTCCTCCTCCATGTTTGCTGCTGTCATCAGGATGGTCCCACCTACAAGACTCAGCTTCGGCTCTGTGATGAAAAATAAAATGATGAAATTGTTTTATTATCATTTTATTTTTCATGTTTTCATCTGCTGGCATCAGCAGTGGGACAATGCTCTTCCGCCATAACTGAGGAGCCGCCGCTGGTACCAATAACATAACATTTATTATTTAAGATGTGTGTTCTCTATAAGTCGTCATTGTTATTCTTATATAATGTGCTGCACCTGGTTGTCTTAAGAATACCACAGGAATCCTACCACATGGTGTGCTGCTAGTTTCTAAAAAAGTGTGACGTAGTGTGTTTGACAGGTACATTTTCCCACTGTATTAGCGTTGTGTTAGTCATACATGTGCTCATATCGAGACATCTATCTTAACAACTGGACTCTTGTGCTTGACTTTTCAGGCTCTGGCAGTCAGTGATCACTTCTCTGTGGAAATGGAGCTGAAAACAAACACTAGCATCCTCGACAGGATCAAAACACATGCACCAAAAAAGAACAAAAAGAGCAAAAAACGCAGGATGGCATCGTAGAGACAACGCCCCTCTTGTGGCTATTGCAATTAAAAATGGCAGTGGATTATGTATCGAGCTATCCTCAGGGCTGCATCCTATAACACCCGCAAAAATGTGACAAGCTGAAAACCACATTATAAAATAACTCCCATCAAGCCCAGTACTGTGTTCAGAGGACATTGTGGAAGGGGCAGATATATGTCACCGACACCACCTCTGTACCTATGAACAGGAATTTTGGTGTCTGGTATTGTCTATGAACATTGATTGTCCACATTGTGGTTAAATTAACAGGGTACGTGGCTGAAACATGTGTGAATGGTTCATCTGTTTTTACAATTAGAATAATTTTGTTGCATTTATTAAGAAGTTAGAATCATCTATGTCAAGGGATCCTCAAAAGCTGGATTACAGTAAACTGGAGAATGCCTTTTACCAAACTGAAAAAACCATTGTTGGTTGGCACGATAGTGAACTTGTGTCTTGTCTACATCAATGATCTATATGATGGCCTATCCAATGTAGTAACTCAGAAGGCTGCAAAAAGTTGACTTATAGTTTGCCTCATTTATAACTATCTTATCTCTGTCCAGCTCTGGAATCCACTGGCTCCCTGTGCAAGCAAGGCTTCTTTTAAATACTTTTACTTTCTTAGTAATGCCTAGAAGGGACAACCCCAACCTACATCCAGGAAAATATTGGCCAGTAGCATCCCTCACTCTGTATTGATTGCGTGATATTGGTAACTGCCTGTGGTTTCGGCCACTCTCTCTCGAAGCGCTAAGAGACCTGCTGGTGATTTCGCGCTATAGAAATAACAGTTAACATAACATAACATATTCGCTCAACACCGGCTAGCCTGTTATTGGTTTCCCAGAAACAAGTGAAAGACCAGAAGTGACTCAACTAAACGCTGGACAGCCCTTCTTTAACACCCCAGAATCACACAACTCTGAAAATGTGAAAATATATTCCCATTTTTGAGCTGGGCATTCTAGAACAATCCCTGGTGCTGCCTGTCCAGCTCAAATCACACAGCTATAATGTAAGCCTCACTCCCAGAAGGACCACAACAACCCCATTAGTCCAATATGAAAATTGAGCTCAGCTAATGTCTAAGAGTCTCCTTCATGCCCACTGCAAATATGTTTGTATGTGACTGTTCATGTCTGGCCAATAACCAATGACACTGCACAGAAAGAGAGATTAATGTAACCATGGTCTCCCTCCTAGCATCACCGCAATCAAGCTTTTCTCTGTTCAGGTGAAAGATGTGATTAAGTTCTTCTGTGTATATTTTTCAAAATAAATCCAGCAAGACACATTTTAAAAGTTTCTATACTGCATTGCTAATGTTTTAAAATCTTATCAAGACCAAGTTGCACTTTTCAATTCATTTGGAAGATAAGTCTCTTGTGAACCCAGGTGTTTAACATTAGGCACAAAATTAGTTACTTTAAGGCATCACATGAGCATGTGCATGTCTGTTCTCTAATTTTACAATTTTGAAACACTCCCCCTATATCTGTACACTCTCAGGCCTTAGCAATCTCTTGCATGCATCTTCTAAAGTCAAACTTCAGACTATTAAAGAGACCTTCATTACATCCTTCCTTGTTAAGCAATTATTGCCCTATTTCTGTGCTGTCTTTCTTCAGCAACCTTGGTTAAATAGTGGTTCATATCCAACTCTCTGAGTTCATTAAAGAAAACTCTATGGACAATCAGTAGCAAGGGGGGATCCACTCCTGTCATGGAATGGACCTGGCGCCATGGTGTTGCAGCTCTTATCCTTCTGCATCTGTCTGCAGGCTATGATACCATGTGCTATGCCACATTGGTGGAAAGGCTCAGAGAAGTTGGAGTGAGAGGGATGGTCTTAGGCTGGATTTGTTCTTTTCTTATGGGTTGCTGATGTTATTCAGCTGATTCTCAGGCTGGACGGTAAAAATCATGTGGCCAGCCTTAGCCTTCACTCTGGCCTCAGAGCAGTCGCTGATTTGATATCCAAAAATTGTTTGAAACTCAACTTGGACAAAACAGAGGTTATGGTGCTAGGTGGCCTGGCTACAATCTGGCCATCTGAATGGCGGCCAGGCACTTTGGGTTATTGTCCACCATCATCAAGGACTCTGAAAATCTTTGTCGTAAAGCTTGATGATTAACTCTCATTCAAGGTACAAGTTGCTAAAGTTTTGTCATCCTGCTTCTTTCAATTCAAAGTCTTAATAAAAATCCTTTCCATTTTTACCAGAGAAGACACACCACTCGATTCTCCAAGGAGTTGTAGGCTCTTGGCTTGATTATGCACATGCATTATATCTAGGACTTCCTCATATACCAAACATTAATTGCTATCGGTGCAAAGTGCAGCCTCCCTCCTTTTACTTAAACTGCCTCGTCATGTACCAATATCTGCAAGCCGTACAATGCCTCTCCATGCACAAGTGCGTCCTGCTCCAAAGTCTTTCCATTTGCTTAAAATCTCTTCATAGTTGAGGTCCCTCCTTTATTCAGCAACTGTTCTCATGGTATCTACCATGCAGAATCTACAGTCTTCTTTAGCTTCCTTTTAATGGTGATTAAGATAAGGAAATCTTTTAGATAAAGAAGTCCTTATGGAAATACCATATTATATGAATAAATAAATAAATACAAAAACTCTTCTGCAAACCGAATGATTGTATGCTGTTTACAGTACAAGTGCCTCTGAAGTAAAAAAAAAAAAAACAGTCTTTTCTTGGAAAGCATGCATGCTTCTTCCATGTTTCTTCATGGTTTTATAATCTTACAAGAATTGAACTTGTCTAGAGGTGAATAAACCTGGAGGGTAGTTTGTGACTATGAATGAGTAGAGTAGGCATGTGCCCAGCTTGTACTTACCAAACACTGAATGCATGCACCATCAATGGTGATATATAAAAACACAATTTCTCCTCCTCCACGGTGATAGTCAACTTTTGAGTAACAGTTTATCATCTCGCTCTCTGTGCATCACCACGTTTAAAGTTCACCAACTGCCACTGGTGGCAGGTGCATCACTGCAGGCTCTGCCTAAAAGTTATCTCACCAAGGATATAGAATTCCTCACTCTGCAAATGTACAAACCTGGATGATCCCGAATCCCTTGAAGGTCAGAATTCCTGCTGATCTTTCTTCCCAATAGTTCTTCGCTGGCACAATACTCGCTAAATGCCACAAGCATTACCAATTGCCAACTCTCTATCAACGACTGTACCAAACCCCTAGGATTCAAACCTGGCAAAAACCTTAACCTTCAATCCAGATCAAACTGCTGAAGATTTTAATCACAGTTCAGTCTCTTCCCCTCTCAAGACTGGACTATGGTAGCACCCTACCATCAGGGATCCCAACATTCCATTTGGCTTCCCTGGAGACCGCTGCGAACTCTGGTGTCAGAACCACCAGAGTTCACCAGAGATCACATCACTCATATCTTTATATCACCAAACTGGCAACCAAATGAAGCCAAAAGCATTTCCTATCAATGGTGTAGCAGTTCAATTTAGGCTTCACCCCAATAAGTCACACAAATGCAATAATATACTCATAACTGACAGTATATTCACTATGTGCCTTAACTTAATTGACGTGTGTGAAACATTTAAACATATTGAAGTAAAGTAATACTTGTAAGGATTAGAGATTTATACACGTGTACCCTAATGTTCAGTTGGAACGTATTAACATGTGCTCTTTTATTCACGTTTTACATTTATTCTTTAAGTTACAAGTGAATGCATATATAATCATGTATTTCAATTAATATTAAATGCTAACTTAAGTTAGCCTGACTACAGGCCTCAATTGAAATGCATTTTGCCTCGCCAGCGTGTTCTCTCTTTCTTTGCAGATGTATTATCATGATTCTCATTAGGTAGAGAAAGGCTTATTGTTTGTATTAGACTGTTGATAGTAAGGCCTGGAGAGAAGAACTTAGCAGTGAACTTGAAGAATTAATAGTTGAAAGAGACCTTCTGTTCATGTTGCACCAGGACGGAGAGATGATCAAGGTTGAGAACTACAGTCCAAGTTTCAATACAATGGGAAACTGAAAGGATGTTGCAGATTCTCTCTCAAGTAATGATTTGGTTGGTTACTGGTGCTGTGAAAGGAGATAAGGGTGTTTCTGAATCTCCTGTTACTTTTAAATTGGTGTTCTCACAGTTAGAAGGCGGAGATTCCCTTTATAATTCGAGAGGCACAGACCTTTCTCCTTGCCCTATTCTCGAAAGTGTGAAGCTTTATGCTAAACACTTATTTCTTTTCCCAAGACTTCTACTGAAGAATGATCATTCTGACACCTTCTATGCTCCCTAAATAGAGCCCCTTAATAGATGACCCTATACTTAATTCATGTTTAAGAGAAGGAAGGGATGTTTCTTTATGGAACACCTGTTTGCTTTAATGTGTATCTTTACTGTTGTGACTATCACAGTTCTCTATGTCATTTTATTGCAACTCAACCTATTGTTATATCCAGCTTATCTGCTTATTATTGGTTTGTCTATATACTGGATTGATTGGAAATCCAAAATAAAACCCTTTAACCATATTTGGCGATTCCTGGTCCTTATTGTGGAGTCATTTTGGCTACGCAAGCTAGAAATGTACTGTTGAACTGTTCTCCCTTACAGTGATTTAGATCAACCAACAAGGGTCCATACGACCAACGAGGAAAAATCTTTGATGGCTTTACTAAGAGAATGGAGTTGTAAGTTCCAGCGCTCTGTTAATAGCCTGGTGTACCTCAGGCTTGAGGAAGTTGGGATCCTGAAGAAATATGATCACACATGGAGTATAAGAAGAGCTTAGGCTGCTGTGTTGGGCACTTGCGGAAGCCAAAGAATTGCACAGTAGGGAAGTCACGGGCCAATCGCATTCTTCTCTTTGCCAGGGCCAAATAAACATTAGTCTGCTTCTCTTGCACACTTTAACATCTACACAGATCTACACATTTGTACTGAGAAACATTCTCGAATTAATTGGGGAGCCACTGCAGGAGCCAACATGCCCCCGCCCCTCTCAAGATCTTCGCCACCAGTTGCTCCTCTGTACTCTTCATTGAAATCCATCATGTCCACCTTAAACCATGGATACAGTTCTTGCTGTGTCAGCTCTTGGGGTTCCATACACTATCATTGTCTTCTATTATGGACCCCCTATACCGGCCCTTCAACAAGGAGTGCCCTACGATGAAGCATGACACCCTCCTCAGTGTGTGAGGGCATTCAGATCTGATCTTAGGATCCCCCCCAGGGTCCTTCTGATCAGTTCCTTGATTGTTTTCTTCCCCTCCCACCCAAAGAAACTGCACCCCTCTTTTGTGTTAAATTGTACCTAGGAGCGTGGGTGCTGGACCTCTCAATCAGCTCCTTGTCCCTCCCTTATTTACCACCTAAAACCAAGGAAACAGTCCTCGCTGTGTCGACTCTTAGGCTTCCATACACTACCATTGTCTTCTATTATGGACCCTCGATACCGGCACCACTGCCTGGCTCCAATACTTATTGCCATTCCTGCTCCCAACCCCCCCTCCCACCATGTCATGGCTTCTAGGGCTGGCAGGGCAACAGCCAGGAGGTTGTACACCATGAAACTGTTATTTTTTTTATTTGGACAGCCAGGTGATGATCTGCCGCCCTGGGCTTGGGAATTGGGATGTTTATGTTGTTTAGCTTACTAGGTATTACACTGCACTGGGTGCCTCTGGATGGTGCAGCCGTGAGCCGCTGACTCTTCTCCCTCACAGCCCCTGCTTCCCCCTTGCAAGCCACCCTCCCACTACATCGAATGGGTAAACTAACACTGTTAACCTGGAACATGTGTGGCATGAACACTGCAAGAAGGTGATATACCATACATCAGTAGCCTTAAGAGCGGGGGCATACATAGCTTTAGCATGAAACTTGTCTTACTAAGGGAGAAGACACCAAACTCCAGAGGCACTGGAGGGGCCAATGTTACGGTACTGGCTACTCAGGTTATGCTAGAGGGGTGCATACACAGAGCATCCCTAACACTGGCTAGACTTCAGAAGATTTACCCCATGGTGTTATCTGTGTGCCCCCATTGTAACGCCCCTCAAGCGGATATTCTGCACATGTTCTGGGACTGTCCAAACACATGTATTTTTTGGGGGCTTGTTTGCACAACATTCATGTGGGCCATGGGTCAACAGGACTTGAATCAAGTGGACTGGGCCGGAGGGTGGGAGAAGCAACCAAGTGGTTCATTGACTTGGCACTTTTATTGGCCAGGTGCACAATCATGATGAGATGGAAAGCTGCTTCGTTGCCTGGAGTCCTACAGTGGCAGATCATTGTGGCGCACTCCGTGATGCTGCACCGAGAGGAAATGTGCGGCCTGTGGAAATGCCCTATAGCCGCAGCTTGGGATTATCTCTTACACACATTTCAAAGAGACCCTGATGATGACAACTATCAACCATAGCTGCACAGGAGGCCACCATTATATTCTTGACTCACACTTTATGGCTGGCAGACTGTGTCACTAGCTTCTGCCCCTCCCCGTGCTAGCGCAACACTTGAGAGTTGGTTACGGCGCGCCTTGACATGCCACTATGGATATTACACATGACACCTTACTCAAACCTTTTGTTATTTCCTTTATCTGTTTAATTGTCACAAGTCCACACTCCTGCATATGTTATGTAAACATTGACCAATGATTGTATATTTTGCAGAAGCAATGTTACCGTATTGTAAGCTATGATATATAATGCTGAAAAAAATGGTTTAAAAAAATGAAGATACCAAGGCACTGTCAATATTCACAGTCAGGACTCCCCGCTTATAATTATAGGTTCCTGGGGCAGGGCTACACTAATATCTTAGAAACAATTTCCCCCGGCAACCTAATTTTTCTTTGCAACACACCCTCCAGTCTCGCATTCAGACATCAATGTACGGCCCATGGAATTACGTGTCATATTAAACCTGTGAGGACAGTGATAGTTGAGGAACCCCCTAAAGAGATTAGTATTGGTATTTTGAAAGTTGAATTTGGTGAAAAGCTGCAGGGCAGCATAGATTTAACTAGACTATTGACTTACAAATGTGGATGAAATGAGATACTTCATAAAAGAAGCAGCCAGATGTGCAAAAGAGTCACATGATAAATTAGAGGAATTAGCTGATGAATTTGAAGTTGACATAAGCAAGATTAAACATGTGAAATGAAATTATATAATGTATTTGACACATCATGAGATCAAGGAAATGGGCTTGATTACTTTAAGAATTCATAGTAAAGATTTAATTGAGAAGATCCGAGATTGGAGTGATTTGAAAAAATACTGAGAATGATGGAAGAACGGAACAAATAAAAAGAGAATGAAAGGGATCGAGGTTAGGACGAGAGGTGTTGTAAGTGATTCTGGGGTGGGAGCAGGCCCAGTTTTGGAGTTTCCTTTGAGTGAGGTTCAAGGAGGGTTTCTTGTGCATGTGTCTTGGACACAAGCTGATTTGTATGCATTTATGCATAAGTTTCCATAATGGGTGAGAGGATCCATTGAAATGGTATAGTGAAATATCCAAGCTGGCACACATTTCTCCATTGTTATGGATGGTATTGAGTTCGCAGTTTGAATTTGTGGCTCCTGGAGATTTATGGTTATTTCAAGAACATTTATTTCATCAATACAAGTCATTCATTTTTTTTTCTTTTAAATCTCTTTTATTAAGTTTGTGTACTTTTATCTGTTGTTACATGCATACATGGTGCCTCATTGATTACAGATACAGATAAGATCATGTCAACAGTACATCCGTGGAATACTGGTGTAGAAATTGCCACCTTAGTCTCTGTGACTGGTGTCCAGGTTGCCATAGCATCAACTACGAAGTTAAGAACATTTGTTTGCGTAACCATTAGTTGTTATTCGCATTATGCAACATACACAGTTCGGTGCTTGTAGGCACGGATATAGTCAACTTCAACTTATGGCAGAGTTCTTTCAATTCTAACAAGCATTACAAAAGGTAAAAATAAACCATAAAGAAAACATTGACCCTCCCATAGTCCCCCCTCCACCCCCCTGTGTACACTCGTGTGTTGCTGCCCTATTAGTGCATGTCCCACTTCCTCCCAGTTGTGTCGCGTTAGCCTGTGTGAATCATGACGGACACTTATTTGCTAGTATGGTAAGATGGAATATACGCGAGTGGCACGTCTGCGTGTGCCGGTTACCCACGCTTTTCTCAGACAGTGGAGCCCCCCCAAGTCCCCGCTTGAGTGTTGTTGTAGCTCGGTTAAACACGCGTTCCATTGCGTGGCTATGGGGACCTGCCTCAGACCCAATGTTTCCTCACGCCTGATGGCGAGGCTTTCCGCCTTAGCCCAAGCAAGCAATGAGTGGCGCCATGCCTGCGCTTGTGGCGGATCCGCTGCTTTCCATCTTTTCGTGAGCAATCTCTTGGCCACCACTATCCCCAGGTCTAGGAACCTGGATGTCACTTTGGTGGCCGCCGTTCTCCGGAATTTGTGTAATAGGTATACTGGCCAAGCAAAAGGTAGTTCGCGCCCTGTGCAGGCGTGCAACAGACGGGCTACTGCGTTCCAATACGCAACGACCTGGGGGCAACTCCATAACGTGTGTTATGTCAGCTCCCACCTCAGCACATCTGGGGCACGCCGCATACGTTCTACTGAAGTATCGGTTAATGTTGGCAGGTGTATGGTAGGCCCTGTGTATTATATACAGCTGAATTTGTCTGAACCGCATGTTCCTGGGTATGCGTGTTGGGCTTTCTAGTGTCTGAGCCCACTCCTTGTCAGTGAGTGGGCGTCCCAGATCTAGCTCCCATTTTTTGCGGAGGGGGTCCAGATTTATCGCTGCATGAACTCTAAATGACGCAGCAAACCAGCGTATGAGATGCCTACCACGCCCCATAACGTATAAATATTGCACTACAAGGTGTGTTTGCGGTCCGTAGCCATGTCTCCCCATTTGGTCGCTAGTGTGGCTATCAGTCAACGATGCACGAGAAACTGCCCTGGCGGAAACCCCTCATCCTCTACTAGGGACGTATATGGTATAAGTGCTCCTTCTCGGTAGAGGTCCCCAAGGGTCTGGACGCCCTTCTCCTGCCACCCCGCAATTGCTTGCGCTGTCAGCACTACATGGCCTCTACGGGACCCCACTAGTGGTATTGCCGGTGCATAGGGAGTCACGGCCCGGGTGATATATAAACCTCTGCAAAAACATTTGTATGCCACGGCAAGCAACAATGGCCTGGGTGTCTGCGCCTTCACGCCAGGGTGAAAGAGCCCAATAATTTGACTCAGTGAATAGGGAGGCAGTGTAGTTTTCGTATCTGTGCGGTGTCTGTCGGCCAACGAGCGGGCTATCCACTGCAATTGAGCAGCTAAGTAGTAGTGTTCAAAACAGGGTGCGGCCAACCCCCCTTGATCTGTTGGCAAGTAAAGCTTTTGTAACTGCATTCTGTGTCGTGCCTTGCCCCATATAAAGTCCCTAACCTGTTTCTCCAGTGTAGTAAAGAAGGAGGCTGGAACATACAGAGGTAGGTTCGCGAAGTAATACAGAAGCCGTGGGAGGACTACCATTTTGGCTAGTGCCACTCTTCCGGTAAGTGGGAGTGTGCCCCAGAATTGCATTTGCGATCGGATGGCCATCAGGGTTCTTCCCAGGTTCCCATCAAATAGATCTTGTGGCTGACGATAGACCCGGATGCCTAGGTAGCGAAAGGTGTCTTCTCTCCACTGCACTGCTCTACCATTAATGGTAAGGCCTGGGTCGCGACATCCTTCAATGAATGCGTATATGCAGGACTTTTCGACATTGACCCGGAGCCCAGAGATGGCGGCAAAGTTCTGTAACAAAAGCGCCAGCTGGTTAGGGACCCTCTCTATATCCCTAATATAGACTAAGAGATTGTCAACATAAAGAGATACTTGGTGCACGGCATCTCCTAGAGGTATACCATCTCCCAGTGTGGCGCACAGTGCTTCCGCCAGCGGCTCTATTGCGAGCGCAAAAAGGAGAGGGGATTGATTAGACGCGTTCCATTTCGTCACCATATCTCTCCGCACATCAAAGAGCTGCACTGGTTACCGGTGAAAAAAAGAATCGAATTCAAAGCCTTAACGTTAGCTTTCCGGTCAGTTCACGGGAGGTGTCCCAGCTATCTGCGACAACGTTTATGTATCTACAGACAGAATCGCACTTTAAGGTCCAACTCCCAAAAGTTGCTTTGTATTCCGCGAGTTAAGAAAGCCCGACTCGGCGGCAGATCATTTACAGTGGGGGCATCCAAGCTTTGGAATTCTTTGCCCAACTGTATACGGCTGATTAAGTCTGAATCACTATTCAGGAAAGCTGTAAAAACATGGCTTTTCAGCTCAGTCTAATAGCTCTCTGATCCCGGACATGACACTGCCTGGTTGCTCGCTGCTGACTGTCTCTATAGCGCCGGGACACCTCTGCTGGAGGTAACTGTTCGCGCTCAACAAATGGCTTTATTATTATAAGGGGCACCCCTGTCTAGTTCCCCTTCGCACCGGAATAGCATCTGACAGATAAGGCCCCAGCCGTACCCTGACGGTGGGGTCAATGTAAAGCAAATTGACGAGCTGTAAGAACCCTGGGCCTAGGTCATATTTCTGCAATGCCGCCGCTAGGTAGTCCCACTCTAGGGAATCAAAGGCCTTTTCCAGGTCTAATATAAAGCAGCCTGCACTCGGCCAGTCCTGCACAGCGTCCGTCGCCACCCTGAAGAAGCGCCTCAGGTTAAGGGAAGTGCTCCGGGACGGCACAAAACCATTTTGGTCGGCGTGGACCAGCGTGGGGACCACTGGTGCCAGTCGATCCGCAACACCTTTGCCAGAATTTTGTAGTCCGTGTTGAGCAGGGCGAGAGGCCTATAAGAACTAAGTTCCGCTGGATCTTTGTCCGGCTTTAGTAGGGATACCAGATACGCTTCTCGCATTGAGGGAGGAAGCTTTCGCTCTTCTAAGGCAGTGGTGTACAGGGCCAGGCGACGCGGCGTGAGCAGGTCTCTATATGCTTTATAAAATTCCGACGGTAGGCCATCTGGCCCAGGCTTTTTCCCGGATGCTAGGGATCCAATGGCATCCCCTATCTCCTCCAATGAGAGCTGCTCATTCAGCGCCCCCCGGTGTTCATCTGTTAATACGGGTAATTGTATGGAACTGAGAAACTCCTCCAACCTCTGCATGTCGCAGCGCCCGCGAGTTTGATAGAGATGCGTGTAGTGTTGCGCCATCGCTTGGTGTATTTCATGTTGGGTATACTACATATGCCCTGTGTCTGTGCGTATGTCCCCGATGGGAGCACGGGCGTACTCCTGTTTAATCAGCCAGGTGAGCAGCCGACCGGCCCGATCCGCCGAGGCATGTGTATGGGCTGTGTGTGCTCTATAGTTGTGGCATTTCAGGCGCTCTAACAGGTCAGCATGCTCAGCTCGCAACTGCTCTAGGCGTCGTAGGTCTCTGCCGTTTCCCTCACCTTCTTGTTCCTGATGCAATAGCTGAGATTCTATTTTCTTAAGGGAGGTGGATAGGTGTTTGCGGATATTCCATGTGGCTCCCATACAGTGCCCCCTGATTGTTGATTTAAAGGCTTCCCACTCTATTGCTGCGCTACTCGCCGTGTCTTCATTGAGCTCAAAATATGTGAGAGTAGCCGTCCCTAGTGATGAGCGGAACTCTGGGTCTTCCAACGCACTAGTCTGAAGGCGCCATGTCGGTATTGGGGGACGATCTGCCTCCCACCCGAGCTGCATCCACAGCGGGTTATGATCGGAGTGGGTCCGACCTAGATAGTCTGTTTTTTTAATTAACGGAAGTAACGAGGGTGAGCCCACTAGCCTATCAAGGCGCACATGCAGCCCATGGACCGCCGAGTAGTGCGAGTAGACTCACGCAACAGGGTTGAGGGTGCGCCAGAGGTCCACCAGCATCCAGTGCGCAAGCCAGTCCGTGAGAGCCTGAGCGTTGGACGTGGCAAGAGTTTTGTGAAGAGGCGGAAACGATCTATCTAGGTCCACGTTGAGCACTGAATTAAAATCCCCTCCTACCAACCAGGGGAGTCCGGCCCACGGAGCTAGCTTCTCTGAGAGGCGCACAAGGAAAGATGCCTGGTCCAAATTGGGGGCATATATGGAGCCCAATAACATTGGCTGACCATTGAGGCGCCCTCTGACAAATGTGTATCGGCCATCAGTATCGGTAAGGTCTTCCTCTTGCACAAACGGGATTCCTGCCCTTACCCAAATCAGCGTGCCACGCGCATGGGCCGAGTACGTGGTGCCAAAAACCTGACCTCTGCATCGTCTGCGCAGCTTTTCCAGTTCAGTGTGTGTCATGTGTGTCTCTTGTATTAGGGCAATGCCAACCGAATGGCGCTGTAGGTAGGCAAAGATCGAGTATCTACGCGTGGGTGTGTGCATTCCACGTATATTCCATGTGATTGTGTTGATGCGCGTCATGGCTGATGTGTATGCCTGTTAGGGGGGGTGCGAGACGGGCAGCATAGCTTCGGGCGCGCAGTGTAGGTGGAGAGCCTCGGGGTGGTCCTACATAACCAAAACTTCAGTTTAAACATTAACATTCATAACTGTGAGGGGCGAACTCTTCGGAGATGTCCGTCCAAACTTTTGTCCAACAGTGACAGAAACTAGTCCAGTATAGTGACTGGTAGGGGGGTGTGTGTCGTGCGCTTGACTATTATGCGCGTGTTCCCTTCATATTCTCATGTCGCCACCAGCCATCCAAGCCGGCGCGCATGGCGTGTGTTTCCTGAGCGCGTGTGTCACTTGTCATGAACATACACATGAATGGGACGTGCAGCCTACTCATGTATCATCCTGCGTGAGCAGAGTCGCGCACAATCTGCCTCATGACTGAGTGTCTGGCAATGTCTCAGTGCGAGTGAGTCGGCTTCGACGTGTAACGTGAGTCTATGGGGATAGAGCCAGTTGGAGGACACTAACCCGCCGGGGCGTGCGTTGACGGTGCCCAAGCGCATCGGAACTGGCGACGTATGCTTCCCGTTTTGGTGGCCCCCCACCCCCAGTGAGTTGGCAGGTATTGCCGAGCCGGTACCTAATGTTGCCACCCACCCATCCAGCCAGTGCGTAGGGAGACATACCGTAGTGCTTGCGCATTACGCCTACGTGCAGGTGTCACGTGTGAGGTGTGCTCGCCTGTATCTAAAATGTCTGTAGCGCATTCAGCATCAACTGGTAAACATCAGCACAGGAAACAATTCAAATGAGTATCTACTTGCGTGGAAAACCCCTGGCTCAGTGCATGACATCTGTAGTCCTTCAAATGAGGTCATCAGCAGTTTGTGGAGTGACTGACGGCAGGTGTGTGTCGTCCAGGTCGTCAGGCCTGGGGGTCGAAGAACCGCTGACCGTCGCTGACTCAGAGGAGCACGCCCTCTTGGCGCTCCCGGTACATCGTGGTAGCAAGTGCCGCAACGACCTCTAGAGCACCCTGTCGCTCCTTTCTGCTCTGTTCTGGGCTCGGTGCCGTTGCTGTTGATTTCGTGCGCTCTAGCTTCCCACGTCTCCCTCGCCGACGTGTCCGCCGACCAGCAGCTCTGGCGGATTCCGCATCCGAGGGCCGAGGCCCTTTCCGCAGTCCCGACTCCTCCAACCAGTCCCATACCTCCGCAGGCGACTCGAAGAAGCGAACCACGCCCTTTGCCACTACTCTCAGCTTAGCGGGGAACAGGAGGGAGTAGGTGATTTCTAGTTCGCGGAGCTGTCGTTTCACAGCCGTATAAGTACTCCTGCGTCTCTGTACTTGTGCCGTGTAATCCGGAAACACCATAATTGAGCTGCCACCAACTTTGAGATCCGTAATGTTTCGTGTTTCACGTAGGACTGCATCCCTATCCCGATAGTTTAGGAGCTTGAATAGGAACGGACGTGGCCGGGCTCCTGGGGGTGGTTTATGAGCCGGCACTCAATGAGCCCGTTTGACTGCAAAGTGCGCTGACAGTGTTCCCGGGGGTAATATGTCTCGGAGCCAACGTTCAACATACTGTTCGGGATTTCGTCCTTCTTCCCCTTCCGGGAGTCCTACGACGCGGACATTGTTGCGGCGGGAGCGCCCCTCCGCATCCTCGACCCTGTCCTCTAGCGCATGAATACGGTCCAAGATGTCTTGTAGGGCCGCAGTGTGGCTCTGGGCGATGGGTTTTAGCTCCGTCAGTGAATGATCCTGCTGGTGAACCTTTTCCGACAGTTTATGATGGTCGGCGCGCAGTAGGGTGAAGTACGATGTGACCTTGTCGAGCCTGGATTCGAGGGATGACTTTGTCTGAGCCAGCGTTGTCCCGATTTTTATTACTGCTGCTAGCACTGAGTCCAGCTTGGCTGCAAGTGATGTGTTTAGAGAGTCTCCGGTCACTTCCCCTCCTGTGTGCGGTGTCTCCGGGTTGCTGGCACGTATGGCACCCTGCTGCGTATTCGTGCGCAGACGGCCCATTGCTAGCTGTTGCGCGGTAGGCATTCACCTGCACCGGGTGGCTTCTATGCAGTAGCTCTCCTATCGCTGTAACGCGGCCCCAAGGCCAGTTTTGATCGCCACATGTATGGGAGGTTATCCAGCGGCGATCGTCCCAGGCGCAACAGGGGACGTCCAGGCTCACTCTGTAGGTCTAGTGTAATCTCGTCATCCCCCAGATGATGGGCATCGCCTTCAAGTGCGACAAGAACCTGCAGCACGATCCTGCGCTGAAGTAATCAGGAGACCACGCTGGAGTGATGTTGTCAACGTAGGTTTATTCATGTAGCAGGTAAGCAGGTAAACAGGTAGAATAAGTCCAAGTATAAGTCATAGCAAACCCCACCGGGAGCAGCCTGCTGGCTGCTCAGCCCCATTCACCAACTGTCACTCCTCATCCAGTCACCCAAGCATTCCACTCATAGCCCACACACCAAACATTCCATTCAGAACACTCACACAGGCTGAGCAGCCAGGGACAGGGAAACATGGGAGAGGCAATCCATAACATCAGGATACTACATACCTCTTCCCTAATGAACAGAAGAATGATGTAACGTAAACAAAGCATAAAAGATAAAAACAGCAATTAACTATAAACATAAAATTACAGCAAGAATAAATAGTTCACAACCCAGGGATGAGGAAAAAATAACATCGCAAGGGGAATAAAACTAATAAAGATGAATCTAGAGCCCAGACCCAGGGATGGCGGGAAATACACATCACTAGAGGGAAAGGAACAGGAGACTATAGAGAAAGACGGAAAAACAATAATACCCATCCCCCCCCTCTTATGAAGAAAAAAAAAATGAGGAAACTAAAAAATGTAACAGGGACTATAACCAAACGTCCTGCCCCTACCCAAAGCAAGGACACCATGTACGTAAATGAGGACTAGAGGGACTAATACCCAATGTCCTGTCACTACCCCAAGCAAGGACAACGTGTACGTAAATGAGGACTAGAGGGACTGATACTCAATGTCCTGCCCCCGCTGACCAATAGGGACAACCAGTAAGTAGAAATAATACACCATGTAAAGAATAATGTCATGAGGACAAAAGGGACTAACACCCGATGTCCTGCCCCCGCCAATCAAAAGGGACAACCAGTAAGTGGAAAAAAAACGTGAATGCTCTCCAATGTGAGGAGGCAGGCAAGGTGAAGACCCTGCAACAAAAACCCGTGCAGCGCAAGGCGTCTTAAGCACGCAGGGACCCACCCCTGCAACAAGAACCTGTGCAGCGCAAGGCGTCTTAAGCACGCAGGGACCCACCGCTGCAACAAGAACCCGTGCAGCGCAAGGCGTCTTAAGCATGCAGGAATACATCCCTGCAACAAGTTGAAAAGAAACCAGCCTTAAAATGGTCACCCTCACGTAAGGGTACTATATAAATGTAGCGTAAATCATTGTCATACTGCACCTTAGCGAGCGCGAACAACCTAAGAGGGGCTCGGGGGGTTTTCCCCTGAGAAAATTTTGAAAAAGAGTGGCCAAATGGTGCATTTTCAAGCAAATTTGAGAAAGCAGGAAGGTTAATACAGCAATTGTGAAAGTGCAGTTATTACATTAATAAAGAGATGTCATAACATAGGTAGCTGCTTATTCAGTATAACCACAGAGCTTCATAACAGACTTCGACATACAATGCATTTCTGAGTACAATGTTCAAAATGTGCACCCACCCCAACCACCATGTAGAGTGACCACACACATAGCCCTAACTCCAATCTAAAAAAATATTGTAGCTGGGGTGAAAGAGCAGCAAAGGAGGTTGGGGCCTCTTGTTCTTCACCCAAAAATTGCCCAAAAATTATGGTAATGGTGGTCAGGCTTTACCAGGTGCTGACAATAAAAATATAACAATTTATATTTGAAACATTAGGATAATCAAACAAAGACTGGGGGAAAAAACATTAACGCTGTAATTTTTACCTTGCAGTTTGCATGCAGCTCTTAGATGACAGTTAATAGCTCACTTTTCTATGTTAGGATTTTAACTTACAAACTGCAAGTAACAAAAGGATCTCTCTGACAAAAGCAGTGACTCACTGACCTATTTACATCATGTGCATTTTGTGATCTGCATCAGGTACATGTTCTTTACAGCAGGCACATTAACCTTCTGCGCTACCTTTCCATGAGTCAAAACTTCCACTAGACAAAACTCTGATCTCTCTCTAGGAAAAACATTAACCATCAGTTATCATGACATTTTTATTGTTTCTGAAAATTGCTAGAGGCCAGGAAGGTGGTAGCGAGTGCTTTTAGAACCATAATATACTTGCAACTACTCCATTCAAATTACGCACTAGACAAGAGAGCAATATGCTGCCTAAATAAAAAGTACCAACATCCTGGAAAAAGCAAAGTAAAGCATGTGAAATGTAAGCAGGAAGAACATGGTTACCAATCCACCCATCAATCAGTCATTGCAGTACCCCACGATTGGTGCACTTACCCACCCGGGAAAACAATGCTGTTCAAAAAAAGACAAGAAAACAAAAGTACTGCTTCACTGGCAAACTCTAAATGCATAAAACCTCCCCTGCTGCACAACGGGGTGGGACATGTCGATGTATTCTATATTAGTGAGGCATAACATTTTTAGTGTAAATCCAAGTGCATCCGCCCTGGTGTTGACTCTAGAAACCCCTCTATTGCGCAAATCCCAGTAAAGCACTCACATGTAGTATCGGGCCCAGGTGTCACGGGGCCCTAGGGTCGCAGATATATTCCATACTTGCCACTTTAGTTTTGAGTCGGATAACTGTGCACTTTGCCAAAACGCAATACGCTTTTATCAAATCTGCCACCTGTGATTTTCATCTCGCAAGAGCAGAATCGGATTGTTCTTTCTAAATGTAACGCCACATGGTGTGTAGCTTACTCCACAATAGAACGCAATGAAAAGCACTGTCTTCACTAAGACAACGAGCAAAGACTGTAGTTCTGGCTTATGACTGAAAGTGCCTATATCTATATGTATTGTATTGTAGATGGATGAATGCAACCATGAGTAAATGGATAGATGAATGCATGCGTACGTGAAACAATGAGTGACACAGTACATGCATGCAGTACAATTTACCTAGTGCCTAAACGCACCAATGAATGAAGAGGCACTTTCAGATGTAAGTCAGACTTTTTGCCTTGATCAAAACGTATTCTAATGTATCTGGTTGAAAAAACGTCGAGGGTTTCTTTTACAGGCACCTCAAAGGAGAACTAATGAAATATTCCACGACACCATTCTGCCACCGTACCAGGAAATACTCTTTTTTTGTAAGATTCTGCCAGTGACCAGCTCCCTCTGTGAAGGGAAGTTTAAAGACTAATAAATGAAGTGAGAATGAAAAGGGTCCAGACTCACATTGTACATCCTGCGTCCTACAAATCCGAGTATTCAAGAAAGAGGCATCCGAGATCCGCTGTAATTCATTTCTAGGCAGCCCTGGTGTTTGGCAGTGCTTGCTTGCTTGCATTTCGCAGCAGAGGGATTCTAACAAAAACGGGGCAGGCACTCTTCTTTTTACAAGTAAAGCACTGTTGTCAACTTCTAATGTAACTGTGATCTGTATTACAGAGCTTAGGGTAGTATCAGAAAGGAACTCAATTTGACGTTCCATACGCTCCAAAAGAGGGAGACAATACGATTGATCCTGGATAGCAGTTAAAAGATTCTTGAAATCCGAAATGAAAATTGTGATAATAGACCAGTGTAGGGCTTGATTATCACTCAAATATCAGCTTTATATGTATATTTGGAAATGAGGTCATCTCGACTCCAAACACCTGCTTGTCAGTTCGTGGAATTATGAGTATTATGCTATCAATTTTATTCTTGAAAATTAAACTTCATTCTTTCAATCAAAATGTATCTCTGGCAGGCTCTCACTTCCACACAGACTTCAGTGCTCTTCCTTGAACCAGACTGCTACAGTCAAGCTCATATTTACATGTGGAATGATGCTTCCAAATGGCGATGTACATGATGAGAGCACATCTGGCTAATCACTGACGTAATTTGAGAGACAGGAAGGGACCAGATGTTCAAAGACATTACCCTACAAAGCATCATATCTCTCTAGGAAGTGGAGCGAGGACAAAGGCATGGAGGAAGAAGTGGTGAGCAAGGAGTAGTTATAGTCAGTGAAAGGAGGAAGAGGTGATATTTTGGAGCAGAGGACGAGGCAAGCAGACGGAGACCAACAGAGGAGAAGTGGGTGAATGAGGCGTGTAGTCAGAGAACCCCAAAGGGTGATATTGTATATCACGGCTTGACTTCATGTCTGCCACACCTATCCCTACTGCGGCTATGACGCTGTCGCTCGCGGCTCCTAAACCGACTGACTTTGTTTCCTGGGACGGCTCTCCTTGTCACATTCTACGGAGTGATTTAAGGGATCTAGCTTTAGTTAAAAATGCCTTGCAAGAACCGTGAGGAAGATAACATAGCTTAGATGAATAGAAGAGTTGCTTTAAACATGTCATTTACCAATCCTTGGGACCATTGAGGAACTTACAATTTTAAGTACAATTGCATAAAAACCGCCAATAAGGGAGGGGGCATGAGTACATTCGTAGACTTGACTAATAAAAGTCTGCATGCGTTCATGTGCTTTCCACGGTAAACCTCGGTGCTTGAAGATTAAACCTGGCACCCATTTTTAAAGTACATTAATTGCAATTTGCTTCAAAGACATAAATGTACGATGTTTTCAGGTTACATCATTTCAAGTATATATCGCTTTCTGCTCTGAACAACATACTTTACGGTACAATAAAATGCCACTTAATGAATGCGTTCTGAAAAAGTTTAAAGCATCATCATAATATACAAATAAAAAATAGTTTAACTAGCTTTAGCATCTCAAAGCCTGCACCCATAACCAGTTGTACATAGCAAGGGCAAAACACTGTAGTTGTGCTCGCTTGCCTTAACCAAGAGTCATATGCAACGACCCGCCAGGAGAAAACTCTCGCATTTGCACTCACCCGCAGCGCTGAAAGCAGCACTGTTAAAGTGGAGGGGGGGCAGGGTTTCATTGCTGGCTACAAGGAGCGGGGCGAACAACGAAGCAACCAGTCGGCAATAGTACATGTGCTTTACTAAGGACAGCAGTGCTTCAGACAACCCAAAATAGAAAAAAATGCATTGTCTTGGCATTCATCACATAGGCAAATGTATATAAAGGGGCTTTATATGCCAAAAGCAAAGTAACATTTTAATGTTTTCAAGTTTTAAACAAGATGTTGGACTTTAGTTTTGTTCCCAGATCTTGGTAACTAGTGCAAGGGACTGCTAAACAGTCACGGCTCGCAGTACTCGCGGGGGGGGGGACCGGCTCTGCTCCTGGTCCGCGTTGGCGCCTCTTCAGGAACAGCACTGGAGTGGCGCTGCTGCAGCGCCAGCATTGGCTTAGGGCACGGTTATTCTTCGCCCGCCGCCTGCCCATTAGGAGACCGAGGGGCTCCTAATGGGCATGCGCAAGCCAGTGCAAACACAAGTGCGCATGACTGGGCACGGGCGAAAAATTCGCTCACCTTCCCCACTCATGCGCACTTGTGCTGCTGACTGTCCCTGGCTGGTCTGACAATGCATGTCAGTCAACATGACGCGGACCGCCCACCCCTTCAGACTCTGAAGGGGGTGGGCGGTCCGGCGTCATGTTGACTGACATGCATTGTCAGTTCTCCCTCGGCGTCTCTGAACTTAAGTAAACTGAGTCAGAGGCGCCGAGAGAGCTGCGCGGGGGGGCAACGCCCCAATGGACGCACCGCGCCTGATTAAAGGGTCATCACACATATAAGCTGACGAAGCAAGTTAGATGAAAACGCAATGTTCAAACTTCATCAGCTCTCTAAAAACAATGTGAGTAGTGCAGCGAACAGCAAACGAAAACTGGAATGTAACTCTCCAGGGCAATGTCTAGGAAAAGTAAGTAGTTGCCCCACAAGAATGCAAACGTTCCGACGTGAAGAATGAAGAAACACCTCACAGCACAGGTGCTTCAATGTGCACAAAACACAGACAACTGAAACCGTTTTCTCTGCAAATAAATAAATTGAACAATACCCTCGACGTCTTCTCCTCTTGACCCGAAGTACCTGATGGTTGTCTGTGAACGGACGTTGATTTAAAAATGAGCATGGTTGGCAAATGGTCGTCTGTGAACGAGTAACTTTAATGAAATGAGCGTGGTTGGCAATAGAAACAAGCGTGGTTGGCAAAACAGCATCAAAATGGCGGCACGTTGTATAACGCCATGCCGGGTGGCTCACGGCAGCAGCGTGCGCCAAAACACCAGAGGGCACCAACGCAACTGAGGCGAGATGCGCGTCATAGGCACACACAGAGAGGACTGCGCGCGACAAAAGGCTGCACAAAGGTAAGCTCGTGCAAAGTACATTTGTTCTATTTTAAATTCAAAACGGCGGTTGGGCGCTGCAGACTTGAGGTCTCAGCTTAACCCAACAATGTAAGACAAAAATTGTCCTACGCTCTCTAAACATTGTCGCTAAGTGGGCAAAGTTCACATTCAAACATGTCCTTGTGTTGAACTGCCAAGCGTCTTAAGGAACTGCTGGGGCCCAAAAAAAATAAAATTAAAAAGACTTAAATAGCCTCACCACACATTTCCAGCATCAACAGAAGGTAGATATTCTGAATTCCACATGGGCTGATAAAAACGTACAGGTTGCCAGCGAAAAACTGTCCTCATTGTGCGCATTTTCCAAAAAAACACCTTGGTAAAAATGTAACTGTCCCAAAATCACACCATGTAGGCAAGTAGAGCCAAACTAAAACCATGCCTCAGTACCTATAAATTTGACTGCAAGTAACGCGCTCACTGGCAAAACGGTCTCCACACGCAGCAAACTTCTTTTGAAATATAAACGTTCAGGCTGACCACAGCTGACAGACCAGTTTAGCTCAGGACCAAGACTAGAGACACTTTGCGCAGGCCTCCTGGCCATGTAACTGTTGATGTGCACTCTGTCTTTTTGTTCCAACGCTGCAGTAATCAGGCACACAATCTGCGCAGCATCAATGTAATGAAAGAAAAGGCTTACTGTACTTGTAGGCTCACACTGCGCAGCGTCCATAAAGTATCTTGTTGAACAGCACGCTTGTCTGGGGGCTGCCCGATGTAATGGGCACCGGTGGGGCTGCACAGCGTGCCGTAGTTGTACCTGTATCATTTGTTTCTTTTGTTGCAGAATTTCTTTAAGATGAAATTCCTGTGTGGCCTCTTGTGACTGTCTTTTGTAGCATTTCCTCCCTGTTGTAGCTTCATCCAGAAACGTTGTAGAAGCCATGTTGATGTGTTTCACGTCCACTTGTACCACTGTAGAGCGTGGGGACGTCCTCTACTCATCGCCAAAAATAAGTGTAGTAATCAGGGGACCACGCTGGAGTGATGTTGTCAACGTAGGTTTATTCATGTAGCAGGTAAGCAGGTAAACAGGTAGAATAAGTCCAAGTATAAGTCATAGCAAACCCCACCGGGAGCAGCCTGCTGGCTGCTCAGCCCATTCACCAACTGTCACTCCTCATCCAGTCACCCAAGCATTCCACTCGTAGCCCACACACCAAACATTCCATTCAGAACACTCACACAGGCTGAGCAGCCAGGGACAGGGAAACATGGGAGAGGCAATCCATAACATCAGGATACTACATACCCAGCATCTGGCCGCCTCCAGTGAGCGTTCTTAGGTCTCAGGGCAACAACCCCGATGTCCACCAGGTGGCCACGCGAGCGCTTCTGTGTATCAGACTGTAAGGGACCAGGCACAGTCCGCCCCCCTAGGCCGTATTGTGGCCGAAGGTCGGGCGGGCCCTGGGTCCGTGTCGCGGCTTGCTGTGGCCTAAATGGCAGTCCTGGCCGGGTCTCCTGAGCCCTGTCACAATGTCAGCCAGTTGGTGGGCCGCGTCGAGCCCCGAACGTCACTTGGAGGGCACCTCTCTCCGGGGTCGCCACCAGTCTCCCCACTCACTACAAGGGTCTTCTGCTGGGTGTGTCACGTGGGCCTCAAAGATCGTGCTGCATGCTCATGCGGCCTGCCCATGATGCATCGCCACCCACATCAGACACATGTGGCCTCCCGATCTCCCTTCCACTGCTCGACCGCAGTCGCCTTCCGACCGGCTCCCAGCGGATCGTAGGCAGCCGCTGCTGTCCTGTCACTGTAATGATCGGCCAGAGGGCCTCGCCAAGTCCAGAGTGCTGCTCGAGGGGGGGTAGGGGTTGTCGTCAGCGCTGAGCAGCGCAGTCCCTGGCCTCTTGCTTTGTGCAATGCGCACAGTGGTTGTGCCTTATGGTCTCAGCCACGTGGGCCTCCAAGTTGCTACCACCCTTCCGTGCAGCGTATGAATTAACAGCGCCCGTCCGGGGCTCGTGGGGGCAGTCAGATCTTTTCCGCCATTACGCTGCTCCAGCCGCCCACCAGTCGGGTCCCTTGTGTTCAGAGCCCCCGGTGGGGAGCGCGCCGCATCGCCAATCGCTGGGCCTCCACCAGCACACACCACGGCTCCGATCGCAGCTGGCACGCACCTTCACGGGCTTTGATGTCGGCATCGCCATGTTCTGCTCACCGCTCAAGGTGCGGCCATTTTGGCGGTCGCAGCGCAGGTTTCCCGCCAGCTGCCGCTCCGATGTAGGGGGCCCCTGCAGGTCCCGGAGTGCCCAACGCCGTACTTCAGAGGTCCTCCGTGCAGCGGGATATTCAGTGTTGCCGCGGCCGGAGTTGGTGTCAGCCCCCCCGAGCCGCCGGCGAGGGAAGGTGGCAGCCGGGCAGGGTCTCCTCTACAGGCCTGGTGCAGAGGGGGGTCCGCCCCAGGTGGCTCCTCTTTGCACGCACCCATGTCCGGGGCGCCGCCGGTGTCAGATAGGTGCCCACTTCCGCGATATCAGCACGACCTCTAGCTGCAGGTGCACCCCATCCCGGCTAGGAATATCACCTGCGACTGTCGCGACCTCCGTCCAGCAGCCGTTACGCTGCCGCATTTGCTGCTCAGGAGATTAGGCCACAAGGTGTTCCACGGCGATATTGCAGTCCACAGTCGACCTCCAGGCCACTGCGGGGTCTCGTGGGCAAGCGCTGGTCAACGCCGATCTGTGCCTACGCGTCCCAGGCTTGGATGGCGCAGGTCAATTTACAGGGGAATTAAGGGATTGCTGGCGGAGCGCTATCTGCTTTTGTCTGCCATGTTGGCTCGCTGGCCACGCCCCCGTCAATACAAGTCATTCATCAAGGAAAATATTATGAAACCGATTTAAAGTTCAGGCATTGGTAGGACATTTCTCATTTCATCCTTAGCCCCTGAGTAAGGCCAGTTTTCAATGGGTTCCGACAGCCTGGTCATCAGTGCCGCACTTGCCATCTACTCCTCGTTCTGTTCATAATTGTGTTTTATGTGTTTTGCAGAGTCTCCCTTTGTTTAGGTGGTCATAGAGAGCGTCCGCCCCTTGGTCAAAGGACAGGGCGCCCAGCACAATAGTCAAGGTAAATGTTGAAGTCCTGCAGAAGAGCAGGTTTTACACCGTAGAGCCCAGCGCCATCAGATTTATGGTTAGAGTGTAAGGTTGTGCCTGAATGGCACACACAAGAACCAGCTTCAATGGGTCCTAACAATGCACCAGCTACAGAAGTAGCAGACAAATATAAGGCTGTGATTGAGTATTTGACAAAACAAGGTCCTGAGAAGGATATACATTGGCAAACAATGTTGAGAACCACACAAGAGCCAAAAGAGTCAGTGCATTCCATTATGAAATGCTGATGTATATTTATAAGAAACACAGCAGAGTCGAAAATCCTAAGAAGAGGGAAATAGTGGTTTTGAATCTACCTTTATGAATGGATAAAGGCCCGGGGTTAATAATCATATTCAGCAGAGTGAATTGTGCTGTCAGATAAAGGGCATAGATGATTTCTTGATGTTTGCGAAAGATAGTAGTGATTATTTTGAAATAAAACAGAAGAAGCTTAAGGAAAAGCTGATGATTGCTCAGACAAGGTAGTTTGATAAAGGGTCCTGGAATCTAATGGGTTCAAAAAAGAATTGTGTACAAGCTGGAATGAACAGGATAAATCAAGTGCAGATGCAAAATGGTGGTAGAGGTGATGGAATGAAATTTGATTGTTGACATGATGAAAAAGAATACAGTATGTCACTTCTGTGAGAAGATGGGGGCACTGGATGAGAGAATGTTGCCAGAATCCTAACAGGATTCAGGGAAAGATAGAGCAGGGTTCACAGATGCCGAGAAATAATATGATGTTTCCAAACGTTCAGAGCAGAGTTCTGGACAGAATGTGTAGAGTCAGAAATCATTTTGAATGCCAGTGCCAACAGCTCCAGTGATGCAGCAAATCAAGAGAAACAAAATGCCTTATAATGCAGGGTTTCAAGAGGATCCAATGAGATGGCTGAGAGTAGTTCACAGTGACAGTGCCTGTGGGAGGAGGAGATCTGCATGCATGAAGCAGTCCTAGAGGTATACCATAGTGGCCTGTATATTCATGAAGCAGTCAATGGTCATCCCGTTTCATTTGTGATTGATTCGGAGGCTAACCATCCTACAGTTCATTCTGTAGAAGTTCTAAACCTGCTCATCTCAGGAAAAGAAGTCTAAGTTAGAGGGATCAGCAATAAAAAAAATCGTTAATCTAGGTTACAGCAAATGCTATAGTTAAAGTTGGCCAGTTGGAAAATAAACATCAGTTTGTATGTGATACAAGTGTGTATTTATTAGCGAGAGATTTACTTTGTAAAATTAATTGTGTCGCTTATTGCACACTGGATGGTGCTGCAATTGTAAAAAGATGAGGACTCAGGGTCAGATTACTCTAACGTTCATGCAATGCAGCAAGCCTTCTTGCTGCGCTGCATGAAAGGGGTGTATTTAACATTATACGGTGCATTCCTGCTCTCTGCCTGCACTGGCGCACAATGTGCTGCCTAGCATCAACATATGATGCAAGGGTGCCTGTGCTGTAGGCAGGATTGTTTTTGTGCAGAAATGGACACCTTCTTGCACAAAAACAATCCTCAGAGGCATTTTTACTCTTTCTATGTGTTTTGTACAATGCAGCACACGTAGAAAGAGGCAAACAACTAGGAGGAAAAATATATTTCTCCTCGTTGCACCTCTAGTGGGAAGGTGTAGAATTCTGACACATTCCCAGGTCTACCAGTGTTTGTAAATCTGGGACTGTGTCAGAATCCATGGGGGGGATGTGTGGGAACACCCACGCTCCAGCCATGTGACACCCCCACCAATTTGCACTGCCTTGCGTTGCTCTAGATTTACCAAGCCATGCAAGGCCACATAAGGTAGTCTTGTGTGGCTTGGTAAATCCAATTTTAGGTTTTACATTGCTCTGCATCCCCTTGCGTGGCGGAGGGTGATGCAAAACCTTTAATAAATTTGGCCCTCAGTTTTTAAACTCAGTTCAGAAGATTTGACAGTTGAGTTGTTCCCAGTTTTGACCAAAGAAGACCTGCCTCTGGATTTAAGACATACTGTCAAGGATGAGGTATGGCATTATACTGGCAAAGAGATTGGACAGATTAAAAGAGCAAAACCAGTTAAAATAAAGATTAAACCAGATGCAATATTTCCTAGGACTAGAGTGACTAGACAATACAGGCTTACAAAGGCAGTGGAGAAAGGGATGAAGCCAGTAATTGGAAAAAAAATATTGAACAGGGAATCCTCCATGTAATGCTTGGTAGCCCTTGCAATTCTCCTGTGATGGGAATTAAAAAGCTGATTGGCAAATGGAAAATTATACAGAATCTGTGTAAGATTAATACGATTGTTGTTCAATGTTGTACAGTGGGGACTGAATTCTGCATTGATTTTGTTTCAAATACCATAGATGCAGAAAGGTATACAGTAATAGACTTATGCCAAGGGGTCTTCTCAATTCCTCTTCATGAAATTCCTATTTCCGTTCTAATTTTTTTAATAAAGTTCTCATGAGGTGTAGGATCCCACAAGGATATACTGAAATCCCTTTAATCTTGTCGCAAATCCAGAAGAAAAATCTAGATAGTTTGAAATTTCCATGTGCTTCAATCTTGGTACAATATATATTGATTACATACTGCTTGCATCTAAGAGGAAGGAAGACTGTAAGCTTGATGCAATTGCTCTGTTGAATCATCTAGCTGAAAATGGGCAGAACGTCTCCCGAACTAAAATGCAGTATTGTAAAAAAGAAGTGACCTATCTCGGACACCATATTGGAAAAAGGTGTAAGAAAAGTCTCTAAAGAATCCATTTCTGCAATTCTGAAATTGAGTCAGCCAACCATCCAGAAGGAGGTTCGGATGTTTCTTGGAATTGTTTATACTGTGGTCAGTGAATTCTGAACTTTTCCTTCATTGCGAAGCCTTAAATAAGTTTAACATGCAGAGGTGTTCAAGATCCGGTACCATTTGCACAAAAATGTAAAATGTATACAAATATGCAGATTACCCTTAGTAGTTCAAAAGTGTTTTAGAGGTTCCCTGAGGGCAACCCTTTCTATCTAATATTCTATGCCCACTAAGAAAACGTGCTATTGTAAAAACTATTGATTCCTTCTGGTCACTTTTCAGCATTCTTAAGGCCTCCCAGTAGTGCATTATCCTCTCCAGCTTACAGGCTGCAATTATCCATTTCTTATGCGGCAGTGAGTAGTTGGAGCAAAACAAGAGAAAGTGATCCGTTTCTTTTACCAGTGGACAGTAGGGACAGTATTCTGTGGAGCAGTCTGATTTTTTCCACTTAGATGTTAACGATCTCAAGGTTAATATACCACATCTAAATTGCACATACAAATGTTTTGCTAGGGGAGGATATATTCTGTCCATGTAGACTTCAAACTTGGGTGAGCATTTATGGCTCAAAAACTGCCCAGTTATGGTCTCATCTATATGATCAGATCACATCCGTAACATGCCATTTTCCCAATACACTTTTTTTCAATTTCCGGATGGCGCCTTTGACAGCTTCTGCTGGTAAATTCCATCGTTCTCCCATTTCCAACAGTTCACATGCTTCTTGACATTTTTTAGCTATGGGGTGCGGATTTCTCTATCACAGGAGATTAAATTTACTAAGGAGTCCCTATGGGGAGACAACTCCAGAGTTGACTATATTCGTACCCAATACAGCAGTGACTTTAAATGAGTCACCATATGAATAGGGTTTAAAGCTAGGTCCAGCCTGAGAGGAACAAGGGTGTACTTAACTGTAGGTTTAACAGGCCTCTGATGAATTTATTTTCTGCAGTTGAGAGCAGTTGCACCAATATACCCTCATACCTCTGCCCCATAGGTGGTTGCTGCCACCGCTGTGGCTCTATATCTTTGGAGGGCTAGTGACAACGCACCACCCGCGACAGCCTTATGCTTCCTTCCAATCTGAAATGCTCTCTAATTGAACGCAATTTTTCTCTTCTCCAATTGCTGTCTCTAGATCATGGTGTACGAAAGTCTTATTCTGAAATAGTCAAAATGTTTGACCTGTTCTATCGAGGAGCCTTCGATCTCCATTCTAGCTCTAAAGGATCTGTGTGTGGTTTATCCCTATAATTTTTTTTTAGATGGATGTATTTCAAGGCCCATCTTTTTGCAAAAGGCAGCAAAGGAGTCCAAATCTGTCTGAAGACCCATGGGAGTTCCAGAGATAATTACAGTATCATCCGCGAACATTAGGATCGGGACTGGTACTCCTGTTAGCTTGGGTGCGTCATGCATACATACTGATAGCCATTTAACTGCCCGTTAATATAAAGGCTAAAGAGTGTTGGAGCAAGTACGCATCCCTACTTCACTCCCCATCTGATATAGATCCTATCAGTTCGGTCACCACCCACTCACCTTTGCAAAAGTGTTGGTATGAAGAACGCTAAGGATCCAAAGGAGATCTCCAGCAATCACATAAGCATCCAATAACCTCCATAAGTTATCTCTCTATAACAGGTCAACGGCCGACCTCAGATCTATAAAGCTGACATACAAGTGGTCCCTCTTCAAGGTGACATGCTTCCAGCACAGCACCATGAAGCAGAAAACCTGGTCGAGAGTACTTACTTTTTCCTGAAACCTGCCTGCCTGTCTTCTAGTATATGGCTATCCGAAACCCATATATATAGCCTTGCCAGGACCTGCCTGAAGAACTTTTTTGGGCTATTATCCAATAAACTTATGGGTCTATAATTAGAGGGCAAGTCGCTACTTCCTTTTTTGAAAATTAGGATTATGACAGCACCATGCCAAGATGGAATATTATTTCTCCTCATGATAGCATTGCTCAAATGGTTAAGGTAAGTTACCCACACTTCAGGATGTGACAAGAATAAATCATCAGGGATGCCATTCAGCCTGGGAGCCTTTTCTTTCTTCATTGGTTTTAAAGCCCTCGCTGTTTCAATAAAAGTAAAATATGAGGACTCCCTCTCTGCCGTGTCCCCTCCCCCTTCAATAGTTATTACTTTTACTTGCTATATTAAGGTTTTCTTATCCTTGTTCTCATCCTGGACCATTACTTGTCCCCACTCAGTGTAGAGGGCCCTGAAGTAGGTAACCCACTTATCTGGCGGCACTACTGTCTCTAAGTGATTATCAATTTCCTGTGTGCCATCTGGTGCAAACCTCCAGAAAGCCTTTACGTTATTATTTTCAAGTATATTGGTGAGCTCTGTCCACTGTTCTATGTCCCAATTGTTCTGTTTCTCTGTTAAAAGATTCTGATTTCTGATTTGTACTCTGTCTCTGGGTCTTTGTGGCATTTTCAGCATTTTTCTCTCTATTGCTTTTTAAGATTTTTGTAATTTGTTTTTACTTTTATCGATCTAGAACTCAGTTATTGAGTGGTCCCAGTCACTATTTGACTGGGCGGTGGCTCTTAGCACAAGATCAAAGGTGTTGGAGACGAACTGCCAGAAGTAAATTTTGGGGTGATTAAAATATTGGGGTTCAGTAAATTATTGGGGTTTGGGCTCTCACACCACCACTATCACTGCCACTGATGTTACTACCATTATTAATATCAATACAATCATCACCACTGTCTTCATAACCAATATCACAAGCATCACAACTATCACCACCACCAATATCACCATCTCCACCAATCACAACCACTACTTTCAACAACATCACCATCACACTTATAACCATTACTACCACCAACACCAGTATCGCCATCCTCACCACAACTACCATCACCACCACTATCCCCTCTACCACTGCTAACAATACCACCACTCCAACCATCATCACTGCTACTATCACCGCCATCACTATCACCACCATCACCAGAAATATCGCTATCAACACCACTAACACTATCGCTGCTGCTATCACCACTTCTACCACACTTTTATCACTATAATCAATTCAAACAACACTATCATCACGTTTGCTAGCACCAGCATCGCCATTGCTACCACTGTTGTCACTACTACCACCAACACCACTGTCACCTTTAGTACCACCATTGCCTGTACTATAACCACAACCACTACCACTATTTTCTCAAATAAACCTCTTTACTACCATCATTAGCAAATCGTGCACCATCATCACCACTACTGCCACCATCAATACAACTACCACCACCATCATCATCACCTTCAGCACAACCACCAGCTCCACCACTATCACAACTAACATCACCACTTTTGCCATCACCATCCTTACTACAAACAGCAACACTATGAGCTTCATTACTGCTGTCACTACAACCCTATCATACCAACCTCTGTCACCCGTTTCCACCTTCACCTATACTATCAACACCATCATCTCCGCTACTACCACCACCACTATTACAAACATTACTATTACCATCAACATTAACACCACCATTGCTTCTACTATCACACCACTCCTACCACCTTCAAGAATGCTACCACGACACCACCACTGCTGTCAACACTACTCTCACGACTACCATCCCTACCAACACCACAATGTTCTTGTGTGTATGTAAGAGCATTGTGTTTTCATTGTCTTGTTTCCACCATTTAACCCTTTTCCTACAAAATTAATAAATGCTTTTTTTCAAAGAATTTGCAGCCTACTCAGTCGTTTTAATATGAACACTTTTACATCGAAAAAGGATACTTCTAATTCGCCACGTAGCTGTGATATAGGATCCCTCACTCATCACCAGTGAAGGGCTCTACAGCAGTCTCTGGGTATTAACAATTTCTTTACTTAAACTGCTGGATGAGTGTGTAACATACAATATTTGTGTTTGAGCTTTTATCAAGAATAGAGTCGGCAAAAAAGTATTTAATGGCGGATTGCAGCGCACGTTCTGGAGAACGTCTTTGTCAAGGGCATTTGACCATATAACTGATTTGCAGTGGCACGCTCTACTGTTCGCTTCTTTATCTAGCGTGTCTAGCACTTCTGTGACTTGTTTTGGGCTGCCAAGAAGGCTGCGTCACATGTTGGCTGTCTAATCCTTCTCAAATTTCTGGCATTACTTTTCTGTTGCACGCAATTTTCACAAAGTACCCTGTTTGTTCTGTAAAGCTATCTTCTCTATAACCAATAGCAAACTAAACGCTTTGCTGATTTGGATGTTAGATTATTTTCTGTCGTGTACTTTTATGAAACTTGTATGAACTCTTAATTAAACCCAATGAAACGGTTTATAAATATAATTCATGATAGTGTAGGTTTTCACTTTTTCCTCTCTTAAAAATTCTCAACACTTACTGAATTTATTTAATAGTTCTTGATATCGCGCTTTTAAGAACCCCAGTACCAGTGGCGTAACGAAACTTGAGGGGGACCCCCTGCAAGGTAAGTGGAGGGGCCCCCTCTGGACTCTATCAGGAGCTCTCCGGCCGAAGTGCTGTACTGAGGGGGCCCCCTGGAGCTTGCGGGCCCCCCGCACCGCGGGGGCTGCGGGGGCCTGTGTTACTGTTTCAGTTGTGTATTTATTTAGTTGGGTATGCAGTGGGATCAAGAATTGCCTACTGACCTTAACGTAAGCATGGAAAATACCTTTCTTGCCATCAGATTGGGTAGTAAAATAAAGTCATAAAAGGGAGTCAAGTGGGCCCCAGGCCCATATGCCTGGATGCCTCTGTACGTACTGATTTAATGATAGCTACGCCCATACGGATATGACATCATAACTGTCTCTGTTGCTTCACTTTCACATACATTTTGCTAATCCATCCATTAAAATCTGCTGCATCTCCTGGTCTCATATTAAAAGATGTCCGTCCTCAAGCTATAAAACTTATCTTGTAGGAGTCGAAAACCAAGGTCCATATTTATGAGCCGGTTTGCACCGCTCTTGCACCACGCAACATGGTGCAAGAGCGACGCAAACTTAAAGTCATATTTTTTAAGCCACGCAAAGCCACTTTGCGCGGCTTTGAATGGCTTGCAAAATATAGAGTAATGCAACGCAGCGCAAATAGCTGCATTACATTACTCTGCACAAGGGAGGCGTTCAATGGGCGTTGTGTGGGTGTTCCAATGCAACTCCCATGGATTTTGACGCATTCCCATATTTACCAAACATCGTAAACCTGGGAATGCGCCAAAAGATATGCCTCCTTAGGTGAGGCGTAACAAGGAGAAATATCTTTATTCCTCCTCTTTTTTTCCTCTTTCTATGTATGCTAGAATGCTAGAAAGAGGAAAAGCCTCTCGGGGTTGTTTTTGTGCAGGAAGGTTGACCTTCCTGCACAAAAACAATGCTGCCGACAACACAAGCAAGCTTGCATCATGGTGCAAGGGTGCCTGCGTTGGCACTAGGTGGCCAAAAGGGCACCAGCGCAAGGGGAAAGGACACGAATTGGCTGTATTGGATAAATACGGTGCATTCCTGCCTTTCCCTGTGACGCAGGGCAGCGCAGCAAGATTTTGTGCTGCGCTGCCCTGAGCCACAAAGGGCCCCAAGTTTTTAGGTCTCACCTACCAGATAGTACAAGGTGTCTGATTGCAAAAGACCTATTGTTCAGCTTACAGTGAGCTTGCAGCCTACTCATTGCTTGCCCTTAGTTGGGTTTATTGTCACTCTCATTTGTTTGCTTCTTATTCAATGGTTTGCCTTCCTTTTCTTGTGTTTGTCCCTACCCTGGAGCATAGCTTCTTTACAATCCTTTTGATTAGCTGACTTGCGACTTTCCACTGCTCACATTTACAGTGGCTGCCACTACAATGAAGAGGTGGGTGGGGCGGGTGGAGGGAGCGCAGGGGAGCGCACGCGGGGGGGGGGGGGTTTAATAATATTTTTTTTAAAGGATTCACTTACCTGGAGCGGCCCCCCCGCGTCGTGCCTCGTCCTTCCTGGTCCCAGCAAGCACTGGGGCAGCGTCACGGACTCCCTGTGCAATCCCCGTGCTGCTCTCATAATATGAGAGCAGCGCAGTAATTGGCCTGAGCAGGCTGGAAAGACGCTTCGCTCAGACCAGGGAGTCTGTGGGGGCTTCTCCAGCCCAGCTGTTCAATGAAGCCGGGCTGGAGAAACCTAAGTGCGCATGTGTGTTTTGGTCAGCCTGAGACGGCCGGCCAAACACATATGCGCACTTAGGGAGCACACATAGCGCTCCTCCTCCTGATGCCCCGCCCCTCCCTGCAGAAGGGGGCACAGCAGTGGCGGCTGGTGACATTTGAAATTGGTGAGGCGTAAAAGCTTTGGATGAGTCCCTGTGGCGAGCAAGCGTAGCGAGCAAGGCCGGCCATCATAACACGGATTGGGGGGTTCTCCCCGTGAGAAATTTTGAAAAAAGAGTGGGCAAATTGTGCATTTTTCAGCAAATTTGAAAAAGCAAGAAGGTTAATAAAGCAATTCTGAAAGTGTAGTTATGACATCAATAAAGAAATTTCTTGTGAAAAGTCCAGAGGGCAAACAAGACAGGTGGAAAGGAGGGAACAGGAAGGATGTATTATGAAGAGATCCCAGTGAATACAATGATCTTCTCCAAGGAGCTGTAATATTAACCGAATAAGAGATATTGTATAAGTGGTAACCAACCTTACGTGTCTGTTTGGGAAGGAAGGAGCAGAAGAGGGAATGTTTGCTACTCTTCTTTACTGAGGGTTTTAGTGTCTAAGATTTAAAGAAGTTGAAGCATCTTTTACTTGTGACAGGCTGTCAAAGAAACAATGCCTAATATCTAATAATGGTACTAAAGTTATTAACCTTGGAAGGATGAAAGGTTGAGTTGACCTAGTGAAGATTCAAATCCATCACTTGTAGGCCACACCAAATGTCAGCAGTGAGTACTAAATGCTCGTGGCACTGACTTGCATTCGGCTAACAAGGGAATCTATTTTTCCATTCCTCTACAATGTTTAGCAGAACGTTGTCATAAATTAACATCAGACCAACTGCTGTTCCCTCCAGATTCAAAGCTGGGTAGGTTTTATTACCATAAGAGAATATCTTCCTATCTGTGGAACTCGATTACAGAATTACAGCTTGCACAAGAGAAGTAGTTTGGAGGTATGGGTCCGTGCTCTGGAGTCTCCGGTGATTACATAAAGCGCTGAGCGCACACAGCTGCCCGCGGATCATCAGGGATTTACAGAGAAGGGCGCAGTGCTTATTTATTCTACAGTTCCCAGGCGCGGCCACGTGCAACATAAGTTCATATTCCAAATAAAGGGTCCGACAGTGAGAATCTCTTGAACTGTCACTGTGAGGGCCATTAACCAGCAGGACCAAACGAGTAATGATTGTGCCAGCCTTGATAATGGAGCCCTCTTAGTTTTGTAACAGCTAGCTTTCATGCTGATGTAAACAAAATGTTTTACTTACTCTACGCCAACAAAGGCTTCGCAGGCTGAGCCCCAGCGCTTCCGACGCCGCAGGCTACAAACATGTTACCAGGGGGTTGAAATCTGTACCGCCACAGAATCAATAACTGCACCAAAGTGTCCAGTGGCGTGGCATAGCAAACAGGGACCGCAGTTAGAGAAAAAAAACATGGTTCATCTGCCCCATTGTCCAGTTGGCCTTACCTTCAGCAAAGCAGTTTCAGTTCGGCAATGCATTCAGTCCTTCTCCCTGAGGGCCCGTGCTCCGCGCTACCTCAGGGGCAGCTTTGGGACGGGATCACTTAATGCTATAGTGTCGATTACATTAAATAAATTAAGCGGGTGAGGTGAGACCCAAGCACGAGCGGGCAGTAGGCAGCACTGTCTGGCAGTAGGCAGCAGCACTCACGAACACGAGCCACGAGGTGTCTGTGGCGCGGTCTGCTCGCCTCCGACGTGACGTCCGGTCACAGTCACGCTTGCGCTTTCAGCGTAGAAATGGCCAATCACTGTCTGCATGGCTTCATAAGCCATGACAGTGATTGGTCATGCTTGGTTACACAGTGCCCACGCGCGGCGCCCAATGCTTAGGACTGCGAGCCAATCCAGACGCTGCTCCAGCAGCGCCAGGATAACAGGATTGGCAGGGGATACTCCCCCGCTCATTAGGAGACCGGGGCTGTGGCATGAAACAACCCTCGTCTCCTAATGTGCAGCCTAGTGCGCATGTTCGGGCTGGTCGGAAAAATGATCAGCCCAAAACCGAACATGCGCACTAGACCACCACCACTGACCCTTGCTGCATGTTGTTGTTGTGCCTGCTGCCAGTGCGTGCCCCACCCCCTTCAGAGCCAGCCATTGCACGCCTGTCGCCTGACTGCCTCGGGCCGGCCGGATTAATTATTCGAGTGGTCCTGGAGGAGTAAATTAAATTAACTTAAATTGTTTAAGTTAATTTAGTGACACAGCGCCCCCAATTGTATGTAGTGGGGCAACGCCCAAGCGCCCTAATGGACACACCGCCACTGGGGCACAGAGCCGGCAAATGAAAAATAAAACGATGCTAGAACATTGTTTTATTTTTCATTTGTTGGCTTTGAGCCAGGCAGTGGGGCGACGCTCCTCCGCCATTGCGGAGGGGCCGCCCCTGCACATTTAGGAAACTACTTTTTTCTTTTCCATCCAGTATCCATGTGATTTTTAGACCTCTCCCTCATGTGCTGCTAGCCCCTCCTCAAAGACCCCCCTGCTGTGCTGCTCTCCACGCCTCCCACCTTGTCTGTAAAGACAGTAAAAACACAGTGACAGGGTTATTTTTGCTGGGGTATGGCTGAAGAGCAGACTTTAAGGGCTGTTTTTGTTTTATATACTGCATTCCACATATTGCATGAAAGCACAAGCTTCAGCACACAAAGGCTTTTATTGGGCTGGGGAAGGTCCATCTGCTGCTCTTACTCAGTTGGCATCTGAGGCAAAAGGTGTACTTAAAATGACAGTTCTCCTGGAGGTCCATATGTCTGCTTACTGGTCTGTTTCTAAAGTACCAAATGGCTGAATCCTGTGGAAAGTAAATTAGGCCTTGGCAAGCATTGCCCTTTACATTCAGACACTTCCTTCTTTTTAAATTCTGCTCAAAGTTTCCTGAGTGAAAAGTTTTTGAGAAATAAACCATGCCATTTATATAGTTTAAAAACATTGAATTTAATGTATTGTTTTGAAATACCATATGATATGTGTTTGCTTTTTCGCTAATATTTTGATATTTTTTTCCTTTTACTTTTTTTAAGCAATACTTTACAGACAAACATTGGCAAAGCCAACAGCTTCCCATTCACATTAAAAAAGTGAGACTGTTTGGCTTTGTGAATGTTTGTTGTGTATCTTCTTCCCGTCACCCCCATGAGCTCTGTTTTCATATAACAATGTTTTTATGATCAGGACACAGTACTACATGTTAGACTGACGACCCATTTAGAATGATTGCAATGCACCCTGGCCCTACCATTTTTTCCGAATATGACTCGTTACAACGCGAGTCATTACATCGCGTGGCATTACAACGCGGTCGTTACAACGACCGCGTTGTTACCACGCAATGCCATTACTACGCAAGTCATTACATTGACTTGCAGTAGATGGCGCGCTGACATTAGAAATGTATAATTTACTCTTCTAACTCCAGCCTACGTAACAGTAGGGAAGGTGTTGGAATAGTAAACTATACTATTCCTAATGTTAGCGCGCCATCTACTGCAAGTCGATGTAATGACTTGCGTAGTAATGGCTTTGCGTGGTAACAACGCGGTCGTTGTAACGACCGCGTTGTAATGCCACGCGATGTAATGACAGCTCATTTAGGAATCTCTAACTTAATTACAGAATTGCTAGTAGCCACAAAAATACCTTTCTACCCTCTCCTCTTTTCAAGGTAATCTAAAAAGGCTGGTTTTTTATTTTTATTTTTAGTATTAGAAGGAGTTTTACCAAGAGACGCATTCTAATGACCTGCGGGTATCGGTTTCTTGTTTTGTCGGTCCCTAACACCAAGGATGGCCAACGTTTTTAATGTTCGATTCCTGAAAGAGGGATCTTTTATTGCAGATTGTGGTTATTCGAGGGCTGGGACAAAGTGTTCATTAAAGACACTTGTTTTCGTCAAGGAATATGCATAGTGCCCTTCCCCAAATAAACCATCTAGGTGCACTTAGCAAGCAAGGGATGCTCCAGGGTAAAACAGTTGTTCTACATTTCAGAATATGCATTGCGGATCTTGCAGGCTTTTGTGTAACGCTGCTACGCGCCTGCAGCTGGTAAGGAACCAGCGTGGGGTTTTGCAGAAGGTGAATTGTAGTCTGCTTGTTTAAATAGCCTCTTTGGATTATGTAAATCAGCCTTTCATGCGTTCATTTTGCAAATCACGAAGAATGTGATTGTGGACAAATCATTGTATCGTGTTGCATCTCAATTTCTAACCAATAAATCCAGGGGCATAGTACAATTCCCTGCAGCCCATGCAGCGCAGGCGGGCGGGTGGGTGGGGGGGGGAATCCCACACTTCAGGGGGTCTCCCATTAAGCCTTAGTTTAGGAATATTTGTGAAATACGGGATCTCAGGGGCCCCTCACTAAATTTTGCAGGGGTCCATCGTTTGGTGTTATGCCACCAAGTGAATCCGGAGTCCTCCGACACCATCTCATTTTGATAGCCCAGAAAGGGTAACCTTGGATAAAGAATATTTGTAGCCTGATTTTCCTATCCTGTGCATGATGGGAAAATAGTTAAAAATAGATTTATAGGGCCATTCCAAGGATTTTTGTTGCACATGGCAAACTTATATTTTGCCACCTCCTCATTTATCAAAGGGGAGTTATATTTGCTACCTTACGCAGCCTCACTGAATCGCCTTATCGTAGGATAGCACTATGAAGTAGGAAACAGAGCTAACGCCAGAATAAATAACGTTAAATCAATGTAGTTTAAGAGGTTTTTGAAGCATTGTTATATCGATATTCCCTTAAATTCTCAGCTGAGTGTATTCCTGTTTTTCACCTTACAAGCAGTCCTAGTCATTATCTAGTTTGCCAGTTTTTATTTAGTTTTGCAGTGTGGGACTTGCTGCAAGGTTTTCTTAGTCACATGCATTCATTAATGATCTGCTGTCATGATAGACATACATGACTGTAAACTCATAGGCTATTGAAGACATATTGTAACCAAAATATCGGCTGATGGAAATATCACCTCCTAAATGTCGTTTGCAAAAAGATAGACACTTCATAATTAATAATAGAAAATCAATTACCAATGGGATGATATTTTTGTAAATATCTAGTACACAATGTTTCTGTTAAAATATTTTTACTAACAATATTCTGATGTACAATCTAATAAGATATGCAATTGGAAGGTGTGTCCCTGAAGATGCCCTAAGCAATTAAACTGAGATTCCAAGTCAATGTCACCTCAGTTGAAGATTAAAAATATTTGTATTAGAAAGTTGTTTCTGATATTAAGGGAGAGTTAGTGTTCTTCTGCATGTTCCGGTACCATGAAATGAACTCTATCTTAAAGCACTCACATATTTTGTGGATAGGGCTTTGACAAGCTGTAATGTGCTCACAACTGTAAAGCCTGTGATGCTGCGAAGTTCTATTACCCTTGGAACAAAAGCCCTTAAATATCAACACATTTCCCCATAGACACAGAATGGGTAAAACCGTTTGAAAATACAAGGCCACGTGAACAAATGGAATGCGCATTCATATGGGGATGTTTAGACTTCAAACTTCACAAGGATAAAGTGTGTAAAAATAAAAGTCCATCCCATCACTGGACATCATAAAATACAATGATTTACCTTGACTGGCAGAGCCCCTTCCTTCGCTCTTTTGAACTTGAGACCCATTCTTTCTTCCATCCATGAAGGATGTCATGACTTTTGGACATGTGGTCATAGTCATGTGCTTTACACATTTTACAATAGATCTAAGATGCTGACAATGCTACCTCTGATCAGAAGATGAAGCTTATAGATAGTGAAAGAACAATAGAAGATAAGGGTATGTGACAATCTGTTTACGGAATCCTGTGTGAATCCTCCCATTAGGATCTGATGAATATGTGGAGTCACATTGAACCACCAGCAACTTCTTGGTACATTTCAGCCTCATCCTTAGGACACATTTTTGTGTGACTGATATTTTTAGATCTGCTCTTGAGCTTTGCACTGAACTATTGGCCTTAACCAGCAGGTTTACTGGTTGATGTTTTAATACAATTACAGATTCCATTGAAAACCTGGAAGTAACTTATTGTAAATGACTTTATAGACTGTTACTTGTACACATGATGTTGCAGAACTCAAACATGTAATCTTCACCTCTTAAAACAATCCAATGTATACAATTGTTGAATGTGTTTATTTTTTATCATTATATAGTTGGAATGAAAGAGTCCAACAATCTCTTCAAATTTGATTAAAGTTAACATTTTAGCCTTCCTGCATGGTCGAACAAATTGAAAATTGCTGATGTGTATTTGCATCTACTGAATAAAATCCTCAGCTTATAATCATGATGCTGTGAAATTGAGAACAACTCTATGGGCCTGTGGCTAGTATGTTCATGTATGATTTAGAAATATTTACACGCCCTGTCTAGTGCAATGTTTCATTCTAGCAACAAACCGCCTCAAAGGTCAAATCACACAAAGTAAGAATTCCTTATTCTTTGAGGGTATGTAAGTGGAGTGGAACCATTCTTACCTAGTAGAGAACAGTTCACTAAATCGGCCTTGCAAACAGCTAAGAGAACATTTTTTGTTTCAGGAATCAGTGATGACATGTGACCAGTAAACGTGTGCATTCATCTCAACATTAGACCACAGTTTTGCTCCAACTTCATGGTCTGACAGACATATAAAAGCCCTCTTGTCAAAAAGGCTTGTTTGTTGCAAAATAAAATGATCCCTCAGCCGAAGGTGTACAACATTCGATCAGTTTTTGATGGGTGATGGAAGATTCCATTCCTGATGTAGAATGTGTCCTTGACTATTGCTGAGCGGCCATGAATGGGGTTCCGGGCATCTTTCACAACATCACCTGAAATAAATACAAAATTATCATTATCAGAATGATGCTCCCACTGAGAGACACTTTTCCAATGGGTTATGGCATTCCCAATGAAGTGAGTTGGCTTACATGAACACGAAGGCCAATGGGCTTTGAGAAAGGCTACTCTTAAATGACAGCTTTATCTTTTTAAGACTCTAGCAGGACAGGGGAGACTAAAACTACATTGGTGCCAAGAATGAAGGAAGCCATTGGTGGGGTTTCAAATCTGGATCTACATATCTCAATTAAAAGCAGGGTAAACCAAAGCAATTCTAGTTCCCCACTTCAGAGGTACAATGAAATAGAGCTGCATGGTGACAGAAGTGTCTACTTGGAAAAGTGGGGAGACTTAAGGAAGAGGAAACCAACATAACACGCACAACAGAGGAGAAACGATCAGTCAAGCAAGGATACATTTGCTTAAGTACGATTGCAAAAGGAGAAGGAGTAAAGGTGAGATTTTTAGACCGAAAACAACTGGGATGATGCGAGTTAACAGTTTGGACTAAAGTAAACTCTTGAACTGTTCTTCTGCCCAACTTAGCATACTAATACGTGGGTTCGTCCTTAACTTTGCTATTGAAGATCTCAAAGCTTTCTTGGGGGAGCAGTGGTACAAAATGGCTTGGATAAACAGCAGTCCTTTCCAGAAGATAGGTTATGCACAAAAAGTCCTAAACTGTACTCGCTGTTGAAGTGAAAGCCAATGCCTCTCCCTCAGATGGAAAAAAAAGTGGAGGTAAGGACCCACAAGTAAGCAAAAGAACAAATGGAGGCGAAGCGGATGCATCCAGAGATGTCCTATGCTGGTCTTTGAGGGCCGAGACATGCCGGATTAACAAAATGTACACCCGAGATAAATGTGCCTGCAATTAATCCAAATAGGAATCGTTTGCAAAGTTTGAGGTTATCCTAAAAAACTAAAACAGTTTAGTAAGCAATGCAAAACTGTGCTCTATGTAGCACTTGCTGCCAGCACTTTGTAGAACTGTAAATAACAGATCCTACTATTGGCCCACTCAATGGTGCTCATGCTATTAAACTTAGAAAAACTGAGCCACCCCAGACTTTTAAACCTGTAGACTGCAGGTTACTCAGAGATCTCACCAGGATACACTGTTCGCAATCGTATTGAGAATATAGGAAAAATACTCATTACCATATCTTATATTCCCATTTTTCACAATTCTTCATTTGGTCTAGTACAAATCATATATGGCTCATGTGAGAGATGGGGTAATATGAATTCCTGGGAGGTGAGGAAAATTCAGTTCTGATTCCTCTTTTTCATTAACTAAATTAAAGAATGTTCAAAACTGGTCTTTAGTTCTTTAAATCTTTATCAATATGGTTTCATCACAAAAATAAAGTCCATGCCCATTTTTTCTCAGTCCACAAAATCTATTAAACTACAGGATCTCTAGATGTGTTGTCTTTCAACTGTAGATGCCTCAAGGATTCTATGTATGACAGTTTCATAAATGACTTACATTAGGTTACTACATGGCAAAGACATGATGTGCATATATCTATTTCTGAAGTTTTAATATGCAGACGTATCACTGCCACTCCCATGTACAACAGTGTACAAATGTGCAATAATCATTTTTCTGCGCATTTCTACCTTTCTTGATGATTTCACATCACAAATTCTCACCAGAAAACTTCTGGTGTTAACAGCACAAAAAGTGGCAAAACATGACTTCTTAATGTAAATCAGAAAGAACGTCAGTCCACACTCGAGTTCTATCATTAGACAACTGGAGTTTATGTAAGTACAGTAAAATAAGGTTAAAATGAAATGTCATCATAAAAAATAAAACAAAATCTGTGAACTTGAAAGGGGCTATGATCACTATGTTTAGACAAGTAAATTGGTATTCCTCTGCACATCCTTGTTTCCAAATTAATATGGCATGATATTGTCCTTCTCTACAGATATTTTATTTGTGTAAAATATCCTTACCATAAATTAATTGTTTTGCATAGTGCTTGGTACCACAGTCTATCCGTTTTACAGCACTCTAACGGATATGTGTTGCGATTAAACAACCCAGTCTAGCAAATCAAGATTGACTGTTCCTATTGAAGCAGGACCAAGACTGATCAGCAAATGGTTGGTCTTTTTCTGTAATGGCATAGATAAGCTAAAAAAGAATGGCATGGAATGCATGCAGAATAAATATCAACAGTTCAGATTAATGTAAGCATTTCCATCTGTCACTTATTTGCTGTCTAATTCCCCAATACTCAATGGCATGGTGCCAAAATCATTGATGTGGTGTTTGTCAGCTGTGATTCAGGGCCACTGGAGTTATGTGGAAGTAGAGGACCAAATTATGTGGCAAAGCTTGCTACATTATGAAACAAACTGGCAAACAATGCAGCATGTTATGTAAATAAAGGCAAACTATTTTACACTTTTTCTGCCATTATTTTCTTGCTTTTATCAGAGGGATACAAAAGGGGCCCCAGTACTATAAATTAGGTTTTTTGTGTGAAATAAAACCATTCATTCGCCAGACTCTTTTTTCAAAATGGTATTCATCAATAGTTATTAATTTTGTTTCGCCTTGAAACACAAACCACATTCTCTTAACACAGCCCGTGTTCATTCCCAGGGAAACGTGGATTGTGTAAAATATATACATTGGTGCAATCGACAGAAAATTGCCCTGAGTCTACCTGCATATTGTAAACAAGCATTTGCAATGCAATTGGTCTCGCCTTTGGGACCTTATATGTATTTAGCTATGCAGCACATTAGCCTGGGTGCTGAAACATCTGCTGTTCTTTAACATGGAGGGAAAGTAAGCACCAAACTGCGTGACACACCAGGTATGGGAACACATGGAGAGAAATATTGCCTTTCAACTAGAAATGGTATAGTTCAAAGCTCTGTTTTTAATATAAAATCAGGGCCTTCGGTGGTCATATCACCGAAAATACAAGATTTGAAAAAAATATTATAGTCTACGGGTGCTCGTGGAAGACAATTTCTATGGACTGGAATCTAGAGAATGCTAAAGTGATTCTGGTATTTTACTGACCTCTGCTGGTCGCTTTCTAGCAAGAAAGTTAAATCGAGGCAGTTGCCAGAAAAAAAAGTCCCTAAGTGGAAGCAGACAAGTCCTAGGGCTGATCTCCAGAGCCCACAAAGTACATACACATATAAGTATATAATAAGTATATACTAAAGTATATACACGAGGTCTCGAATGCTCGACCTAAAAAGGGTGGTTCTCATTTATTTGGCTCATTCCGGTAATATCCAAAACCATATTTTTAGTTTCTGGTTTACACTATTTTCCTTCATTCTCTAAGTCATCTAGAAGTACTTCTTTTCATTAAGAAGCAGCCTTGTTGAACAGTATAATGTGTTCATATTTATTATGTACATTTTTAAAAGGCTCTATACCTGCCTCAAAGCTTTTCGCAAAAAAAGGCCCTCAATTTATCCAGGGCCGGTTTAATCTGCCAAGCACCCTGCATATACTCAGCTTTCATCCACTGTCCTTCTTTTAAAGGTGTCTTAAGATCAGAACATTCAATCAGGGTGACAGAGCTGTTGCTTCTCAGTCAGCAAAAACTACTCTGAATTTAGGAGATAAAAACGTGGCTTTTCAAATTATAATTGTACTTTAGTTTATTATATTGGATTGTACAATTGAATATCGACAGAAGAATATTGACATACAAGAATATTGAAGACTGAATATCAAGGGAAAAAATATTGAAATTTTAGTGCATATAGGGAGCTATAGATTTTCTATTCTTAACTCCACATCTACATACATTGAAGATATGTCTGTCGTTGGTACATATCTGTGGACTCGTGTGCAGAAAATCTTGACTTACCTGTCGATATATATTTTTAAATATTTTGTCCTCGATTTTTAATAGCATTGATATTCTGGCAACGACATCGTTTCATTGCTATTGGCACTCTACAAATACAGTAAATAAATAAGAAGAAAATTTAAGAGTCAACAAATTGGGCTTTAAAAGCCTATGTAGAATGTGGATTCCTCTGAAGTCAGACTGTCTTCTAAAAAAAAAAACTGCTTGAGAACAGTGTCTATGGTGTAAACATGGATTTTCCATGCCTGCGAAAGAAAAGATTTTGGAAGGGGTCATTTTCCACCCCTATGATTTGTGACTGGCAACAAAGATCTTTATTTAATACTGTAACTTCGCTAAATGAAGTTTAACCCATCTAGGTACAGTTGGCACCTCTTGAAATGTCTGAATAGGGCATTCAACAGCTGGAAGTCGACCAGGCGCTATTGCCAGCAGCGTATTCAGTAGTGACACTTCGCTCGTTCTTTTACTTCGGGGGATGTAGAATCCAAGTGCAGAAAATGTGGCAAAGTGTGGACCGGAGGGAGCAAAAATACAAACCCTGCTTAAAGCACACACTATCAGCTGTCAGGTTTTTACTGCACATTCGAAAAATGAAGCATACTCCATTCACGACATCCAGTCGTGTGTGCGGGGAGGGCGCACATTTACAGAACATACACAAGTTGTAGGGAAAAAGACAAAGGCGTTTGTTCTGAAATAACCAGCTTTAGAAAATATGCACACAAGACGCTGTGATAACTATGCAAACTTTTGTTTCTGAACTCTGCCCATCCCACTCCACATGTAGACAGTGTGCAATGATGCAGGGGGCAGACTACAGATGCGACAGCTGCGTGCTAAGGTGTCTCTTTCTGAACAGCGACCCACGGCACGCACGCAGGCTCACGCACGCGTAAATATTCAGGGAGCTGGGTTTTAACTAGGTGCGGCTATACAGCGCTCGACAGTGAACATGTGAGGTGCAAGGGTATCCCAGGCGACGAACGCACGCTGGCTCACGCACACGACGCCCACTCGAGGTCCAGCGTGTTAAATTTAGGAAGCAGTGATCTAGGGCGCAGACATTATAGGCGTGAAGCATCTGGCTAATGGTATCGCTTTTTGAACACCGACCCGCGCGCGCGCAGACATCAGGGGTCGGGATGGACGATGGTGGATTTGAAAGCTGCAGTAATAGCGGGCACAGTGAGTCAGTGTAGCTGCCCCCCCTCCCCCTCTCACCTAGCCTCCAGCCGTACTCCCAGGATGACAGCAGGGGGTGCTGAAACTTGTCTTCGGGGCTCTCCAGCTTCCGCCTCTGCAGGTACATGGACCGGCCCTGCCCCTCCTTGGAGAAGCCCTGATAGAGCAGAGTGCGCGTGTGAGGCGTGGCGGGTCTCATCTCCGCGCGGGAAAGGGTGCCTCTGCTGCTTCTGACCAGCTCTGGGGGCGCCGGCTCTTCCTCCCGCTTCTCCTCTTCCTCTTTGCTTGGAGCGTGGATCAGGGGCAGCTTGGTGGTGACCACAGGCAGGTTGGTGACCACCCGCCTCCTCCGGATGGCCAGCGGCTGGCGCTCCTGCTGCCCGTACTTGGCCTTCCAGGACACCCGGGTGAAAGCCTCTTTCTCAATCAGCTCCTTCCAGCAGTTCTGGTTCCTGGTGGTCAGCAGGTCCCTCATGTTTAGGGGCTTCGAGCCGGCCTCTGGTAGATGGAAACAGCCCCGGCGCCGCCGCGGAGCACTGTGTACAAACCCAGAGCCTCGGTCTCCAGGGAGACGACCCTGTGCTGGGGGCAGGACTCGCTGCACAGACTCCCAGGGGAGCAGAGGCAGGGCCACCGGACAGGTAACTAGATACAAAAGACCGTCAGTGAATAGATTGACAACGCAACCGGAAGCAAGCAGAGGGCAGCACGGTGTCAAGACACCGAGAAACAAACAAATGCCACCGGCACAAACAAACTGGAGTCAGCTCAAGTTTACAAAAGTTTCTTGGGCAAGTTTAAAAAAACGATGCAAACTTTCTTTCGATCTTTAAAATAAATTTATTGCCGACAGGAATGGTGAAAATAATAGATATTACAAAAAATCAAAAGAATCAACTATGAAAAATGATTTTAGAATTTTTTTTTTTTTTTACCAAGGAGTGACATAAAAACAAACTGGGACCTGGCAGCAGAAGCAAGCGAACACAGCAGCGATCATGATTTGACAAGCAGGAGATACCCGACATAACTTTTTCTTTGCGCTAATAAAGGGGTTCTTGCACAGCATGCTGCGGAGATTATTGGATGTGCTGATGCAACAAGCATTAACAAAGCCAATGGGTATGCCTTCACGAATCACGATCCGACACACAGACGTTACCTAACACGACCTCTTTGTCAAGCTGAAGGGTTCTTGCTCAGTATGCTCCATGAATTATTGGTTGTGGTCATGCAACAAACATTGGGCCTCATTACGAGCTGAGGTGTTATTTCACTCCTGAGAAATAACGATACCACAGGGTACGTTATTTATCGGGTGCAATAAATAACACCTATTATGAGTTTATGGGGAATAAATAACATGCAGATTTTGGTGTTTAACGCACCAAAATCGACATCCCCTGTTAAATTTTGGCAGGTTTGACCGGACGAAATTTAATGAATGTTGGGTTATTATTTAACACATGCAATAATTGCATTTATATAGCGCTTCCTACCCCTGAATGCAATAATGAGTTCAGGGGTGGATGACTGGACGAGTGACTAGAGGAGGGATCAGTCTGTGAGAGCATGGAAGACGAACAGGCCAGTAAGCAGATTTATGAATTAGTGCCTGGATGAATGCATGGGTAAATCCAAATCTTGAATGGATGGATGAATGAGCTTTGTGATCTACATTATCATATGCCCTTGCAACAAGCTATACATGGGTAGCACTATCAGACCCCTCAAGACTAGAATCTTGGAACACTATCGGAATATAAACAAATCTGAGGTGGGACCTCCGCTTACAGAACACTTTCAGGAATACCATCCCATCAGAAAACATTCAAGTTCTTTGGATTGGAACATATCAAACCACACTCAAGAGGTGTCAATCGCAAACTAAAAATGAGATGAAGGGAGAGTGAGCTAATCATGAGGCTGCACTCTGTCGATAAGGGTCTTAACAAAGATGCGGAGATGCACTCCTGGTTATATTGACGGGCCTCCATCTGAGCCCGTGTACCTTCACCGGTACACATACCTGCAATATACTGTACGATGTCGGAACCGATTCGTCTAATACATGAAAACATATAGCAGTGTAGGGCTGACTACAATGAGAGAACACAGGACTTATGATTATATGTTTCTCATATTCACGAATTTAATTTAATGTACCTCACAGTTTAATTCATATTTGATGAAACATTAGTTATAGGATGCTTTCCTTTTCTCAAATATATGTTTCACTGCTATAGCTGCCTCTCCAGACATAGTATTCCTTGTGCTATCTACTTCTTTATCTTTACATAGGTCACAATCTCTCTTCCTGAAGCTTAATGGAAACCTTGCGGGGATGAGTCAAGTATGTATTCTGCACCCTATAATGTGGCAACACTGCAATAACACACGAGTACTAATATATCTTGTACTTAGGCTAAAGATATGTTATATGCCTTTTGTCTCTCACTTTCTTTACATGTGATGCATAGTTGGGTTCACTGACACAACATCGATGTAAAAAATATCGATGTTAAAAATATTGAGTAAAAAATATAGACAACAAAAATATCGACTCCTATACTTAAACAGGTAAGTACAAAAATATAGACTAAAAAATATTGATTTAAAAAAAAAAATAGATGTGTAAAATATCGACTTTTATATAAATATAAAATAAAATATTATATATTAAATACATTAAATATAAAATTAACAAAATAAAATACATTTAATATACATTTTAATAAAATATAACAAATAAACGTCATAAAAAATAAACACACAAACATAATTTATACATATATTTACTTTAAAACAATAAACTATTATTTTTAATTTATGTTAAAGGTTTAAAATAATATAATAAATAAAAATATATATTAAAGATTTAAAATATAAAAAAATAAAAATATATAATAAATTAGAACATTAAAATATTAGAAAAATATTTAAACTTAAATTTCACAATACAATCAGTGCAACAGTAGGGAAAGTGTTGGATAGCGGAGGGGTAAAAATTACTATTCCAACTCCAGTGAGTGTAACAGTAAAGAAAGTGTTGGATAGCGGAGAGGTAAAAATTACTATTCCAACTCCAGTGAGTGTAACAGTAGGGAAAGTGTTGGATAGCAGAGGGGAAAAAATTACTATTACCACTCCACTGAATGCAACAGTAGGATAAGTGTTGGATAGCGGAGGGGTAAAATATTTTATTCCTGTTCCGGTGAGTGCAACAGTAGGGAAAGTGTTGGATAGTGGAGGGGTAAAAATTACTATTCCCACTCCAGAGAGTGCAACAGTAGGGAATGTGTTGAATAAGAGAGAGGTAAAAATTACTATTCCAACTCCAGTGAGTGCAACAGTAGGGAAAGTGCTGGTTAGCAGAGGGGTCAAAATTACTATTACCACTCCAGTGAGTGCAACAGTAGGGAAAGAGCTGGATAGCGGAGAGGTAAAAATGACTATTCCCACTCCAGTGAGTGCAAAATTAGGGAAAGTGATGAATAGCGGAGAAACAAAAATTACTATTCACACTCAAACAGTTACAAAATATATTAAAAATCATAAAAATAAAAAAAATCATAAAAATAAATAAACAATATTTAAAAAATCTAATATATTAAACATATAAAATGAATACATATAATATTAATTACATATAACAAAAACCTACAAATATTATATAAAATTCAATAATAAATACATTGATATAAAATAATTCTTTTAAACTAGAAAATATTTACAAACAAAAAATTAATTAAAACATAAATGTATTTATTTTATTTCCTACCCTATAACACCACACCAATAACAAAACACTTAAACATTTTTAATTAAATCTATTTCCATAATTAACAAAATTAATAATCAATTAAAAATATTATTAATAAAAAAAACTAATACACATTAATTGACTACACACACTTTAATATCCACAACACACACCTAAATTAAACTATAAAATAAAACACAATTAAACTTATTTTTAAATTAAAAACTATTACTATTAACAACTAATAATTAAATAATTAAAATGTATTTAATACCCAACCTTTACCTCTTTAAAAGTAAAAACACACAAAAAAAGAAACAATTACCCAAAATAAATATCAAATAATTAATATTAATTAACAACTATATATTCATTAATTAAACACAAATTACTTCCCACCCTTTACTCCTATAAACACCACAACACACACCTAAAATTAATTACACAATTACCATAATTAATTGCCAATTAATTAAAATTAACCAATTAATTCATCAATTAAAAATAAATTACTTCCCACCCTTTACACTTATAAACACCACAACACACACCTAAAATTAATTACACAGTTACCATATTTAATTACAAATTAAATAAATAAAATTAATTAACAACCAATTATTAATTCATCAATTAAAAATAAATTACTTCCCATCCTTTACACCTATAAACACCACATCACACACCTAAAATTAATTACACAATTACCATAATTAATTACCAATTAAATAAAATTAATTAACCAATTATTAATTCATAATTTAAAAATAAATTACTTCCTACCCTTTACACCTATAAACACCACAACACACACCTAAAATTAATTACACAACTACCATAATTAATTACCAATTAATTAAAATTAATTAACAACCAATTATTAATTAATTAATAATAAATTACTTTACACATTTAACACTATAACATCTCAATTAAACAAATATTAAAAAATAAAAAATAATCAATACATTTAATATAATTAAATTACTTCCCAACCTATTCCCCTATAAACCCACAACCCGCTACGGAACTAAAAACGCAAAATTCAAATACAAAAAAAATTAATAACTACTAAAAATTTAACACATATATTAAAAATACAAACAATTCTTATACAAAAAACATACATATAAAATATATACTAAAATTCATAACATTAATAAAAAAATGATATTTTTAACTACATTTTTGCAAACGATATTAAACACTTCGATATTTTTAAAATCGATATTACTTACCTTAAGTCGATATTCTTGACCAAGATATTCTTGCTGTCAATATTTCTGAACCACGATATTAATGACTCGATATTTGTGCAACTCAATATTTTTTACTCAATATTCTGTCTCTGCACTGCATAGTTGGGCTCTTGTATAATCTCTGGATATTTTGCGGCAAAAGCTATGTTTTAATTCAATACCCTATAATGTGGCCAAACTTTGCAATAACACATTAGCTTTAATTTATCATGTACCCTTGCTAAAGCTATTTTAACTTACATGCCTCCGTTTCTCACCTTCTTCCCATCGGACGCATAATTGGACCACTGCACCATTTTATTTTCAGAGAATGTTCCAAAATGACTAAGACCTTGAGCTACGTAATATTTCTATCCCTATTCTTACTTGGACCATTGCAATACTGCAACACCCAGCCAGTTCCAAAATGGCGGAGCGTGTTTTCACGGAATAACTCCTTTTCTTACACCTTTACATCAATACGCTGTCACCGGTCCTACTGTTTTTCAGCTCCTTTCGCGTCGTCGGGTCTGTTCTTTGTTTTCCAACCTATTAAGGCTGGAAAGAGATGGAGCTCACAAGATTATCACCATCTGACCCCGGGGAATCTCTTTTCGCACTTTGTTAATTAGTTCAAATACATTTACAGGACGACCGTAAGTGAATCCAAAACCCTACTTGGATATTAATATTCTGCCCTATGACTCTTGACCACAGGTCCTGTCCATCATTTGTTGTAGATACTGCACATATATTAATTGCCTATTTCAGTAAGACTTTAGAGATACCTTAGATCAGAGGTCTTCAAACTTTTTTAGGCCAGGCCCCCCCATCTAAACTTTTTTGGATGTCGAGACCCCCCCCTCTCCCATCACCACTTGACAAATTCTGAAGCCGGTACTCTGCATCATCTCTAGCCATTCCCACCTGCAGAGTTCAGGTCGTATATGGCAAATAATATTAAAGTGAGAGTGTTTAGTAAGCTGAAGTTTTTATACTGCCTTTGGTTAAGTGACAGATGCTTATTACAAACTTCAAATGAAAAGTCTCCAAGAAACGTTTGCACAAAAAAATTACAATGGTGCTTTCTTTTTCACATAAAACAAAATTTTGCATAGATCAATAAACAAAATTTCAAAACTAATGTGACAGGTGTGCCTGTTTTTCTCCATAGAGACAGTCAATGTGTGGATGGATTCTTGCTACTGCAATCCTGAGGTTGAGCTCCACTTCCAGTGCTTATTTAAAAGCCCCTTGCTACGCCAGTGCGTCACTTTTTGTGACGCACCGGTGGCGCATTTTAGTGCTCCATAGTTACAAGGACGGGAAAAGCCACCCTGCGTGGCTTTTCCTGTCCTTGTAAATACAGCCCTTTTACACGCAGCACTTTGCGTGAAAGGGGCGTTGCATGGGCGTTGCATGGGCGTTGCTGTGGGTGTTCCGGCGCAACACCCATGGAACCCGACACAGTTCCAGATTTACGAGAAACCGTAAACCTGGAAATGCGTCTGAATGCTACTCCTCCCCAGGGGAGGCGTAACGAGGAGAAATGTATTTATTTCTCCAAGTTTTTTCCCTCTTTCTATGCATGCTGCATTTTGCAGCACACATAGAACGAGGAAATCACCTCTGGTGATTGTTTATGTGCAGGAAGGTGTCCCACACTTTGAAGACCTATGCCTTAGATGTACCCTTTTGCTACGAATTCTCACCTTTATTACGGCCCCATAGACGGTAGATTTTAGATGTATTTTGCTACCAGTTCTCGGGCACCGATGCACCCTTCTGTTACGAATTCTTGCCGATAGTACGGCTCCATAGACGCATAACCATGTTTCTTATTATGTTTATAACCTCGTGCTATATCTCTACTTACCTATTCCCACTCTTGTTTTTTTCCTTTCCGTTACTTTAAACAGATTGGACATATTTAAGATTATTGGTGAGTATTTCCTGTGACCTTGGACACACTCCCACAGTCACTCAGCCCTGTCCCAACATGGAGCTTGCTCCTTTTCCTCAATGATCTTCGAGAACGGGTGTTGCTTTTCTGTGGTTTAACTGGTCCTTATCACATAGCATACTAATTCAATGCAGCATTACAAATCTGATTCTCCTTGTGTTTCTATTGATTATGTAACACCATGGAACTTGTCAACTTTCCTCCTATGACTTTCTGACACGGGTGTAATCCTCCTGTCGCTTAATCTGGAAAACAATATTGGGGCACTCTAGGATGGTAAAACAATCATAAATTTAATCATAAATTTCCTCCTGGTGTGTATTGTTACAACTATCTGATGTAGTGTTACGAAACTGACTTTGGTGTGAGAGAATCTTTATTGGATCTTCCAAACACGTGTCAACAATAAGAAACTCTTATCAAGTTATACTTCAATAGAATGACAATTTACTTATTATTTATACAGTACAGACAAACAAAGTTGGTGATAACTCCTTTTTTCTTTTCTTTTCTCCCTTCTCCTGCTCTACCCTTTCTTATGTCTTCTTTCACACAATCTAATGTGCTTTTATTTATTCATTTTTGCTTTCTCTTTGCTTCATTAATTTATGATTATTTTCTGGATCATATCATGATCCCATTATTGATACCTATATTGTTCAATATGTCTTTACACAATTATGATTACTATATGTATGTTCTGTATGGTTTATCAACATTATGATATGTTCATGGAATACTAATCAGCCTTGAAAAAGCCATTGGTGTGCCAGCCATACGGGCGAAACACGTGTCGGCTGTGCTTTTTTTATTTTATTTGGCTTGAAATAAATACAGAACTAAGAAAAACCTATCGCATATCTGGATATTGGGACATTTATTCCAGGAATTTAAACACATACACTTGGCACAACCTGCCATTCCTACAATTACTTCTCATATTCTGGTGATTTTTTGGGGTGTAACCACCTGACAGGTTGTCATCTTGAAAAACTAACTAGAGTGCTGTCTGGTTGTGCGTGAACCGCAGGAGCTCACCCATTATATAACATAACCATAAATCCAAATCATGAATGGATGAATGGGCTGTCCATCTACTTACACCTCTAGGATGACGACCTGACATGGATGCAAACTCAGGGCAGGACTGTAAAATTACAGGACAAAAATTCAGTACAAAAGGTCAATTTTAAGGACACATCCGAGGAGCAGCCACAACACTACTTTATGCATTTATTTACTATTTTTGATTGCACTCTTTATTCACTGTACTCCATATGAGATTGCCTCCCATTATGTCCTTGTTCAATAGTAAATTGATGCCCTTGTGCACAGTGTCAAGGGGATCACCCCTACCCATATCTACCCAATCTTTCTTGGAGAAAAAGCAACAGCACAATTTTGATTATGTTTCTAAGCAAACATTTTAAAATCCATGGCAAACAGAAACAACTTCTGCTAGTCTAGGCAAGTTGAACAAAAACATCTGCCTCACTTCACCCTCCACTAGACACCAAACCTAAAAAAACAATGAGGCAGCACAGACGGTGTGGGTGACAGTCTCACACCTCATGTCAGGATGCGTGGTACTCACAACTTCTCTGCAGTCCTACAGCACCAAGAAGTCCCAACTGCTGCATTACAGTGTTTGTGAGGAACTCTACATTTATCTCAAAACCGGGAGCACCAGACAGAGAATTGGCGAGCAGGGTGAAGTTGAGATCAGATGGGAGATCCGCAGGAAGTGATTCAAAGCGTCATTGCTAAGAATCGGACAAATAAGAAAGAGAAGAACAAGGCGGCATAATTTCTAAAACCAGGCAAGATAAGCCCTCCATGAGTATCAAAAAGTATTGCGTACCTGGAGAGTAGTCTCAGCAGAGAGTCCTGAAACAGAAGAGGCACTGTCAAGTGGTTGAATATGCAGCACCCACCCACCCTGGCAAACTCTGCCAGTGCAATGGTCTACTGATAGTGCTTGTGGAAGGCAGGCAGGGGCCGGGCCCCATGGAAGGTTGGACCCTTGGCAGTTGCATACTATGTTCATTTCTTAAAATGGCTCTGCAGCTGAGCCAAGTCTGAACCAGTGGTCTGGGTCATTCTTAAGTGGCAAAGAAAATGCAGAACCGTCAAGATGTTTGGGATTCAAATTACACAACAAACAAAATATAAGAACATGATAATGACTTTAAAATGTAGAAAGCGTTTCTTTAACATAAGGAAGTGTTTCAATTTATTACATTAGATAACCACATTGCATTGACATTTATTTGAATTGCGATTTTCTAAACATGAACTTTAAAACACTTATCAACGCTCCCTTCTAGGCATGAATGAACAAAGTGAACCAATTGGCTGGTGTCCCTTACATCATGGCCAATATTATTTTTCATGATATGTTCATGGAATACTAATCAGCCTTGAAAAAGCCATTGGTGTGCCAGCCATACGGGCGAAACACGTGTCGGCTGTGCTTTTTTTGTTTTATTTGGCTTGAAATAAATACAGAACTAAGAAAAACCTGTCGCATATCTGGATATTGGGACATTTATTGCAGGAATTTAAGCACATACACTAGGCACAACCTGCCATTCCTACAATTACTTCTCATATTCTGGTGATTTTTTGGGATGTAACCACCAGACAGGTTGTCATCTTGAAAAACTAACCAGGGTGCTGTCTGGTTGTGCGTGAACCCCAGGAGCTCACCCATTATATAACATAACCATAAATCCAAATCATGAATGGATGAATGGGCTGTCCATCTACTTTCACCTCTAGGATGACGACCTGACATGGATGCAAACTCAGGGCAGGACTGTAAAATTACAGGACAAAAATTCAGTACAACAGGTCAATTTTAAGGGCACATCCGAGGAGCAGCCACAACACTACTTTATGCATTTATTTACTATTTTTGATTGCACTCTTTATTCACTGTGCTCTATATTAGATTGCCTCTCATTATGTCCTAGTTCAATAGTAAATTGATGCCCTTGTGCACAGTGTCAAGGGCATCACCCCTACCCATATCTACCCAATCTTTCTTGGAGAAAAAGCAACAGCACAATTTTGATTATGTTTCTAAACAAACCCTGGCAAACTCTGCCAGTGCAATGGTCTATTGATAGTGCTTGTGGAAGGCAGGCAGGGGCCGGGCCCCATGGAAGGTTGGACCCTTGGCAGTTGCCTACTATGTCCATGTCTTAAAATGGCTCTGCAGCTGAGCCAAGTCTGAACCAGTGGTGTGGGTCATTCTTAAGTGGCAAAGAAAATGCAGAACCGTCAAGATGTTTGGGATTCAAATTACACAACAAACAAAATATAAGAACATGATAATGACTTTAAAATGTAGAAAGCGTTTCTTTAACATATGGAAGTGTTTCAATTTATTACATTAGATCACCACATTGCATTGACATTTATTTGAATTGCGATGTTCTAAACATGAACTTTAAAACACTTATCAACGCTCCCTTCTAACAAAGGCATGAATGAACAAAGTGAACCAATTGGCTGGTGTCCCTTACATCATGGCCAATATTATTTTTCTGGATGGTGGATCATTACAGGCCTTTAAAACCTATATAAGTGAGCTTTTTGTACAGGATCTATCTTGAACTGAATTGCTTGAAAGTGCTCCCAAATGTCACTATCAAGAAATTAGTTACTTGATTTGATTTAGATCCCACAATTTAGTTAAGCGGCTAAGCCGTGATTTGAACCCAGGTTTCCTGGTCACACATAGTGCAATTAAGCCACTGGCTAGATTATATTTATTTTCTCAATCCCCAATACCACCAGAGGACAGTGTTTTTTCACAACTGTATCAGATGAATACTACACTGTGTTAAGTAAATAGAGATCACAGGTTAATTTGACACAATAACTAAAAATAAAAAGGTACATATTGAAGGTAATGTAAGGCAGGACACCATATGCCGATATCACTGGCTTTCTTAGACTTTACCTAGCTATTCAATGCAGCGGTCAAAGGTCATTAAAAAAAGTGTGGGTACTGTGATCCTGAGTGCAATGGGAACGGATTTAGTGAGCGTGGTGGCGGAATCAAAGGAGTGGCTAAAAAGAACAAAATATTCTGTGACCATTTTGCTGATCTTTCACCATCAGAAAACCGCATATAAAATGATGTACACTTTAAATGAAAAATAAATGCAAGTTAAACTAATCAGTGGTATATGCACTATTTTACGTTACACCATCTCTGTTGGTTAATGTGATCGCTGCAGAAGTATGTGTGTGCAACCGGAGGCCTATAGAATAGAATCCTGTTTGGTACAGCAGGGAGTAATGACTTGTATATTTGTGGGGCTAGGAGGTCCCTACCCATCACGGAAAGCGCTTTGAAAATGTAAGTCATTATTTTAAATTTGCATTGTAATCTAGAGGTGAGTGAGCCACTGAAAGCTTGAGCAAGGCTCGAACCTGAAGCCTGGCTCTGGCTCAGCTCAAGGTCCTGTTCGAACTTCGAGCCCATAATGAGCAGAGCTTTCATGTGACTTCTGTCTGCCTACCTCCCTGTAATCTGGATGTGGCATTATGGCCAGAGCTGCTGACTTTGGTACTGAGGAACCAAGTTTGAGTCTCAGCGTCAGCTTCTGTGATTTTTGGGCAAATCACTTAATCTCCCCATGTCTAGAAACAATAAATGGTGACTTTTTGTAATGTAACTGGCGCTCATGTAAAGCACGCTAATGCTTTTGGTTTAAGTTTGCCCTATATAAAAACTTGAGAAACATGCACAAAGAGGTAAAAACAAAGCCTTAGCATAGGGAGAGACAAATTGATATCTATTTAGTAGCTGATTTGTACGAAGTGAAACCAGAAACCCTGGATAAATTGCATCTTCCCCGCTTATACTGTGTCATCCAAGGCAAATATTTTCTTTCACCAAAACTCTTTTTCTTAATTATCCCGTATGAAAGCACATGAGTTCAGAATACTGGTTATACAAAAACCTATTGTGTTTGATTCAATAGACTATAATGTTGCTCTATAAAAACCTGGGTTAGTTCAGGGCTTACATGAAAACTATGTTGCCTCTTAGTTCACCAATGGTTCATGTTTAAAAACTATCACTTTTATTAAAAGTACTTCTCAGTGCAGTGCTATATTACGACACGTTAATGTAAAAAATTCCACGTTAAAGAAATATATATTTTTTAATTTTGAAGAGACTTTATCATATTTTACATGTTGTATGATTTACATAGCAAACATTTTCAGAGCTCGGCTTTTGCACCAGCTAAAAGATCTGAGCCAGTCCCCTGGTGCGCTGTTCCTGTTAATTTGTTGATTCGACCACCTCTGTGACACACAGTATAAGATAGGCTACCACAAAATGAGGAAATAAATTTGGGTTAAAGACAAAAAAATGCTTCCAAAGTGTAGATTTTATTAATATGCATACTGTGCCCAATTCAAGCAGTTTTATAACTGCCCATTAAAGCATGCATTCCACAGCTCAGAACACCCTTGCAATACCTCTTTAAAAGAATAAATCTTTGTCTTCAGGAAGCTTAAAGTGGCTCCATCAATTAATGCCTATACAGGCTCCCAAGCAGCAGATTAACCAGTTGCACACATTTACATTTCTTGCAGGCAGCGGCACCCTGGCAAGAAGGCTTTTCTTGTTTAGCTGTCCGCCCTTCCCTCGGTATCACTGCACAAGAGACCCCCTCCCTTGTGATTCAGCTGAGCCATCTCCACAGTGAATTAACATTTATCTTTTAACACAAAGGCTAAAACTACAGACAAATGCCATCTGTTGAAACCTCTATCATGGACAACGGACATTAGAGTTAATTTACAGACAGTCCATGTAAATTATGGATGGGTGGTCACCCTATTCATCTCCCGGTTTGTCTATTTACACGTACTCATTTCTCTATCAACTTGCACACTCCTAAATCATCTATATTCTACACCATCCGAGCATCCATTTATCTACAAGAATGCATGCATCTAATCAGCCATAAATCTATTTACACTCATGCATTTATCGATCTTTCAGTCACGCTGTCATATATTGCCTATGCACCTGTGTGTGTGTGTGTGTTTGTGATTGCATGCACATATAGCCTGAGCTTTTATGTGTGCCTGTATGTGTGCTGTTCGTGTTCATATTTCGTATGTGTCCAACTGATTGTAGGTGTGTTTGTTTGTGTACATGATTGCCATCGTGTTTACATGTGCTTATGTGTCTAAGTGCATTTGTGGCATTGTCAATGTGCACATGGATACCTGTGTTTTGCCCCTCCTCTACATTTGAAAATGAATATATGCTGTACACATGTGTGTGTATGTGTGTGTATTCATGATTTAATGTGTTTTATGTGTGTGCCTGAGTGCTCATACATGCATGTCTGTGTGCACATGTGCCTATATGTATGGGAATCTTTGTGTTTATGGACACCAACTGTTGATCAAGCAACATTGATGATGTCCAACTGCCAGTGCTTAATTTGGAAAATAAAGCATGCAGGTGCTCAAAGCACTGCTCAGAATCTCACGGTCGGCGCTATTAAATGTTGGTGCACCAATAACCAAGGCTGCGTAATCCTGAATCCACCTCGGGCCTCTTAAATTCACTGCCAGCACTCCCTGCCGCTTTATCTTACTCTTGCAGATTCCTGCTTTCTCCCTTAATGAATGTTTTCCATTTTTCGCTTCCTCTTTTTTTGCCGTTTGCGCTTTTCCCCTCTTTTTCTCTCGGGGAAATGTTTAATGAGGAAAAATATGTGCCGGACCGCAAAAATGAGTGCTGGTGGCCCCCACTGGCAAATACTGGCTCAAAACTAAACACTGCCAACCGCCCGCCTCTCTTCCCTGCATTCTGACGCAGTCTAGCTCAGGGGTTCTGTGGATAGTAGAAGAGATCATAGTTGTGTAAAAATCACATACCGACGTGCACCAAGTTTGAAACAGTTAGGAACATTAAGCGTTCATTTTATGGCAAGACCGGATGCTCATATTATGCTTTCTAATCTTGCATTTATTACAATAGCAGCCAAGATAAGCACTAAAAACTACAGTTCCCAGGGGGCCAAGCAAACCGCTGACCAATGGGAACAAATAGAATCAACAACAGTAACCAATGGAAGAGCAGTCCCAAGTATAACGATAGCTCTGACTGCGAACAGCCCTCTTTTCTTGCTGCTCGCAGTCAGATAAGTACCTCTCTTCCTTTTTTGGGAATTATTTTCTGTTGATATTTCTATGGTATTATTTATTGTTGGAATGTTCTTTTGTTAGCGCGCTATTGCCGATATATGTCTTGGGCTCTGTGTCCCGCTGTCGCGCTTCCCCACAGGTGCCTGTAATTGCTCTCTTTCGCCGCGCGCGCATTGACGGTTGTTTCAACGCGACGACCGTTTCTACCATTTCCTCACCTCTGTGAACGGCCTCCTCCTGCTCGGCTGGACTTCGTTTTTTCCTTTGCTCTTCAACGGAGTACTGGCCCCTGCTCTCCGGTTGTGCTCCGCCCAGTGCTTTAAATGGGAAAAAATAAGTGCAGGTACTCATTAAAATGAGCTAGATGTGTAGTGAGGGGGCGGGGCTAGGGGCGGGGCTAAAGGCAAGACATGATGATACTTCATGACTTCTATATCAGTTGCAGCACATACCAAAACACATGAGAAATGTGTTTATATAAACAAAGCAAGTTAACTCATTACACAAAATGAAAGAGAAATGCTATAATATGTTAACATTTCCTTTTTTTTGCAATAGATGCACTTTCTTAATGCCATACTGTTAATTGCTGTTGTTTGGCACAAAACTATATATTTTTCAGCACGTGAGTAGGAAGAAACTGAAAATTCCCCCAATTCGAACCAAAGCTCTTATGGCACAAAGCAAATGAAGCAAATCATCATGACCCTCCCCAGAAGATATCTCTTGTCTCTTCCATAGATCTATCCATTCATCCTTTCATCCTACCATTTACCTGCTGATGTCCACCATTTAACCTTTACATTCTGTCGTCTATTCAGTCTTTCATCCATCATTCAGTTTTTCACCATTCCGTCTGTCCACCCTTCATATACAAACCTATCCATCCATCCAACTCAAAACCTATCCATTCATCCTTTCACTCATCCATCTCTTTATCCACCCTTTCGCTCATTCATCAATCCTTTCGCTCATCTATCCATCAACCCTTTCACTCCTTTATTCCATCCACCCTTTCATTCCATCCACCCTTTCACTCAATCCCTCCTTTCACTCATCCATCCTCCCTCCCTTTCATTCATCCTCCCTCCCTCCCTTTCATTCATCCATCCAATCTTTCACGTATCCACCCATCATCCGCCCTTTTATCCAATCATCCACCCTCTTTCACCCAGCAATCCATACTTTCACTCATCCATCCATCTATACATCCACCCTTGCTCACTCATCCATCCACTCACTCACCGACTGAAAATACCCCCACTTCGAACCAAAGCTCTTATGGCACAATGTAAATGAAGCAAATCATCATGACCCTCCCCAGAAGATAGCTCTGGTCTCTTCCATAGATCTATCCATTCATTCTTTCATCCTACCATTTACCTGCTGATGTCCGCCATTTAACCTTTACATTCTGTCGTCTATTCAGTCTTTCATCCATCATTCAGTTTTCACCATTCCTTCTGTCCACCCTTCATATCCAAACCTATCCATCCATCCATCTCCAGACCTATCCATTCATCCTTTCACTCATCCATCTCTTTATCCACCCTTTCGCTCATTCATTAATCCTTTCGCTCATCTATCCATCAACCCTTTCACTCCTTTATTCCATCAACCCTTTCACTCAATCCCTCCTTTCACTCATCCATCATCTACCCTTTCATCCATCCTCCCTCCCTTTCATTCATCCATCCAATCTTTCACCCGCCCTTTTATCCAATCATCCACCCCCTTTCACCCAGCCATCCATGCTTTCACTCATCCATCTATTCATCCATCCATCCATACATCCACCCTTGTTCACTCATCCATCCATCCACTCACTCACCCACCCACCAACCCTCCCTACTATGCTATTTATGAATCTTTGTCTCCGAGCAGACATGTACACACAAAGTGCCACCCATTCTCTTTAAAATACCTCCTGATAGTGTTTTGATTCTCTCTCTCTTTCTCTCACTTTTTTCTTACAAAAAACAGGCATACGAATGCAGGCAAACACACAAACATAAGCAGGCACACAAAAGACTTGGGTATGATGAAAGCCATGTTATACCCTTCACCTACCATGGCTTTTTTAATTGCCACCAGGGCCGGACTGGCAGTAGCCTGATTTCCACTGCCAGGGGACTGCCATTTTATTTATTTGAAAGATTTTATATAGCGCCAACATGACCCGTAAGGGTATCAGAGCGCTGTACAACAGAAAGAGGATACGATTGGTCAGTAAAAAAAGCAAACACAATAAACATTTGTAGTTAACCAGCACAGTTACAGAAAGGGCAAACCAAACATGTGGAACAAGTAGCCTGAACATTAATTGCATCAAAAATTGCCTCAATGAATGATATGGGTGTGCCCTGCTCTCCGTCTACACTGGGTAGAGGTAATACAGACCCAATGTTACCCTTTTTTATGAGAGAGCACAAGCACTTTAGCACTGGTTAGCAGTGGTAAAGTGCACAGAGTCCTTAAGCCAACAAAAATGAAGTCAGAAAAAGGGGAGGAGAAAGGAAAACAAGTATTTGCAATGCAATAGGTCTCGCATTAGTGAAAGATTGAGCTATTGGCGGTGCTAATAATAATGTAACACCAATAGCTCAAATTTTCAGTGATTCCAGATCTATTGCATTAAAAATCAACTGCGGCACTCGCACTTTAGCTTCAAACATCTTAAGCTAAAGCGTGGGTGCTGAAATTGCTTTAATAGTAAACAAATCGAAAAAAACATTTTTTTTTATAATAAACAGATAGAAAAAAAATGGCGGCCGCATACTTTAGAGGCAACATGCCGGTAGACAAAAGAAAACTCTATGATGCGGCAAGAATTGTCCGCGTCAGGGCGCTTTTTGAATGCCAGTAGGGGGGCAACAGAAGGAGGGTAATTGGGTGGGAGGGGCAAGCAACACTGACAACAATAGAAGGGGTGAGGCAAGCAACAACGGAAGTAGGGAGTGCAGGAGGGTAGGTGGAAACAAGCACAACCAAAGGAGAAAGGATGGGTGAGGGCAAGCAATAACAGAAGAAGAAAGACAGGGAGGGTGGGTGAGGCAAGCAACAACAAAAAGAGGGAGAGCGAGTGCCTAGGTGATGACAAACATCAGTGGAAGAATGGAGGGCTGGTGGGTTGCTTGTGGACAGGCAACAATGGAAGGAAGGAGTGCGGAATAGCTGGAGGGGGAATGCAACACTGCTAACAATAGGAGGATCGGGGCAAGTGTAACAGACAGCGGAGGGGGCAGAAGTGCATGAGCTTAAATACATCTAGTAGAGTACACCTACAAAAATTAGCACTGGAAGGACTTAAGTAAAGCATTTATGCACCAGGGTAGAGACAAACACATGAGGGTTAATGGCGCTTATGATAGTTGACCAATATCAAGCGTGCCAGAGTAAAAATGAAGCCGACCAATTGTATGCAATGGGTTGTCCCTTAGCCCACTGGTGGAAACAAAAGGTTTAGAAGAGATAGCTCATGCACTGTCTCAGCGAGACCTAAAAATCACTGCCTCAGTATCCGCACCACTTAAGACCCTCGTCCTTTGTTTGGTCACAGTGCCATCCCCTGTGCTCTATCCCGTGCTCCTCTGTAGGCTGACACTAGGATTGCTGTGTAAAATGCAATACTGTCCTCAGTCCTTTGCAGAGTTCCCACTCTGCCTTCAAGAACATATGGATTTTAACAACCATATCAAGAGCCAATAGGCCACCTCTTAAAGCAACTACAGGCCACTCATGTCCACAACGCCCACTTGCAGCCAACTCATTCCAATTGTAGACTTGATAGCATACTCCACTCGCATCCTCATGCTGATGATTGTGTCATGTCATGTTATGTTACGCTATGTTATGTTATAATATTAGAGTGCTCGAACACCCAAAGGTCTCTTGGGCCTATCTCAACACATAAGGTAAAGCGATGGTGGTTAAAAAGCTTTAGATCTTAGATGCTTTGATCCACCTTCCTCCAAAAACAGACACACACACAAGCTTGCTGGCCTATAGTATCGTTTATGTTCAGTTTTTGTAACACATTTCTTAGAATATAATTTCCAGTTCTTAATTTTTGAGTAAACAAGCCCATGTTATTGCTCAGGAGGCCACTGCAAGCTGCCCAACAAACTGGAAATCCCATCACTGCCACATCCTATTATAAAGCTCACTACTAAACAGCACACTTCTATAAATGCCACAGTTTGGACAATTCCAAGCCATCCAGAGCATTAAGAATGGACTGGTCGCTCTACCATTGTGTTTTTAAATGTGCATTTAACTGGTAACAGATGTGCTCCTACAAAAATAGACAGCGCCACCATGTGGTGGGCTGTGATACGTAAGTGCTGGTGTTAACAAAAGAGTGCCAGTGTCAGTACTGGAAAACTCCGGCACAAATTAAGCACTGATATACCCGTGGGAATTGGGAAGAAATGCATGCGAATTGATCTCTCCCTCTACCCAAGATGTTGCATTACAATCAGAGTGGCAAACTGGGGAACCAGGTTCGAGTCTCAGCTTCGGCTCAACATCCTTTGGGTCGAGTTTGCTCTGTATTTTAAGAACTGCGGAAACATGCACTGAAAAGTAAAAACAAAGCCTTAACATAAGGAAAGACAAATAGATACCCATTTTCTAGCTAATTTGCACAAAGTGAAAAAAAAAACTGGATAAATCGCAGCTTACCTGCTTAAATTGTGACCATATGTAAATACTTTATTTTACCAAAACTTTCTTTTCTTCATTATTGTGTATGAGAGCACTTTAAAATATGTGAGTTCAGACTACAAGTTGCATAAAATTACTACTTTTAATAAGTACTTTCTCACTGCAGTGCTATATATAATGTGTCCGATTAGTGTCAAAACTTGAAGTTAAAGGAATCCACTTTTTTTTTACATTTACGAGCCCGACCCTTGGCTCGGCTCTGGCTCTCCCTGTTAATTTGTTGGCTCGCCCGCCTCTAAAAAGGTGCACACTTTTATTTCCATGAACCTGTTGAAGACCGAAACATAAATCAGAATACAAAATTTTCCAGCTATCGCGACAAGAATTTTTGATTCTATTAAGGACACAGAGGCGAGGATTATGCTGTCTCAATTTCTTTACTGACTCACAGCAGCCAATGAAAAAACAGTAACTTTAGTAAAAACTTAATTTCCCATGAGGCTTTGAACCACGCCTCCTGCTGTAACAACCAATAGTCACACATTACATATTACAAAATAATGAGGCACCATCTTGGCTTCCTCTTTCTTTGCAAACCAGTCTTTAAGTGTCCAAAACCACATAACAGTCTTGACTCTCAACGGAGAGGAATAACTCAGGGTTCGTTCTCAACGGAGAACACAATCCAGATCCTGGGACCAGAAAACGTCATCTGTGAACCGGATGATCCACGTCTGGCAGCCACCAGACATTAAACTTGTTTAGAGTCGGTTCCTGAAAACAGAAACAGGCATAAGCTTATGGAACCCAAGCAGGTTCAACTATTATAGGGAGGGAATATCATGTTAAACATAAGTTATGTACAGTATCAACTGTCATCAAATACGTCCCAACGGGTGGGATAATCCTCGCCTCCGTGTCCTTAATAGAATCAAAAATTCTTGTCGCCACAGCTGGAAAATTTTGTATTCTATGGCAGGACCGGAGGCTTCAGATTATGCTGGTTCAAAGCTCGCCAACAACAACTGAAGACACATGCGAAATAGGTTTATAATAAAACATTTTAAACATTGAATCTGAAGACCAATCCGCCGCCTTAAGGATGTCTTCTAGTCTGGAACCCAAAATATATGCTTTAGAGGCCATAGCGCCTCTGGCTGAATGAGCCCCATACACAGAAACATCAATGCCAGATTCAGCCATAACCCATCTTACCCATCGCGGCAACGTTGCTGCGGAAACAGGTCTAAAGGGCTTCTGTATTGCTAACAATAATTGACCCAAGGGGTCCGTTCTATGAGCTAGAGTACGCTCTTCATAACACTTTAAACATTGTAAAACACATAATTTAGCATTGTGTGGAAACGCAGGATACTCAACTGAACGTGACATGGTCTTAGTACGTCTGGAGATGACAAAAGCGACACCCTGTGGAGAAAAAATTCTTCCAGCTAAATCTAATGCTCGAACATCAGAAACTCTACGACAGGAGATCAGGCATAATAGCATAGTGAGCTTGGCTGATAATTGTTTTAAAGATAAGTCTTTATTATCAGGCCAAGATTCCAACAAAGACAAAACCTTGGCAACATCCCACAACGTGGTATAACGAGGCCGTGGTGGTCTCGCCACCCTAATGCCCTTAAGTAATTTACACACTAGAGGATGCATCCCCACCGGCTTACCATCCACATGATTATGTCCAGCTGAAAGAGCAGACCTGAAATTGTTCACAGACCTATAGGACAGGCCAGATTCTGCACATTCTGACAAAAAATTTAATACTTCTCTTAAATCCGATCCCACGGGATCCACTTGCCGTTGAAGGCACCAACCCAACCATCGTTTCCAAGAAGCCGAATATCGTTTCCGGGTGGATGGAGCCCAAGCTTGGTGTATAAACTCGGCAGCCGCCGATGAAAGGCCCTCGATTTGCTCATGTCGCCTGAGAGCGTCCATACCATGAGGGACAGCTGGTTCTGCAGGACCAGCGGATGCGGAGCTCCCACTGGGTCCTGGAGAAGCATCGGGAATATCAGGAACTGAAACGGTAAATCCACCGATAATTCCAATAGTGTCGGAAACCAAGACTGAGTCTTCCATAAGGGAGTAACCAACACTATTGTCGCCATCTGCCGGCGAACGTGTGCCGCTACCCTCGGGATCAGAGCAAAAGGTGGAAAGGCATAATTCCTCTGTGGACCCCAATGCTGCAGGAACGCATCCGTTCCCTTCGCCACTGGGTCCGGCCTCCAACTGAAGAAAGTGGGGAGGTGAGCGTTGAGGCGAGAGGCAAAGAGGTCTATCAGGCACGGACGTCGCATATCCATGATCTCGGCAAACAACGAGGGATGAAGCCTCCAGTCGCTGTAATCTCTCAGGAATCTGGAGTTCCAATCCGCTACCTGATTTAATTTCCCCGGCAGATATTCCGCCACCACACTGATCTTGTGGTCCAGGCAAAAGTGCCAAAATTCCTTCACAATGTTGGCCAACATCCGTGATTTCGTTCCGCCGAGGCGATTGATGTATCGTACTGCGGACACATTGTCCATCCGAAGAAGGATACAGTAATTGCTCTTCAACGGGGAAATCGACTTTATGGTGAAAGAACCCGCTAGTAGCTCCAGGCAGTTGATGTGCAACTTTAACTCAGCGGCGGACCACCGTCCGCCGGTGGCAAAGTCTCCACACCGAGCGCCCCAACCCCATCGGCTGGCGTCGGACTCTATGATTACGTCCGGAGAGGCGCCAAAAATAGCTCTTCCGTTCCATGCTGTCATGTGTTCCAGCCACCACTGAAGCTCTTCTCGCGCTCCTGGGGACAGCGGAATCAGATGGTCGTAAGAAAACCTTTTTTGAAGATAATACATTTTCAACCGTTGCAAGGCCCTGTAGTGGAGGGGGCCCGGAAAGATCACCTGGATGGATGATGCTAGGAGGCCCACAATCCTTGCTAACACCCGTAACGAGATCATCTGTTTGGACAGGGTGGAAGTTATCTCTCTCTTGATAGACCTGATCTTTGTCGTAGGAAGCAGAAGCTGAGCAGAGACCGAATCTATCTGAAACCCCAGGAATTCTATCTGTTGTGTCGGGGTCATCATGGATTTCTTGATATTTATTACAAATCCTAACTCCTGAAGCAGGGACATAGCCCAGTTCAGGTGGGTGAAAAGGAGGTCTGGATCCTGGGCGAGGATCAGCATATCGTCGAGGTATACTATCAACCTCGCACCCATTTCTCGCAGACGCGTTATCACAGGTTTTAGCAACTTGGTGAACACCCAGGGTGCTGAGGACAGGCCGAAGGGGAGTGAGCGGTAATGGTACCATTGCCCTTTCCAGGAAAATTGCAGGAATTTTCGATGGGAGGGGCAAATGGGCACTGTGAGGTAGCCGTCTTTCAGATCCAGCCGTACCATCCAATCTTGTTCCAACAGGAGATCTCTCAAAAGATGGATCCCCTCCATCTTGAAGTGTCTGTATACCACATAGGGATTGAACTCCCTGAGATTCAATACTAATCTCTGGCCTCCTCCTTTCTTTTGAACCAGGAAAACGTTGCTGCAGAAACCTCCGGGAAGGAAGGGACCTGCGGCAATGGCTTGCTTGGTCAAAAGTTCTCGCAGCTCGCAATCTATAAAAGTTTGCTCTTGTAGGGAAAAAAGGATAGGACGGGGAGCATTCAGCTGACATGGGGAGTCTAACATCTCTATCTGATAACCCTGGACTGTGTGAAGAACCCACGCATCCGCCGTCAGGTTTGTCCAATTCGTCTGAAAATGAAACTATCTGCCCCCGAGGGGAATCATAGGAAGATATTGGGGACTTACCAGAAGACTGGGTATCGTAGTTTTTGTATCCTCTATTGACACCTCTGTTGAAGCGTCCTCGGAACCCCCGGGATCTGGATGGGTAGAAGCCTGCCTGGTCAGGCTCTTGGGTGTAACCCCTGCGGCGGGGAGCGAAACCTTGTTGAGGACTGGGATTAACGTAGCGGCCGGTCGAGCGTCCTCTGCCATGCCCAGCCCTACCAGAGACCTGATGAAACACTCTTTTAAGGGATGACTGGGATTTATCCAGAGAGGCGAAGGTACTAACAAATTTGGCAATGTCCTTCACGAACTTCTCACCAAACAATTGTCCTTCCGCTAGCGCCCCAGGCTCAGCCGACGCCAATTCCACGAGCTGTGGGTCGATGCGTAACAAGACGGATTTCCGTCGTTCCGAGGCAAGAGCGCAATTGGCGTTACCAAGCATGCAGATAGCTCTCTGGGTCCACCCAGCGAGGACCTCTGGGTGGATGGCTGCACCCGTTTCCTGAGCCTGCAAGGCTAGCTCCAGGATCTTTGCAAGGGGGCCTGAGATATCCAAAACCTTGTCCTGGCAAGCCCTAAGGGCGCGGTCTATACCCTTCTTGGGGTCTTTTTTGTACTTTTTAAGAAAGGTAGTCATAGAAGAGTCTATGTCAGGGGTAACAGCCACCTTGTGTGCGAGGTCAGGTCGGGGGCATTCGGATTTTAGACGTGCCCTGACTTCCTTGTCAAAACTTTTCCTAAGGTGGAGTTGCATGTATTCGGCCACCGCTGGAGGAGGGACCCAGTCGGTGGAACGGGGGTGGATTATGTCAGAGGGATCGAATGAAAAGGGGGAGGGAAGGGTGGGTGAGTGAGAGTGTTTGCGCTTCTTGGCGCGCTTACGAGGCTTTGACTCTTTAGAGGAGTCGGTATCCGTGTCTGCGTCAGTCGTGGTGTCCGGAATGGTGCTCGGGGGAGGGTCGGGGAGGGGGGGTCAGGGTATCCTCAATAGCCTGCTCTTTGGATTTATATAGAGATGAGTAAACGTTGACATGAGGCCAAGGGAGGCCTGGTGGCTCGGGAGGGGGCAAGGGGGCCGAGGGGCTACCAGAGGGGGCGGGGTTGCCTGTAACTAATTGTTCCAAACGTTGACTAATGGGTAAGAGGGCGGAGGACAGGACCTTGTCCAACCTGGCATCTAGCTTTCTTATCAATTATATCCTCCATGGATTCCTCATAATAATACTCTGCATCCTCAGGTTCCACACACGCAGCCACCTCTTCCTGGTATACTTCACAGTCCGACATCTTAATTCTATGGAGTATAGAAATCTCAAATCCCCAGAGGGAAGCTTAATTATACAGCCCAAAGAGGTCCCTCGACCCAGGGCGTCAGGCAGGAGCCAAGCTGGAGCAGAGGGGGCCAAAAAGGTACCAGAAAAGCTCCTGGCCGATAGGACTAACGGAGGGAGGGGCCCCTGACTGCCTAATCGGGCTCAGGGCCTCAAAAAATTGGTTTCTGCCACTCCTGGGCAAGAGAGAGGTAAGGGTTAATGGGACATTCAAAGCGGTGCAAAACGCTATAAAATTAGGCCCCGGTACCGGCTCCGCCGTCTGCAGGCGTGTGGATATCCCTATTCAGCCCGGGACAGGCGTCACACCAGCTCTGTAGATCAAGGTCTCACGCGCACGCACTGGCGCGTGCAGGCTCCCGAGACGCACGCAGAGCTCCCTGTCAGGTCTCAAGCGTGCGCCTCGCTCCTTCACGGGGGGGCCAATCCAGCTAGCGTGCACCAAGTAAAGTCGCTCGGCTCCGTGCGGGAGACCGAAGCGGCTGGGGGCAAAGTTTAATAAAAGGAAGGTTCACACAGCGCAACGCGCACCGCGGCTGAACCGGAGAGTGGAAAAAGGAAGCGCGCGCGCGTCTCTGCCGCTATGTACCATAATAAAATGCTAACATCAGTAAGCAATATCATTTAAAACACAGCAAAGCAACAAGCAATACCACAGAAAGCAAGTCGTTCAGAGGTAAAATAATGAGGCACTTATCTTGACTGCGGAGCAGCAAAGAAAGAGGAAGCCAAGATGGTGCCTCATTATTTTGTAATATGTAATGTGTGACTATTGGTTGTTACAGCAGGAGGCGTGGTTCAAAGCCTCATGGGAAATGAAGTTTTTACTAAAGTTACTGTTTTTTCATTGGCTGCTGTGAGTCAGTAAAGAAATTGAGACAGCATAATCTGAAGCCTCCGGTCCTGCCATAGAATCGCTAGTGACTGGCTCAAGACAAGAGTCATAAACAACAACCTCACCACGTTTCAAGTTCTAGGAAAGCCTTCCGGAGTCCCCGAGGCCTGTAGGAAACCCCCCGCCTGCGCACTGAATTAAGTTATAGGACATACTCGCGGGACCAGCCGCGCAGCAGCTGAAGGCGATGAAAGTGCAGTGAGTGGACTCGGAGACAGAATGCTGCGCGTGCTCTGGTGAATCCAGAGTCCAGATCACGCACTGTGCTCTAAAGGTGACAGGCGGATGCCTAGGGACTCCGGAGAGCAGAACTGACATGGTAAAAGTGGCCCTGACATATTCTCAAGATGTCGGGCAAGTGAGAGGATCTCGCGTTACGACCAGAGCTACCAGGTTATTCTGGCCAAATCGCTAAATCTCTCCGTACCTTAAGGAAATATGAGTGACCTTGTGTGATGTAACTAACTAGCGCTTATTATGTAAAGCGCTCCAATACCTTCGGGTGAAGTTCAAGTTATATAAAATGCAACAAAACAATGTCTTGAAAAATAAAAGTGCGAGGGAAGCTGCACTGCGGACTATGCGCTATGGCTGCAAAGAGACGCAGAGTCTCCGTAATCACGGCTGAGCAATCTATTTGGCTGCAGTGTGCTCCCCGTGAAAAAAAATAATTTGTGCATGATCCTCGGCACTATTACGCTCACCCACCTTACTGCCAGTACACCACTGCTCCTGCCTCCATTCTGTATAGTGATTGCCCTGGTGGAATCACGTGTGAATTCGCCTATTGGAAGCATAACCAGTAGTGTGCGCGCACCACAGAGGAGCGAGGGAGCGCGGCAGCAAAGCGAACGCGCGCTAATTAGAAACACATGTTTAGTATTAGGTCTCAGATGCCGCTGCTGCGCGTAACAGACACCACTGGGAAATGGGCGGTTACATTTCTAAAGAAGCTGGGACATGCACACGCCTTTCACCAATGGCGTGCTGCCTTTTTTACAAAGACGCACGCAAAAGCCAATAGCAGATGACGAAAACAAAAGCACACGCACGAACGTGTGGTCAGCTTTCAGAACCCCCTACAAGAGGTCTCTCGCTGCGCGAGCAGTGCTGCGCACTGCAACGCTAGGCGCGAGACCTAAAAACTCATGGGTGACCCTGCAAAAAGGGCCATTTCCAACAATGTGTTATTTGAAGTCCATGCTAAATTCATTCGGGCGACTCAGTGGAGTTTTAAAAGCAAAGGCATACCAGAAGCCCCTTTCAAATCTATAGTATTCAGAGACACTATGGAATAATTTGAACAAAACCAACTTCATTACAAGTTGGCCGATAAATTGATACAGTAATATAGTACTCAATATGTCTTATACCGGCTGATAAAACCAGGTGTGACCTGGAATTATAGCTTTTTCTATGTCAGTTAGAATCTATTTAGAAAGGCGTGATAATGCACCAAATTACAGAGGCTGTTTTTGTGATCAGTAATACTGGGTAAGGTTTTACTGATTATTATTATCTGTAATACCAGTTGGTATTACTGGCATAGTAATACCAACCGGTATTACCACACACTTGCAAAAAAACATGAAATAACATAAAAAGGCATAAGTCCATCATTTTTGTGAGACAGCTTCACAGTCTGGGAAGAGAGTCTGCCTGGATAGTCTGCTTTCTACACTACGCCCTAATCTCACCCATGAAGTTTGTTCTCTTTAAAGACTGAATATCACTTGCAGCCTCCTGAAACTTCAGTTAATTTCCATCCTCACATTCTTACAACCATCTGGAAAAAACAATAACCTCATTGCACATTATGGCCACAGTTCGACTTAGGAAAGTCACATTTCGTGAACAAGGAACTACAGTTTCTCACAGAAGATGTTGTTAAGCAGGAACCTAAGCTCATAGCCCATCTGCTACGCATAACTACTGCAAAGGTCACTCTGAGAGAATATGTGTAAGAAGAAACAAAAAAAGAAACCCAGTCTATTCTCACCCTGATACTGTGGAGACAGACCTGCACTTGACTTGGGACTGGACCACAGGAAGGGGCAGGTGCACACAATCATCAGCTTCACCAGCATAGAGGCGATGATACGTGAAGCAGAAGCAAAAGGTGTCCATACAGCACATTTCAAGGAAAAACGGCATGTGCATGAAGGTAATTATCATGCAAGAGATGGATCCCTGTGAGTGACCGAGGAAGTGGGATCTGCCAATGCTAACTATGTGTTTGCACCTAATCCAGGTCCTCCAGATCACAGCCCATTCCAATGCTTGCAAGTGACACTGCACAGGAGTGCAGTGAACTGGCTTCTACAGGCACAGGTTCTCCACTCAGAGTAAAAAAAATACCAAGCCCGTTGCATTTTTTTAACATTTCATTTCAGCTCTGCTGTCTGCCATTCTTGGGAGTTTTCGAAAGTGCTTGCTGCAGAAGTGAAGGAGTTAAGAACTGAAAACGTTTCAGCTACATAACCCGTGCATTGATGGTGACTTTCACTTATGAGTAATTCAGAACATTGGGCTAATGTCTCATTATTTCTATGTGCGTGTAAAGCCTTTTTTGCAGCTTACACGAACGTCTATGTCATATTTAGAATCTTCGCAAACGTTGAGGAAATGTTGTCTCAATATTTAATGCAATCAAAATTGTTCTGCATGAGAACCGTTTCTCTACTAAATTAGGGTGAGGCACCTCTGGCTCTTGTTCAACATTTACACTATCAATACAGTAATGCTGGGAGGAACGATTAATATAAGACAACTCTTCCCATCGCCGCAGTGTACCCAGTGCAGCACACAGATGCCATGTCACACAAGGCGAGAGCAACGTTGATACCTCATTTGTCCTACGACAAGGACGTTTTACCATACCAACTTATCAGCAGGCGGATAAATGCGTATCAGCATTTTCACAAAAAGAATTCACATAAAATATATAATTTTTTCCAAAATGGTTAAAGCTGCACCTGACCTTTGAGCTGCACTTGCTTTACTCTGTTAGTACACTGCAATCCAAGTGGTCTATAGAAATGGCTCACAGTTGTTCTTCTACAATAAATGTAAAACCACTGAGAATTAACTACGGCAAAAAACAAGCTCTGTTGTAGGTCCTTACAAGAGAATATCATAATTACCTTGGCATAGTTAATTCTCAATTACATTTATCTGATAGCCTCATGTGAAACACGCATGCTCACTCACACACACACACATACAAACAGGGGCATGTGCATACACACTTTTTGTAAAACTGTAATGTTTTAAGGAAAATGTTGGTGGAAAAATATGCTAACTATATGTGGTGTTGTTGAAATGTATATGAGGCTAGAGTACCATCAAGTGAAGGCTGTGTTTTCGGTAACATACAGTGCAGAGGTATGGTTTCCATCTGCTTACATGAAACTTCTAAGAATAGAGAGCAAGATTTGGAAAGTATTTTTGGGCCTGAGGTAGGGAGCACCATCCAATGTGGTTCGTCACAAATTGTAACTCTCTCCATGGCTGCTAACGCACTGCTATCGCACTACAAACTAAATTTTCTAATGATTATAAAACGTTCATTGCCTCATCAGGTTCTCCATGAAAGTTGTGACTCATTGTATCATGCTCTTTTTGACTACTCCCTCGGAAACCTCTGTCATCTGACACTTGTTTGCACAAATGCACAGGATAGTGTGACTGTGATTGACTGCACAGGGCCTGAACGGACCCTGCTCTGTCAAACACAGCGTGATGGTGAGCACCCGGCAATTATTCAAATGAGCCCTGCTGAATAGCTCAGCTGGGGCTCAGATCGGGGATACAGAAGTGGCGCCTTGGCTGCCAGAGACACCTTCCACTCCAGCTCACCAGCACTCACAGCCAATAAGCCTACCTTTTCATGAGTACCGGTACTCTCCTCGGCAGAAGAGAAGTGCCGGTACTCAGAGTGATAAATCTAAGAAGTGCCGGTACTCAGTACTGGTGAGTACCGGCCCATTTAAAGCACTGGCTCCGCCCCAGTGGGAGTGGTTTCCTCTGCCTTTGGTTTCTGTTCGACGCCCATAGGCGGTGCCTGGTATTGGGTTTAGTTAACCCTTTTCTCTCTGAGTTTTCTTGCCTCTTTGCTTTATCATGGAGATTGACAGCTCTCCCGCCTCTGATATGCAGAATGATGAAGGGGAAGCCTTCAAAAATGATTTAAATGGTTTTATAAACTCTTCTGTGGAGCATGCAGTGGAAAATTCCATGAAGCGCTTCTCAAAAAATATGGAAAACTCTATGCTGTCTCTGATGTCCAAAGCTTTGGCCCATTCTGCGGGGGATAGCAGAAAGAGGAAATTGGTACCCTCCAATACAAAACATGATTTTTCTGATGCGTCACGCGCAAGGTTGAGGACGTGGTGCCTCCCAGGCCTCCTACTAAGGAGGGGAATTCTGTTTCAGATGGCAAACGTAAAGTAAAATCTAAAAATGTGGAGGTACCTAAAAAACTGGTAATTTCCCACATATTGGACACAGATGATGACATGAATGACGCAGATGATTTGTTTGACCTCTTTGATGTCTCTTCTCCTCCTAAAAAATTCAAATCGGATTCTTTTTCCTTCACACCCGTTTTGGACTCTGAGGGTACTCCTATGTTTGACCCTTCATCTATTCGACACCCAAACTCCACGGAGTGGTTCCCGGCTTCCCATGCGGGTGATTACATTTCTGCTAGACTTCGTCTCCCATTGGACAAATCCTCCAGGTCCAAACAGAAGTCGGAATGCCCTAAGCCTTCTCTTCCTTCTAACATCACTATCGCTCCGACTATTGATCAACCCTTACTCACTTTCTTTTCAAAATTTGGCAAAGATCCCCGCAAGGGGGTGGATAGGGCCTGGTCCACTTGTCAAGACAAGTTATTGGACATTGTGGGGCCCCTTGCCCGTATTTTTGATTTGGCGGAATCCGCTCGTTTGGATGGGACAGATTTGGATCCTCAGGATATCTCCTTATGGGTACAAAGGGCCTTTTGTCTCCTAGGAAATGCCAACTCGGCAATTATCCATGAGCGCCGTAAAGGTCTCCTTATTAAACTGGACCCCAAATTGGCTAATTTGGCTACTCTCGACCCTGGAATTAAGGCCGACGGCCTTTTGTTTGGGGATTCTTTGGTTAAAGACTTAAGCAAGTTTGTCACCACCTTCGCTTCCCTTGATAAAGCCCAACAGTCCATCAAGAAAGTTTTTCTCCTCTGGTTTTTGGACGAGCCGGCAGAGGCAGGAGTCGCTTTGTCGGTTGTTCCTATCAGAATCAAGGCTCCAGAGGTCCTTCCAGTTCCAACTATCAAGACTACAGACCCCAATTCTACCCCCAAAGAGGTCGGGTTTTCAGAGGCCGAGGTCAGAAGAACTTCCGCAACAATTCCCAACAAGGTAAGCCTCTCAGATCCTCCTCCGGTTGGGGGACGTTTAAAACTGTTTGTTCAAAAATGCCGAACTCTGACTGCGGATCCGTGGGTCCTAAACTCTATCCAAGGTTATCTTATAGAGTTTTACGCTCCACCTTTCCAAACTGTTTTCCCTCCGCCTCTTGTAGTTTCTTCCGACATGGCAAATCTAATTTCTATAGAGGTTCAATCCCTTCTTCACAAACAGGCAATTCTAGTTGCGCCTCTAGATCATTCAGGCTTCCTCAGTTCCATTTTTCTCGTGCGCAAAAAGAACAAGAAAATGCGCCCCGTTATAAACTTGAAGTGGTTAAACCAATTTGTGGTTTATCGCCCTTTCAAAATGGAAACCATTATCCATCTAAGGGATGCTCTTCGTTTGAACGATTGGATGGTCAGAATAGATTTACAAGACGCGTATCTTACGATTCCAATTCATGCCTCCCACACAAAATTTCTTCAATTTCAGTGGTTAGGAGTAACTTACCGGTTTTGCTCCCTTCCCTTCGGCCTGTCGTCGGCACCATGGTGCTTTACAAAGATCATGAGACCGGTGGTCACATATCTGAGGTCCCTTGGGATCAGATTAATTATTTATCTCGACGACATCTTGATAATGAACTTGGACAAGCAAACTCTGTTGTCCCATTTGAGCATCACTCGATCTCTCCTTCTAGACCTGGGTTTCATTCTGAACCCCGAGAAATCCATGCTCATTCCTTCTCAGCGCATCGACTTCTTAGGTTTTCTCGTGTATTCTTCCACTGCTTCTCTTCATCTTCCTCAGTCAAAGGTCTCAGCTATAAAGTCGGAAATCTCTCAAGTGCTTCGGACCTCTCTCGTCTCCCTCAGATCTCTCGCTCGGATTGTAGGTCTGCTCTCCGCCTCAATTCAAGCGATCTTTCCGGGGCCTCTTCATTATCGTGCCCTCCAGCGCCTAAAGATTCGACATCTGCGTAAAGGCCTGGCTTATTCCGATCTCATCTCTTTAGACCAAGAGTCTTGTTTGGAACTTCAATGGTGGATAGACCATTTAGATGCGTGGAACGGGCGAACTATCTTCGCCTCGGCCCCAGATCTTGTGTTAGAATCCAATGCAAGTCTGTCGGGTTGGGGCGCCCGTTGTGGTACAATATCGACTGGAGGTACATGGTCTCTCGAGGAGTCCAGATTGCACATCAACTGTTTAGAGATGCTGGCAGGCTCCTTTGCAATCAAAAGCCTAGCAAAAGACAAAGTACGCTGTTCCATTCTTCTTCGCTTGGACAATGTTTCTGCGGTCCGCTACATAAACCATCTAGGTGGCACAAAATCCAAACCCCTCGCGGAGTTAGCAAAGAGTCTCTGGGAATTTTGTCTTCTCAACAAGATCTCTCTCAGAGCAGAGTATCTCCCAGGCGATCTCAACTCCATCGCAGACTGGCACTCTCGTTATCTTCGGGATTCCAGCGACTGGAAGCTTCTTCCATCCGTCTTTCTATCTCTTTGTCAAAAATGGGGAACTTTTCATATCGATCTTTTTGCTTCTCGCCTCAACTCTCAACTTCCTCGTTTCTTCAGTTGGCGCCCGGATCCTTCAGCTCTGGCAACAGATGCTTTCCTCCAAGATTGGACGCCTCTTCTCAACTACGCCTTTCCTCCTTTTGTCATGATCAACAGGGTCCTCGCTCAGGTCAGACGCCAGATTGCCTCTCTAGTGATAGTGGTCCCCTTCTGGCAGTCTCAGATTTGGTTTCCATCTCTGTTGGAGATGGCGGTGAACTAACCAGTCCTTCTTCCTGCTCGCAACGACCTTCTTCTGGACCCTTTGGGTCAGTCTCACAGTCTCATTCTGGACAACTCCTTGGTTCTGTCCACGTGGAAAGTCTCAGGGGTATCCAACCTGACCATCTCATTTTGCAAGAAGCTTCTCTCTTCATCAGCAGGGCCTGGGCTCCAGGAACAACTAAGGCTTACAAGTCCGCTTGGTCTTTATGGTCAAGCTGGTGTGTGGGAAAATGTATCGATCCCTTTTCAGCACCTTTAAATTATATTGTCAATTTTTGGGCTTCTGAAGCCAGTGCAGGTAAGTCCTACAGAACCGTCAATCTGTATAGATCAGCGATTTCCCTGAATCATTCTCTGATTGAAGGCAAGCCAGTGGGTGCACACCCCTTGATTTGTCGTCTGTTAAGAGGAGTAAAATTCTCTAAACCTCCGTTGGCAAGTATTCTAAACTATGGGATGTGAATTTAGTTCTCAAACTTTTTTCTGATTGGCCAGATAAGTCAGAACTTTCATTAAAAATGTTTTCTGCTAAACTTACGATGTTGTTTGGTTTCTATTAACCCCTTCGATGCTCGTGACGAGCTCAGCTCGTCATGCTGCGCGGTCGCGCTCTGCGCATGACGAGCTGAGCTCGTCACGACCACACCCGCGATCGGAATGTCCAGCACACGAGCGGAATTCCGATCGCGGTCAAGGGGTTAAACGTGTTTCTGATGTCAAAGCGAGGGATGTTTCCTCTCATCAGTTCACCCCCTCCGGGGTGATGTTTCATATTAACAAACGTACAAAAACAAATTTGAACTCTGTTTTTTATCCCTATTTCCCTTCCCAACCTAAATTGTGTGTGGGTCAATGCCTCAAAATGTACGAACAACGGACCCTTGATCTCAGAACGTCCTCTCATTCTCAGCTTCTCATTTCTTTCCGCAAACCTCATAATCCTGTTTCTTCTGCTACTCTTGCCCGTTGGGTTCGCTGGGTTATGTCCCTGGCTGGCATCGATGTTTCGGTCTTTGGGGCCCATTCCACCAGGGGAGCCATGGCTTCTAAAGCTTTTTGGGCCGGCTCCAGATTGGAGGACATTCTGAGATCAGCGGATTCGTCCAATGACAATGTATTCCGAATGTTTTATTGTAAACCGGTTATTAATGCTGCTTCTTTGGTTGTTGATATGCTTTAAACAAGCATAATATGAGCCTCCGGTCTTGCCATAAAATGTAGATTTTCCTAGTAATTTATGACGGAAAGTCTTAATTTTATTAAAGACACGGAGGCGAGTATTATCCCACCGCAACACCTTTTAATATGTGTTTTTTTCTCCCTCCCTACAGCGACTCCAGCTCTGCCTTCCGCTTCTTCCTGATCAGGACCATGGTCTTCATGAGATTTCTGTTCTTCTACGTGATGTTCCTTCGCCCATCAGCGATTCCTCGATCCTCGCTCCCGCTTCAAGGATGTCTCTGCTGGATTGTGGTCAAAACCTCTTTGCTTGGTATTTACCCTTTTGTATTGTTTATTCTATTTTCCCTCTGTTTATGGACGTTATCTAGTCTGCTCGCTGACGAAAAGAGGGCTGTTCGCAGTCAAAGATATCGTTATACTTGGGACTGCTCTTCCATTGGTTACTGTTGTTGATTCTATTTGTTCCCATTGGTCAGCGGTTTGCTTGGCCCCCTGGGAACTGTAGTTTTTAGTGCTTATCTTGGCTGCTATTGTAATAAATGCAAGATTAGAAAGCATAATACTCGCCTCCGTGTCTTTAATAAAATTAAGACTTTCCATCATAAATTACTAGGAAAATCTACATTTTCTATATGTTGGGAATACAAGAAATTTCCACTAAAGAATCATGTGCACAGTTGGCACGTGTATCTATTTTATGCGTAGTTCATTTTTGGCCAATAGCACTTCGCATTTTGCAACTTGTAGTTTCGATTTTGTTGTTATAAGCAGGAGAAATGATCACAAATTTAGAAATCGACATATTTTATCATTTTAGAAATACAATTTAGAACGTGTTTAAATGCAAATGAAATGCTCGTTTTAGAATTTACTCACAAAATGGTGTGAATGTACCTTAGTAGAACTAATAAATAAATGAAACCAAAAATATATCGCAGAGAGACAAAGGTAGAAGTGAAGGATGTTATTAGAAATGCTTCATTTATGATTGTATGTTTTTCAAAAATTTGCACCAAGCAACTATACTTTAGCCTGTGCAGTGACTAGGCCCGAGGCTTTCTTTTCGACCTTTACTCATAGGCTGCTACACAGAATACTATACTAACATTGATGTCATTTTAGAAATGTGCTGACTTAAATATTATGTTCCTTTAGTTCCTCTCACCCCATGTTCGATCATTTCCACTAAGAATAATAGACTCATTGAAACTGTAAAGAACAAATGGTGCTGTAGACTTATAAATGTTCCTTCAAATTAACTTTATATATGTTTTCATATTTGCTGAGTAGCCTTTGTTTTTGCGCGGAAACTCATAGTGCGTCTTTAGCTTAGGTAAGAGGGTTCTCATGGGAACCGTCCCTCATGTAACAATTATGCTAGAAGACTGTATCAGTCCAGATGACGAGAGTGCAGATTGTGGGAATCGGAAGAAGATGCATCTTATGACTGACAACACCATCTTACAAGCTGTCCTGATTGGACATCAAGTGAAGACGTCTTTGAAGATTGATACATGTATTAGAAAGTTATAATAACGAGTGTTCCTAGTTAGACACCACACCTCTACTTTCCCTTTACCCATCCGGTGGTCTTGCTGCTGGATTTCTCCTCTGCCCGAGACTCCTTTTCATGGAGAGTTGATTTCTTTTAGATATCTTGAGGTGATTCCTTTATTAATTTCTGATCGATGCTACTGCACAGATCGCTATTCTAAAAAAGTATAAGTAGGTGTTTAATGTTTCCAGTATGCACAGAGCTGTCGGAGAGAAAGTGAAGACTGCCAGTGTCTCATAGGACTTGGATACACTTGGCAGCGGGGCATGTGTTTCACCAAAAGACCCCCTTCCCAGACAACTTTAGAAGTTATTCCTCTTTGTGTTATAAAGTGCCCATCTACACTTCGCCCTGATTAACCTAAATAAAATATTGTATTTATCTTGAGGTGTCTCGTGTTGAGCACGGGTCGCTCCCCCCAGTCCAGGGCTTCTCTTTGCATTCTGTTGCTCGAGGCATTCATTAATAAGGTAAAAAAATAAATTACAAGTACCAGAGTGGAAGCTTCCACCTTTCACCCAAAGTCACTAAACTGTGTAACATGATATTGACCAATGTTCTGCCCTTCTCACCGGCCCCGTGACAGCCACCAAGGGCCAATCATGGTTCTGCTTTGGGAAAAGAAAAAGTTAAAACTGGAGACGGATTGGGCGAGAAGACGTGATCTCACCAGAGAGATGCAACTACTTGGCAACAAGATTCAAAGTATTTGAAGATGACTGTGCCCTTGTGACACTTGTAAGCAGTGCCCTAGACCAGCTGAATGCATCTGGGCTGATGAAAGGGCTCAGGAAAGGCCAGGCGGAAAAATGGATGAGACGAGTGATTTCTGCTTCCTGTTTTTCCTTGAAGAACTTCTCTGTGGAGAGCAGAGTAAATCACTAACACAGTGGAGGGCTCTTGGGGAAACAAGAGAGATGAAGTATGCCACCTTTCCACTCTGCAGAGGCTGGAGGAGTGTGGGCTCCTTCCCACCATGACAGGTGGTCACTCAGTCACAAGCAGTAGGTCCATCTTTGTCCCATCAGGCCCTCCGGCCTGTGGCGTGATCACTGCATCAAGGGCACTGACTGTGGAGTCGGTTCTGAGATGAAGTGGGCATCTGGAAGGTGGCGGGCTTGAGAGCAAAGGCACAAGATTGGGACTGACAGAGCTTCATGGATGGTTTTGACTTCTGTCTGCTGCAGGTGACGTTGGTGCTCGCTGATGAGCTGAAGGAGAGTTACGTCACTGAATGTGCCTGTAGAAAGGGAGGGTAAGGATAAACCAGTGCCTGTAAATGTCGATGTTTAACAATCTGCAGGTTTCTGTATTTGTGCTAGGGGTTCAGGATAACAATATCCAGTGGTGGAGCACAGTGCAGCACAAGGGCTTGGTGTCTTTGTAATAAATGTATATAATACCCAAAGAAGGAGTGCTGGAAAATCTTGCCTTACTGGCAGTGCTTAATTTGTAAAGAAATAAGTGCCAGGGTTCTCGTCAGGAGGCCACTGCAGCTTGCACCACTCATTGCCCCTGCTATGCTGCCAATGATAGTAACAACACAACTACAAACCATCACACTCCTACAAGTGTGACAATTCGGACTATTTCAGGTCCCCAAAGCTATAAGAATGGCTAGGGCGGCAGGTATTAGTCATTCTTAATGTATATTGAATTAATAATTAACTGTTGTTGTGGTCATCTCAAAATTAGCCAGACAGCGCCACCTTGTGGCAGACTGTCACAAACGCCAGTGTTATAATTAAGTGCCAATGCTGAGCACAAGAAACTACTGGCTCAAATTAAGAACTGCTTACTGGTAAGATTGCCCTGGTGATGATTGATGAGTAATCACCTAAGATTTTAGTGGGAGGTAATCTGAATGCAAAATTGGGTGAGGGGCCCCAGTGGAGTGAGGAGAGTGTTGAGCGCTAAATTTGGGCATGAGCGAACCCATTTGGAGGGCCACATGGCAAGTAGGGGTTATTGGGTCTCAACCATGATGATTTGGGTCACTTATCACTGGTGTCCTGATGTCTGTCCTAATATCACAGGGCAAACTGGGTCAAGTACACCTTTATCATATGTCTCTCAGGGTAGCAATTGCAAGGTGTCTCAGGGAGGTAACTATGCGGGGGCTAGAGATTCAGGGTCAAACAATAGGCACAATAAGAGAATGACCAGCCCAGTTGTTTTCTTTGAAGAAAAAGGGATGCACTGTAATCGCACCAAAACTTAATTCACTACATAAACAAGAAGTAGCACTAATAGGATGCACAATACAGGGTCTACGGGGGTTCACTATAAGGAGACAAAGAAGGTCTTAGACTTAAGCATAGGTCCAGACTTACTATGATAAAGTGGAACAGCTTTCCTGTAGTCTGTGACCTGTAGGTCTGTCCATAATCCTGGATTAGGCAGGTCTTATATGTTTCAGTTATACTTCAAAGCTCCACTAAAGTTTGTTTAGCTCATTCAAAGTCAATGTCTCTCAGGCGTTGCTGTTTTCCCTGATCGTAGCACATACTTGAAACCTCTCAGTGCAAGTGTGCAGCTGGTGTCAGTACAGGGCAAACAGTTGTGCTCACAATCACAAGAGCTTGGTTCAGCAGCCCAACTATTTATTCTCTGAATCAGCTGGTGAAGACTGCAGCAGCTCAGGGTAGATGCACCATATACCAGCTCCAAGTGCTCATGGTGGGCAATCCTTGTCCTCCAGTCTGTGGTGCTGAAGCGAGGTCCTCAGGATCAGCACACGTCAACTATTTTCCCCTGTGTTAGTCGCTGGAAAGGATGCTCTGGTGGATTGCCATTTATGAACTGGTTTCTTGATCAGGCAGGGAGGTCACGAGACCCTTGAATTCACACAGATCAACTCCAGACACACCCCCTTGGCAAACTGCTTTTAATGGGAAGCTCCTCTCCTCTTCCGGCAGATGGCCCCTGAGAGACAAGGAACTCCCTTGTCACCTATTTACAGGCAGACTCCCAGGTTTTAGCAGACCCACAGCTTCTCCACAACAAGTGCAGATTTCAGGAATGTCACCTCACCTATGGGAGAATGACTGTCAGTCATACCAGCCCTGGATCACAGCAGCTCTTTGAGTTCTCTGTGGAATACCTACACCCTTGGCCAATGAAGCATCGTGTAAATAGAACAAAATGGGAAGGTTTGTGTCCCACTCACACATAGTTTCCAGACAGGGGCTGTGATTCCACTCTCTACCTTTCAGGAGCTGGTTCTGGATGGTGCCTTGCACCAAGCTGTCATCAGCATTCCTGGATGGGCTGCTCAGGGAAAGGCAAAAGGTCCAGGCCCGGCCTGGAAACTCACCTCCCTAAACAACTGAATCTGCTGACTCACCCCCATTCCCCAACCATCACCCAAATGACAGTGCTCAGTCCGATCTAATCAACATTCTCCTGCTAATATATCAAATGGAATTTTTAAATGTAGCCCTGTCTCCTTCCCTGCCACACTTCTGTATCTGGACCTACATTGTGCAGCATAGGAATGCAGATGCAGGCAATGCACATCCAATGTATTGGGAGGCTGTCTCAACACCCCCATTGTATGCCAATCCAAGATGTATGCCACTGGCTAAAGCATACACATACATAGAACATGGAATCATGCTAGCAAGTGCCATACACACACCATACACTCAACAGATACACATGGATCGGAGCATTAAAAACAAGTGGGACTTTACATGAGCAAGCCTGTAGGTATTGCACTCTTTCTTGGAACAGGCCTGTCCTAACACGATGGATTCCAAAACAGTATGCTTTTATCACCACTCATTGTACATGTCCCAGGGAAACAGATTGTAGTCTTGTGTGAGTTAAGGGGTACGCTTTTGGCATCATGCTCAATTTCGGGCCTATATCTCAGCATGTATGCAGGATTTAATGGATGCTGTGTCAAAAGAAAGTGAGGATACCAGAGTTACTTGCAGTTGGTTAATTCTGGGAAGTGGTGTTTGTATGTATACCATGCAGGGAACATTCCCGTCCCAACAGTACATACCAGTAAGATAGCTAGTCTGCAGACAACAGCAGATTATTTGGAGATAATACTCCAGGACTAACATATGTGACAAGTTCTAGGGCTTCTCTGACTATTTCTGCACCACAGAAGCACAGTGGTGTCCCTAGTAAAGTATAGGGAGATTCTCCTGGCTTGAATCTGAGCATAGTCAGCAGGTGCTGATGCTTTAGTAGACTGAGCTCTTTGGCCAGAGGACCTCTTGAAAGGACTCACACAGGTTTCTGCTGCATGTAGCTGGCAGGAAAAAACCCCGACATGGAAGATGTTGGATTGTGAATTGGCAACTGTTGGAAATAGCCCTTTTTGCAGGGTTATCCCCAAACCTTTTGCTTCTCCCTCCTATTTTTCCTGACCTGTTTTTGTTGGCTATAGGACTCTGGGCACTTTACCACTGCTGATCAGTGCTAAAAAGCATATGCTCTCTGTGTAAATTATGATTATAAGTGGTTCTCCATGATTGGCATGCTTGATGTACAGGTAAGTCCCTAGTAAAGTGCACTGAGTGTGCCAGGGCCTGCAAATGATACTAGTGGGCCTACAGCACTGATTGTACCACCCACCTGAGTAGCCCTGAAACGGTATCTCAGACCTTCCATTGCAGTGTCTGTGCGCGGTTTTAAACTGCCATGTCGACCCAGGGCCTAACCTTCCCTTTTTCCATGTAAAACACCCCTCAGGTAGGCCCAAGGTACCCCCATGGGAAGGGTGCAGTGTATGTGAGAGGTAGGACATGTACTGATGTGTGTGACTTGTCCTGATAGTGAAATACTGCCAATTTCGCTTTTCACTATTGAAAGGCTATCTGTCACATAGGATAGCATGGGAGATACTTTGTAACATCTTACAAGTATAACTTTCCATTGGGACAAAAAAGAGGAATAAGGTTTAGGCTCTCTGAACTCAGAATTTAATAACACATCTTTTAGTAAAGATGGTTTTTAAATTGGGTGTTTGAAAATGCCACTTTTAGAAAGTAGGCATTTTCTTGTTTAACCATTCTGTGTGCCTCTGCCCGTTTGTGAATTGACTGTCTGGTTTTGGAGTGACAGGGGCTGGGGATGTGCATTCACTGTAGTCAGCCACTTGGGGGGTTGAGGTATGCCTGGCCCTTCCTGGATGACTCAGAGCTGAGCTGAATAGACCTTGGCTGCATTTAGAGTAGTGGGAGGAGTTTCCCTTGCAAATGAATAGGGCCTGTCTCCCTTGCACAATGCTGTCTCTCCCCCCTGTGGTCATACTGTACCAGTGAGGACAGAACTGGTTTGGACTGGGCTCAGAGACCCTTGCACAAAGAAGTACAAAGACAAAATGGAGTATAAGTAGTGGACTTTAAACCCCAGAACTTTAGATCACTTCTGGACTCAAGAGGAACCTTTGCCAAGGAGAAGAGCTGGAGAGCTGTGAGGAGGAGTACTGCACCTTTGCTGTGTGCTGTGTGGGGTTGGCCTGCAGTTGCTGCTTCTGCCAAGGGAAGGACAAAGACTGGAGCTTTGCTGAGAAACCGGCTTGAAGAAGTATCTCCAGGGGCTTGTTTGTGCTGGCCTCCTGTTCTGAAGTCTCAGGGACACAAAGGACCTCACCCCCAGCTCCCCTGAACTCTATTGCTGAGAGTTCTGACCTGCCAGGAGGTGCCTGTTCCAGTTTTGGGCCTCTGGAGGTTGTTCCTGCTGTTGGGAGCTGGAAGCCACTTAAAAGAAGCAAGAAAAGCAATCTCCGATGCTGTCAGCAATGCCGCAACCTGCACCGAGGCCAGGGGCACCGCTCGTGAAGTGCACAGCGCACCGCCAGCCTTCACCGCAGCTCCGACGCCTGCAGTTATCAGCATTCCCGACGCCAGCACTCGCACCGACTCAGTCATCGCCAGCATCGTTATTGCGGTGCCGATAACCGCCGAGGGTGACTCCACGAACTCACCGACTTCGCATCGCTTCACCAGAACCGACGCCTCACCGCCGACGCAACAGACTTCCCCTGTCCTGGATTCGACATGTCGCCTCCTCGCGGACGCATTGCCTCACCTCCCCCATGGCAGCCAAGGAGTCGGCCTCGACCTTGGCACCGACGCCTCACCTTCACAACACCGTGCATCGTCATTGACTTCGTCTTCCAAAGGTACTGTTTGTTTGGGGGTCCATGTGACTCCGTGCCCAACGCCGCGCATCTCGCAGTCGGTGCCGTACTTTGGATTTATTGCTGTCACTATATCGTAATAGCCCTAGGTGGAGCTATTTGTTTTCTACAAGCTTTATTTTGGAAATAACTGTTTTTAAGTGCTATTTTACTACCTCTATGTTGGATTTTTGATCTTGTTAAGTTTCGATAAAGATACTTTATTTTTCTAAACATTGCCTTTGGGATAAGCCTGTCTGTTCGTGCCAAGCTGGGTGAGCAGGGGTTATCTAAAGTGTGTATCCCCCTTAACCTGACTAGAAGCGAGGGTCCCTACTTGTACAGAGGTGCATACCTCTGCGAACTAGAGACCCCCAGTTCTAACAACAACTAAGAGTATTGTGGTCGTAGGATGGAAGAGCTGGAAGTCATTTTCAATCTGGAGCTAATTCCAGGGAAGTTGATTTGGATATATTGGAGTTTGATGACATTAGCAACTGTCATTTACCACCTATGGCAAGGGAAGGGAAATCTACCATTAAGTTTGGGAGATTTTAGCAGGAATGTAGAGTAAACTAGATGGACCTTTATCAATGGGCAAGAGATTGGTCCGTGTGGTGGGGAGCGGCAGAGGGTGGTGACTAGCTCCGGCTGGGAAAGGCTCATGATACGTTCCAGTTGGATTAGAAGAAAAATGAAACCTAAGCTACTGCTTGGGAAAGCATCCACGATGCTGTACCCTGGAATGAATCAGTGGCATTTTGGAATTTGGTCATTACTTGATTGAAGCGGGGCAGACTATTTGGAACCATGGTAATCTAGGATTATTGGAAGAGACATTTTGGGCAGGTGCATAGTACTACATAGGTGATGAAGGGTGTGCATGAAACTTGCAGCCTGCTAGCTAGGGTGAGTGGGGTGTCAAGACTTTTCAACCTTACACGGGACATGGCCCACTGCCTCCAACATGGCTACTTAACTGTAGAGCTCCACTTCTTGACACCACTTATCCAACATAATACTCCAATTTGGTGTGCCATCTGCCTACATACTTTATGGATTTTACCCAGAGGAACTGAATGAACCGCTTACATGTGAAATACAAAGAGGCTATGTGATTAAACAAGCATCTGCAGCTGCTGGGGCCTAATCGTGGGCCGCTACACATTGAGGTATGATAATTTGGAGACCACCTGAGGATAACTCGCAGGTAGTCAGGTGAGAAAAAGACACCCTTACATGTCCCCCCCAAGCTGACAAGAAGGACTGCCACAACTCTGTGGGGCTCAGCTGTTGCAGGACTCTGACCCACACCCCCACGGGATAAATAACCTGATGAGGCGGGTGGCGTGCTCTGTGGATGACTGGCAGCACAGAGTGGAGAGCATGGTCTGTGTTGCTAGTGTTGGAACACAGCTCTGCTGCTCCAAGTCCTTGAATGGGTGACCACCTCCCATTGGTGAAGTCATACAGAATCCTTCACAACATATACAGTGGGTAAGAACTCTCTCCATCGTTGGACCCCAGCTGAAGATCTGCCCCATCCCCATCACCCAAGCAATTCCCTCTGGTTGCTCTTCTGGAGTCCCATGATGTAGTCTCCTAGCATGAAACTCCAGGCTCCAGAAGAAGCGGCGGTGATTACATACCACCAATATGAAAGTCATTGTGCCGGATTTAAATGTGGATGGACCTTTGGTTTGACTACTCTGTAACTACCATGGCTAAACCTCTGTTGGGCTATTGTATCAGGATGGGCAGGCATGTAGCCATTTTTTTTACTGCCTGTCACCGCCAGGCAAATCCTGGCAGTGAGGGACAGTAAAAAACAAAATAATGCTTCCCCTAGCTATGGGAAGTAACTCCCATGGCGAGGGGAGCATTCTTTTTTTTATTTTCCAAAAAGAAAATCCAATTTTGGGATTTTCTTTTTGAAAATAAAAAGAATACTGTTTAGTGCAGGGTTGCATCATGCTAATGCATCACTGCACCAAACAGCAGATTGCATTGACATGAACTGCTGTGATGGCGGTTCATGCCAATGCTTTATAAAGGACTGCATGTTTGGCGGTCATTTATAAATGTGGCCGGCGGTCCGTCCATCAATGGGACAGAGGAATTTACTCCGTCCCCATGGGGGAAATGCAGGACGCCCCCTAGATAAAAATGAGGCTTTTAATCTGCAGTTCGGGAAACAAGTAAGACCAGCTCACTAGGTGTTATACCTGTGTACAGCACCTCCAATAACCTCAGGACAATACTGTCTCTAATTTACCAGACTCACCCAATGAGCCAAGCAGTCTCCGTGTTTCTAGAAACCAAGATGGCATTTCTTTCACTTGAATGGCCTTTTTTGATGACTGTCCTTCATAGAATGGGCGTAGACTGTTGCTTTATAAACCTGATTAAACTCCTTCCCACAAACACTATTGCTAGAATATGGGTAAATTGATACATCTCCCATTCGTAACTCGCAGAGGAACTTGCCCTGCTCTTTGTCCTCATCCAGGAGCCACTGGCTTCTTAGTTGAGAGAGGCTCACATTGAAAGGATCTCACTTCTCCCACAAAGTTGTTTTCACTATCATTATATGCAGATGACATTCTGCTCTTCTAGTTTGCACTACACTGGTTTGATCCATTGAGTACTGCTCCACATATCGCTTTAGAGACAGACCAGGTGGAAGTGGGAGAGCTCAGGACTATGCTCACCACCAAACAACTCAAACCAGGCAAAGTAATCCAGACTGTCAGATTCACGCTCTGGGCAATTTGGATTGCAGCCTGCGCTGCTAGCAGGCCATATGTCCACTTCCCAGAGGTTTATAATGAAGATAAAGCTGATGGAATTTACCCCCTGAAAACAGATGATCTGCACCACAAATACTAGAGACATGGTCTCCAAGCTTTACCATTTCTACACCAAACAACACAATCTTCAGAAGATGGGAAATCAACATAGGAGAGGAAATCTATCAGAAAATTTAGCATTGCTGCTACAAGCAAACTAAATTAGTATCCATTAGCTATAAACATAAACGTATACACTTTACATTTCTATATAGATTATACTTTTCACCTAAATTCCTTCACAGAGTAGATCCAGGAAGATCATTGGCCAGCAGCAGATGGCTACCTAACTTTATTCATCTACCCTGGAACTGACTAATTAAAAAATGTGGATAAATATATTGCAAACAATAAGGAAAATGACCTCTAATCACATAAAATGCTCATCTCTTATAATGTTATCAGGTTACCTAGCCCATAATCTGCTAGGACATTGCCAGTGATGCTATTGGTATTAGTTAAATGGTGAGTTAAAACCTGGCTGAAGCGCCCACCCTGAAGGCACAGTACTGGTTGAGGGAGGCAGCCACATACAGCAAAGAAACAGCTGAAGATAACACCAGACTTCAGCCAATGAAGTCCAAGCCCAAATATTTTTAGGGCTCATTTAGAAGTTTCCTGTCAAACTTGGTGTTTGTGTCTGCTTGTTCTTCTGCTAACAAGTCTAACTAACACCGAGTCTAAAGAGATACATGCAAGGACCACCCAGTGGTGGCTGCTATTTAACGGCGGGGGTGGGAGGGTGTGGGGGGGAATGAAAAAAAAATTAAATAATCACTTACCTGTGTCCCGCCGCCGCCTATCGGTCCTCTTCACCCGCTTCCAGGATGCCAGGGAAGGAACAGGAAGCACCCAGGCTTCCAGGCTCCCGTAAGCTAATCACAACTGGTCTGAGCGCCATGGTTTGGCGATCAGACGGGGACAGGGAGTCTGAGTATGTTCTCCACCCAGGCTGTCATGCAGCCTGGGTGGAGAACATGCAAAGTGCGCATGACGGTTTGGCTGGCCCGAGATGTCATACGCACTTAAGAGAGTGCGAACCACTGCTCCTCCAGCTCCTCTGTGAGAGCTCAGCCCTGCCCCTACCCAGCTGATCAACAATGGAAAAATAAAATGATAACGAGCTATTATCATTTTATTTTTTCCTTTTTGACCTGCTCAGTGGTGCGACGCTCTTCCACCCCATTACTTTGATCTAATGACTAGTCACTAACAAGTTATAGAATACTCACAACATATGTCATGAACACGTCTTCTCATTATAGCATATTCTGTTAATTAATGGTTATGTTACATATCACCCTTCAGCTCTGGCTCTTTAGATCATCACTTTGTATGTGTGTCTTCTAAGATCAATATGCTGATGGACTATTACGCACGAAAAACTGTAAACTCAAACTGTCTTATTTTGACTGCTGTAGATTCCATGTAATCAGCATGACTGTTTCTTTTAAAAATGTGTTGATAACGAGATATTAAAAATTCTATTCAACCCTGCCAAGGAGAAGGGCAGTGAACCACAAGAGGTGACAGGGACGGTCTGTGTCCGGGTCGATTTGTTCAAAAACGTCTGAGAACTCCAGCCATCGGTTATAAGCCAAATCTCTGAGTACTGCTAAAAGAAATTGTTATTAGGACATGGCACCAAACTGTAGTAAAATGTAGGAAAGATAATAGAAGTCGCAAATACCTGATCAATTCTGTTATGTTCCTTATGCCTGGATTTCCCCAAAATGTCTGCAGTTGTAAATTAGTATAAACTCTTTATAATACTGCTCAGTTAGTATATGCTAATCAGTTATTAAATCAGCTATACTCCAGAACATGACCAACATTGCTTATACAAGAGTAGTTGCTGCTTGGAAGCATCCCTTTGAGATTTTTCATCTAAAAAAACATTTAAAAACTGAATGAGACTATCACACGTTAATCTTTGCATTTGTTTCCAGTTTATTTTTTTAGCTTTCTACTTGCAACGTAGTCGAGTATTTCACAGAAAGGCACAAAGCTTAATTAAAGGCAACAAGAGGTTCTCCTTTCAAACCAGACATACCTTTACAGAATTGCCTCCAAAATAAAGCTAGAAAAGTATTTATTGCTAAGGACATTTGCATGATCAGAAAACCACTTTAGAGAGAAAAATCATTGGCTATTTTTAAAACCTTATTAAAACACATACATTCATTTGGCATTTCCAAACACTTGTGCATTTATTTTCTGGATTCTTCAGATATCACCAGAGTGTATAAGTGCACATGCGTAACTCCAAGTAACCAAAATGTATAAACCCTTAGAAATTGTCTACTTGTTTCGAGTTTGATAGTGCCATACGGAACTTTACAGGTGCTCTTACAGTATACGCTCTATAAGAATACAACTGAAACATTGCATTCAGAAGATAAAAATGACCTCATAAGGAACAGTATACAAAAGCAGAATTTAAACTTCACAATCAGCGGCATAAAAGTCGAAATAAACATACAAAGACCTGAAATCGGACAGTTTCACCTCCCCGAAAATGTAAACACAGTTTCCAGAGAACGGCACCAAGCGCATTAGTGTTGTGACAGTGGTAAAAAGGCTTTTATAGTGTTAGCATATAGAATGAATGACGAGGTACATCATGTACAGCAATGCACATGTTAGAGTACCGCAATTTCCTAATGAGAACTTAGAATGGAGGAGAGCGTTCAGTCATAACTGATAGCAAGCCCATATAGAAAAGGAACAATTATCAGTAGTTTATTTGTACTCAATTGTTACATATGACAGACAAATTCCAGTTTTAATTACATCTGCTAGGACTTTAACTTCCAAAATAGAAATTAGTGTCATTAGTAATACATGTGATTTTGAGGTTAAATTTGCTAAGAGATCAATTGATGATATTGACAGGTACAACACAGGACAAAAATATTGTGGACAGATTTACATTAAAATATAGACATTTAAAACTCATAAAATTTAAATCATTTCTTTAAAAAAATATAAAATTACAAGCAACCAATACTTTACCATTGGCCAAATTGTATTCTTGGAAATGCCAGTGTGCGTTGGCTGCTTGTACAACCTCCATTTACTTTGTAGGAGGGTAAAGTACGGCCATTTGGACAAGAAAGGGACAGTGTTTTCCATTCAACAAATGGGAATGCTTGTGCTACCATTACAGAGTTTCACAACTGCCCCAATGTTTCCTCACGACTATTGCTTTCATTGCTTTTCAATTCTCTGATGGAAATGAACAACATAGTACTTTATACAAATCTGAGTTATAGATATGAAATATATGTACACAGGAGGTATTTAAGGAACCGAAACGTGGAACGGACTCCCAGGAATGTGCTGCTCGCCCCATTTCACAGCCAGAACGTAGTCTCCTTTCTCTTTCACTACATACATCACGGTGTACTGCTTGTTCCCAAGATGCTTCACCGATACTTCCTCACAGGGAATTGTGGGGCCGTGAACACCGACCAACAACATGTTTGAACCTGCAATACACAAATAAATTGTTGGGTAGCTAGAAACAGTTGTGTTAAAGCAGCTGCCACACTGCAATATATGTATTTAATTTCTGTTATACACAAACTGGCGGTGAGGGTGGCAAGCAAAGTGCGCACAGGTGTCTGTTCTGGGATACTTATTCTCAAAGTTCTGATCACGCTCTACTTTATGTGGTCCCACATATGGAGGACATATGAGCGCACTGCTTGGAACGCTATAATTATTTGGATGAATCACACGCTCCTTTTGTATAGATTGTATTTAATTTCTGAATGAAGTACACAATATTCTCAGTGGTAAAACCAAAATATAGTCATGCATGCTAACCCCTTACATTATGCAGCTGGTATAAGGTTTACATCAGAAGGTATACATGAATGTTTTGATGCAGAAGCTTTGATAAATAATAAGACTGAGGTTTAAATTCCATGGACACAAGATGATCTGCTCGGTGTAGAGTGTGAGGATCTGATTGATTCAGGTTTAAGCTTTAGGACCATGATTCTGTGCTATAAAAGTGCTTCGGGAGGATCAGCGGGTGGCACAAAAAGAAGAAACATACCAAAAGTTTCATATGGGATCGACAAATGGTTATTACATAGTCATTGGAAAGCCTGACCACTCTTCCACAAGTCCTTGTGCACTTGTGTTTTATGCTGGTGAAGCCTTGAGCAAGACTGAAAAAAGCAATGGTAAGCCCCCTACTCCTCTAGTTTGTGTACAAGGGGATATAGGCAGCTGTTTGGCAAAGGATCCATCTGTGGGGTGAACTGTGTACTCAGTATGCTGGCCTAGGGGTTGGATGGGGGTCACAGGGATTTTAGACTTCGTCTAAACTATACACAGTAAGGAAAAGAGGAGTATGTACTCCAATGTGAAATATCAGGGTTTCTGCTTCAAGTAGTTTTAGGCTCCAAAACAGGGATTTTGGTGGTCTGGGTCATGGGCGTACTGTGGTCTCCACCTGATGATCTTGATAGTTATGAAACTGGTAGAGAGCTGAAGGAATCAAAGTTAAATGGGCTGGAAGATGTGTGAAGTAGTCAAGGATGAAGCCATGCAAAGACTCATGCAGTGTGCATAAAATGTTAACCTGTGATAGCAATCAGTGCAGGGTCTTCAAAGCAGGTCGGTTAAGCAGTGGGGTAGGATATAGGGCCAGAATCCTTTTTTAGAACAAGAGTGATAACCTCATGTTTGAGATACAACAGGTAATAGCATGTAAACAAAGAAGTTTATGGGGCTGGTTGTCATTGGTTCTAGAATAGGTAAGTCTAGATGTGTGACACTCACACTGCAGAAGCCAGTTTGAGGTGATAGGTTCTTGGGGGCTGAAATGGTCTTATTCACTTTTGCTACCTTGATGGGCTCAAACTCTAGGAACAGTGTGTGGCAATCAAGCTCCTTGACATCACTGGAGCCAATAATGAAACAGTATGATTGGATGTCTGTTGAAAGCACATCAGTCTTATTTTCTAAGGGCATCAAATTCTCACCTGATTAGTGAGGTGGGTATCAGGTAGACCACGCTTGCTAAGTGGCACCAATTCTTTACAAATCTTGCTGAGGTCGCCAGTAGAAATGTCATCTTCCAAATTACAAGACTGGTATTGGGCTTTAACTTGTTTGTTTATATGAACCCTGCAATCTAGGGGGTTGCTGAAGAGTTGTGTTTTTTATTGAGTGTTCTGCATTACTCTTCAGTCGGGGAATGTCATTCTATATGAGGATTTTGGAGGTCTGTACACTGGCAGTGATGATCAAGTGTTTAATGTAAATCGAGATCTGTCTTGCCCAGTTTGGTTTCTGCTATATTTATTCACCTGGAATTTTAGGACGTGAAGCAAAATGCTAGTGAAGTAGTACTATGTTGAATTTCGTTGAGTAAATCATGCTCTTTCCATTGTTATGAATATTTATGACAAGGCATCTAGGTTTAGCAGCCATTGAGTTAATGACCAGTATGTGGCCCAAAAGGAACGTAGTTAAGAATTATACCACAAAGATCTGTCCAAATATCAGGTCCTAGGCTAGAAATTCAATGAAATAGAATAGGTAGTAAGTATTTCCAGTATTTTTCTTGATCCATTTTCGACTACCAATACCTCTGAATTGTGTGTAAAAGTTCATGGCTTAAACAAATATTTTTGCTTTTTTACATGGAGAAAGTAGCAAGTTTAACATTTTCGATTTGTTAGAGTGATGGTGGAGCCTTTTGGGAGGTAGACACCGAGGTTCTTTTATGGGCTTGATAAGTAGTGGTATTATGCATAGCTGTTAGTATATAGTTAGTGCCGGTTGGAGACCAACATTCAGGAGTGGTAGCAGGTTGACCAGGCAGAGTCTTAGAGATGCTAACAGTAGAGCTGGAGGTGTCAGTTCTATGCATTTGTTAGTGTAAACAATTACTCAATTAATGCATTAGTTCATGGACAATCTGTACCAGATCCTTGTAATAGGTCAGCCTTTAGGAGTATTTCCATGGATTGCTATCCATTGAAAGATTTGGGGCCTTGGTTGTGTGTAGTACCTGTTTTTGCAAGACTATGGAGGCATGGGTTGATTTTGAAGGGTGTGTTGGTTGATTTGCAGGGACGCCTGCTGTGGAAATGGACCTGGAGAGAAAGTGGGTATGTGGACATGGAGGGAGGAGAAATTCAGGTTGGGCTACAGCCGGGGCCTGATGTCTGAAGCTTGTGCTGGGGTCTACTTGATGTGACCAGAGGGTGGGTAAGGTATCTGTCCTGTTGGCTTGCCATTGGCTTGCAAGTAAAGTGGCAGTATCCTGGCACTATAGGAGTTTCATCTTAGAACAATAAAGCTTCTTTATATATGATTCTGACCTGTATCACAATTGTTCACTGTACTTATTTGACTTTGTCTTTATGCATACATTTGTGTGAATTAAGTACGCATCTCAGTACTGCTAACAAAATGTCTATTTTTATAGCTAAGTTCCAAACCATGCATTTTTATATTTCTTAAATTCTTTTCACTTTCTTTGAAATATTAATACTTGACACTCTTTAAGTGTTATATAAATCTGCAACAAGTAACGACGAAGCAGCAATATTTACGGTATTTTCGAAAAAACATGGAATCATCTTTTCCCATGGAAAATGCTATTTTGCATATACTTCTATCTGATGTTGAATATCTGTATACTGCGAACTATAAAGAGATTTAAAAAATAACAAATCTCTGGTTCATATTTTTCAAAAGGGAGTAATGATGCTGCAATGGGTAACATATATGCAAAGCTCAGTTCTGGTAGGAGCAGAGAAGAACCAAACTTAGTAGAAAGTGAAGAAGGAGAAATATTTCACCTCAGCTATGTTTGAGAATGACTCACAGGGCTTGAAGACAGCAGAGTACGGGGGTGATTTCAATGTTCTGAAAAAAGTTTACTCGATTACCTGCTTCTCTATATGATTTTGAAAAATGGAAAAGAGATGTAGTCTTTGGGGAGATTTGGTTCCTTCATAATTGAGCGCAAGATTCACCAGTACTAGCGAATAGGACAATGGGATTCCTCTTTCTTACCAGGTAGCGGGCAATTTGGAAGATCAGATTCATTTTGGCCCTGGTTGGAGGTTAAGAACTCTACAGTATTTTGGGGTTAGGGTCTTGCGAAGTGTACGTGCTATGACACCCATCTATGGCTAACGAGAATTGTTCTGCATGTACAATGTATGGAGTGTAGAGGTTCTAGCTACAACATATAGAGCATGCAGAGTACGATGTCCCTGTGTGTGGAATTATGTGGAGTGCATGAATCTGCCACACAGGCTGGAGGTACCGGGTGTGAAACCTGGAGTCTGAGCAGTAACATATGATACTCCCTTGATGGTTCCACCATGAGGACAGATTAAGGAAAAACTTGTCCATTAAAAACAGAAGACTGGGTGTTCACACTTAACATGGGCTGTAATTTAGTGTCTTCACGGTGGACCTGTGCTGAACCTTGGGGAGCGTCTGTTCGGCTGTGCTGGAAAGGCACACACTATGAGGAGGCACTTCCTGCTTAGGACTTATAGAAAGGGAACATGATACGGTACAGTCTTCCTTGCAACATGGAAAGCACTTCACTCAATTGGAATCCTGTAGGAGCTTCTTGCTGTAGTGTTTCTGATAAGTTCCCTCTGAGGACTGCAAGACTTTTGGTGAAGATGTTTACAGATTTACATTAGTTTAGAACCAGCTCTGGGGCTTTAATTCATTCGTGGGTGTTCATGCACTGTATCCTTTAAATTCACAAGGCTACTCTATCTTGCAATGTTTGTGTCATGAATGTAGTATTGTTGTTCAAGTTAGTTGACTAGCTTCTTCTTCTTATTCCATGGGGGGTTGTGAGGGGGGATTGGGGGGGAAATCAACCACCAGTATAGGACCTCTTCAACTGGCGAAGAGCCCTGGTGTTCCGTTACCTCCTTTGAGCTTTTGGGGTCTGGGACCAGAAAATCCAGAACACAGCCTAGGACAAAAGACTAGCCTATACTACAGTGCCTTCCAGCACTATCTTATACATCGATATGTGCTGGTTATGAACTGCAGTGTTACTATCCACAAAGTGGACACGTAGCCGACACTGAAATATCTTAATTAGTAATGCACCCCCTGCCAACAATTACACATATGCAATCCGAAAACAAATTCTATAGATTCTGTAGCGAATATGTATATTGGGTCATTTACAGGGACTTGTGCAGATGACAGTTTTTTTTTTTTTTAATCATAAGTCATCTGGCCATCAATGGAAAAGTGGGCTTTGTCCACTCTTTGACCGCTGACAAACATCATATGCTACCAAATGCCAAACTGTAAAGGGGGCTGTAGTTGTGAGGAGATAATGGAGAGCGGCTCCTTTCCTAACAAAATCAGCATAACTCCAACCAAAGCAAAGGTTCAAACCATTTCAGTTTTGGGGACAAATAACCTATGGCAAAGGTAAACGGAAGTCAGGGAAAAGGGTGTACGAGTAAAGTTGAGACGTGGGTCAATAGTTATCTGAAAGGCTTCTCTGTGTGTGCCAAGGCTTTCTAGATAATTTGGAAAATACTTTTTTAAATTGTTTAGGCAACTCTAAGAAAGGCAATTATGTGCTCCTTCCACACAGCACGAACAAAGTCGTACAACAGCGGCTTGTATGTAAACCCACATCGGGAACAAAAGCAAATATTCTTCTGCAAAGCCAAAGTGCAAGTATTTTAGTTTTCTGAAGATGTTATTTTATATCGCAGTAATTATCAAAAAAAGAAATAAATTCTGCGTCAGTGTGCTTGAGCACAACTCTTCGGTAAAGGTCACCGCCATGAAAAAACAAAGCGATTTTATCAAACACTTGCAGTAGTGTTTTAAAATGGAAAGCAATACCACATTACGTCTGATTCTCACCTGCTTTGCTACAGTCCACGGTGAAGGTGCTCTTCTGTCCCACGTACGCCTTCGCCAGACCTGCTCCTTTGGACGTCACCTTGCTGGCGTCAGACGCGTATCTGGGCATTGCGCTGTAGGAGGTCTCCGTCGAAGACCTGGTTACAGATTCCACCAGGATTGAAGAGGTTTCATTGGAACCGCCGGTGCTTACAAGGCGCTGACCTGCAACAGACAAGCGGCTGCAGTCAAGACATGTCTCACTTGAGAGGACTTACTGGCTGCTCTACACTTGTCAAACACCATGATTGCAATCAATATACAGCGAATGAACAAGATGAACCGTTAACAAATAACAGCAATACTTCGCAAAAAGAACTCTAGTTATCGAAAATGAGAGCGATGTTCAATTACTCTTCCCTGAACCTGACCAGTGCAGCCTGAGCTTAATTTGTCGCATTGTTCGCAATTGGTGGGCACCGGCACTGAATTTTCCAGGTTCTAGACATATTTTTCATCATCAGTCTTTGACTCAAAGCATAAGAAACAATGGCAAAAAGGGAGAAGGAGGAAGAGAAAGATAGGAAAATAGTGACAAAGGATTAAAGTAGGGAGGAAAATAAATCGTAGGAGTGAGATAAAAATACAGGAAGCGTATGGTGATGGAAGAAAAAGGTAGAAGGGAGACTCAAGACTAGAGAGGCTTGGTGACTGGACACCCTGGCATTTGGGAGCACCAACAGTGTGCTCCTTAGAAAAGCTCTGCCCCTGCACTTTCTTATCTACAAATTAAGGAAGGACGACAGCGGTAATCCCTACCTGGTGGCTGAGAACTGGACCCCTAGAGTATCTGGTGTTTGGAGACTCAGTACGGGGAACAATGACATGCTAATTCATGGCTAACAGGAGCATGGCATCCAGTGTGTTGATAGAATGGGAATCAATTAAGGTGGTAGTATGAGTACCGGGCATTCAAACAGCTACCAGGATACAGAGATCCTGGACTATGTGTAGGAGCCTGGCTACAGGAATTCAAGACAAAAGGGACGGGAAACACCCAGGTACAGGAGGAACTGCTACCAGAAAGAGATAAGCTAACACAATACAAGGAGAGACTCCCATGCTTTGGCTACAGGGAATACCAGGCTAGATCACACAGTGAGTGTGGCAAAGCGGGTGACTGTCAAACCAGACGGAAGGGATAGCTAGTCACAGGAATCTGCATGGCAAGTGGATACATAAACAGAGATAAATCAAACATTTATGTAGTATTACTCTACCCTCTATAAATTGTGTGACTCGACAACAAATCGGGCATTAAACAAGTGTATTGGGAGAATGGAGCTGGGTGCACTGCTGCAAAAAAGTGGCAGAAGGCCTGGGGCGGACATAACAGAGGAAGAGGTAAAGGCAGTACCTTAGAGGATTAGGGGAAATACTCCTGGATCTGCCAGCCTGTGCTAAATTTTATTCCACAGCCATAGACTTGTTGGCACTCCTGATGACTGAAGTGGGCAATATGGTACTGAGATAACGCTCCATGCCTCCAGGGACCTGCAAAGCTCTCTTGGTGTCCATGCCTAAACCCGGATGAGATCCGACAAAAATGGCATCACACAGACCTCTAGCGATGCACAACACAGACTACAAAATCATGAGCAAGATACTAGCCACCAGACTGCTCCCGCATGCAACACAATTAGTCCACCCCGTTCATAGTGTTTCATTTCGGGAAGCAATACGCCCATGGAATTAGACGTCTGGTCCTTGTGTTGGATCGATCCATCCCCTGCTGGCATGGGATGTGGTGTAACAATAGCTGCCGAAAAGGGTTTCAACAAAGAGTTGGAGGTATTTATTTGCCGTTCTGAGGGAGATGGGCTTAGGTCGGATTTCTACAAATGGGTTTCCCTTTTCTACATGAACCCTCTGGCAAAGGTCAGAACAGGTCATATTATCTCTTCATCTTACAATATTGGGAGTAAGATACAGCAGGACTGTCCCCTGTTCCACCTACCTTTGCCCTAGCAGTGGACATACTGAGGCAGGGAGGCGGAAACCAAGGCATAATCATTGACTGTCAGACACATGTTTTTCCACTCCAGGCTAGTCTTGAATGATGCCAAGTCGAAAACTGCCATCCTGTGAGTGTGTTGGAAGAATGTAGTGAACTTTCAGGGCTCCAGGTGAACTGGAATAAATCCAGTATATGCACAAGTTTTGCTCCCTGGGATCGTGGATATATCGCTCCTAGTTAGACATGCTAGAGGAGATCATCAGGTAGGCTCTGGCTGCATTACGGGTACGTGTTTTTCTTTGTGGATACCAGCTGCTGGCACAGGTAAACGTGGTGAGGTGGGGAAGGGGTAAGTCGACAGAATAGGTATAATTAAATAAAAAAATAATACCTATTCCGTCGTCTGTCGACTTCCCCCCCCCCGCCGCGCCCTGCTCCGCCCCATGGCGCGTACCTGTGCCGGCTGCCACTGGTGGATACCACTTCCTTTGTCCATGGCAGGGAGGACATCCTTGAAAATGGTAATTATTTCAAGGATATTGTATTTTTTCAGGCCCCTGCTAATACATATCCCACGAGGAGGGTTATTTTGTGAGCTAGATGCTCTGTTGCTGGACATGATATGGGGTTCAGGAAGGCATGGAGTAGCACTAAACATGCCCCTAATTGCTACTAATGAAAGGGAGAGAGGGTGTCCCGGACACTGAGCTGTACTACCTGGCAGTGCAGTTGCAATGACTGGCCAAGGAGGCTGGGTACCTCTCCGTCCATCATCTCCTTATGTTTGCTTTGTTCGCCCTAAGTTGGCAGGGTATGCCCAGACGCCAGTCCCTTGCTCACTTTGCTACTGGATTCAAGATAGCCTGGCTGATGAGGGGTGTTACCCCGAAACCGGTCCCAGGATGCTCGTTTCCGGTTCAGGAAAGACCTGGCTTGGCAGTTCGGGCTGGACTGTTCCCATGAGCCACAGGGTCAAGACTGATTTGCATATAGCTGGGTCTGAACTGAGGTGGCGAAGTGAGCTAAAGAACGATGATGGATTCAACCTAGATCTGTGACTGGGGGTGAGTGTCTGAAAAGTTTCGGTACTCCGTCCATCATCTCCTTGTGTTTGCTTTGTTCACCCTAAGTTAGCAAGGTATGCCCAGACGTGGGTCCCTTGCTCACTTTGACACTGGATTCAAGCTAGCCTGGCTGATGAGGGGTGTTACCCCGAAACCGGTCCCAGGGTGATTGTTTCCGGTTCAGGGAATACGTGGCTTGGCAGTTTGGGCTGGACTGTTCCCATGAGGCACAGGGTCAAGACTGATTTGCATATAGCTGGGTCTGAACTGAGGTGGTGAAGTGAGCTAAAGAACGATGATGGATTCAACCCAGATCTGTGACTGGGGGTGAGTGTCTGAAAAGTTTCAGCACTCCGTCCATCATCTCCTTGTGTTTGCTTTGTTCGCCCGAAGTTGGCAGGGTATGCCCAGACATGGGTCCCTTGCTCACTTTGCCACTGGATTCAAGATAGCCTGGCTGATGAGGGGTGTTACTCTGAAACTGGTCCCAGGATGCTTGTTTCCAGCTCAGGGAACACCTGGCTTGGCAGTTCGGGATGGACTGTTCCCATGAGGCACAGGGTCAAGTCTGATTTGCAAATACCTGGGTCTGAACTGAGGTGGCGAAGTGAGCTAAAGAACGATGATGGATTCAACCCAGATCTGTGACTGGGGTGAGTGTCTGAAAAGTTCCAGTGCTCCGTCCATCATCTCCTTGTGTTTGGTGGGTACCTCAGAGACAGCAGATGCGAGAATGGACATCTGTGCCTTATGGTGAGGGAAACTCTATGCAACTGAGATGCCGCTACTGGGCATACAGGAGCCACATGCCAAAGGAGAAGTGAGACTCCTTTAAAAATAAAGGAGTAGAGAACCAGCCCTAACAGGAGCCCTATTTGAGGGAGAACCCTCAGACTTTTTCAAGACTTCACATAGGACTATGACCTCCCTCCAGGCCTGTTTAAACTATATAGGCCCCTAACCATGATGGTGAGGCAGGTGTGGGAGAGTACGGAACGCAGAGCCTCCCGCACACAAGGCACTACCACTGATGAACACAATGGGAAGGGAATTAGAGCTGTGTTGTTGTACTGGATTCTCCTTGGCCAATCAAAATGTTCATTCGAAGGTCTGAGAGCCAAGTGGATGACTAATATTGGCAAAACTTGAGGAAGGACACAGGGGTAGGGTATTGTGCGCCACCTCTGCAGTTTCTAGGAATGCTGAATTTAAACAGATATGGTTCAATATTGTGCACATGATATACATCGCATCCCATAAACTTAACAAGTTCTATACAGGGACAGCAGAACTGTGCCGTAGGTGTTGGGATGCAAACACAGGCTTTTTGTCTACATCTTTTGGGATGGTCTCACATATAGGCACAGCGGTTACCTAGACCCTGACAAAGCCACAGATAGAGAGACAGAACAGACACCTGAGATCTCTTTGCTGGGTTGATTCCCATGTCCAATAAATAAAAAGACACCTGCAAAATCATGGTTCACCATCGTATTGAAGAGACAGCAAATAGCAAAAAGTTGGAAAGCAACGCAAAGCTTAACTCAGCGGAGAACAGAAGCAGGAAGTGAGCCAAGGCAAGAGGACCCTACTGAGTGGTTAATTTGAAAAAAACATAAGTGCTGGGGCTCTGGTCAGGAGGCAGCTTACACCAGCCCATTTCTCCCGTTAGCACCGCCTAAAACAGAAGGAACTACTAACTAAGTGGGGAGAGGATGTGGCGTAATGGCCAAAGATGCCAACTTCGGAGCTGAGGAACCAGGTTCGAGTCTCAATGTCGGCTCAACATCCTGTGATTCTGGGCAAATCACTTAATCTCCCCATGCCTACCATAAATGAATGTGAATGTGTCCTTAACTGCGGCTCATGAAAAGCGCCTGTGTTGATGATTAAGTGTCGGTGCTGAGCACCGGAAACCACAGGCTCAAATAAGCACTGACCCGACTGAGTATGGGGATTAAAAGACCACTGTGAAATCTTGAATTTGTTTGAGCATGGAAAACAATACTCTGACTTTAGCGCAACAGAGGTAGATGGAGGTCTCCTCGCCATCACGCACAAGAGGCGAGCACGCTGTGGGACTGCTAGAGCTGCAGCTCAAGCACACTGTTAAGCTAGCCCTGGTTCATGGGGGATTGAGCTCAATCACGCGCCTTATGTCTGAAGATTTGACTACTCTGGTAATGTCGGCCTGGTGGTGGAGACCCGACTTAGAGTTAGAAATAATATTGTTAGGTCGAGCCATATGTGCACGCTTCATTGCTGTGGATGGGAACGCACTGCTGCAATGCATTCGGATGGTGATAAATGTATTGCTTGCCTTGATGTGATGTTTAGACTAACAGAGTTTGCCAGTGATCCACTGGCTGTTTTGTAACAGAGAACCAATAACATGCGTTTGTAAAAATACTTGGTGAACTCTGAATGGACAATACAGGTAATTCTAAAGGGGGTTTCAGCTTGACAAACAAGCGTTTGTAGTCGATACACATATATTCCAACTCCCACCCACAGGCCCACAGCCAGTGCTCGTACGGAACATTGCCTCACAGTAGTCCTCCCAAAACCTACACCAATCAGTCAGTGACAGCCCGCCAGCAGCTCCTAAAATCAGTGCCAAGAGTTCCCAGTGGCGACATTATTCACGTGAAGCACTGCATCCCATATCAGTGAAGGGAGGCTCAAAGTCTGCAGCTTGCCCCACTAACACACAGGCCCATTCTTAGCAGAGACGGCGCAATCCTTATCGACATGAACTCAAAATCACTTCCAAGCAGCGAGGGTAGACTGGAACATACAAAGATTGCTTCCCCAGCATGATGTGGCATTTCAGTGAAGAAGCTGGCATCTTAAGATCCTAAAAGTTCAACCCATTCGGGCAATTTCCAAGCGCAGGTCCAAGCATAACAAAGGACTGACAGAACCTGCATTTTCGGAAAGGGATGTCAGCGGCTGCCCGAAAAAGTACGGCTTCCAAGGTCCTTCCTGACAGAGGTCAGTGTAAAGTATGTGCATCGTGGCTGGAATGAAAGGATGCAACAAGCACTTCTCGTTCCAAAATACGTGATTTGGCCGATAAAATAAACGCCGAGAAAGAACAGTTCCTTCCTGAAGGTTTTAGTTTTATCACAGAACTAGGGAAACAGTGCGCTTTCCTCACATTCCTTGCTCCCCTGTGCAGTGAGGTGGTGGTGAGCAGCACTATCGTCATTTATCAAACGCACAAGCGCAATTGACGTGGTCACTATCAATAGAAAGGACTGAAGTAGCGTTCATTCAGTTAATGCACTAAGTCCTTTTATAAGTGTGATGTTATTAATTTGTGCTGTTCTAGTGCTTTTATTGTAAGGATGCATATATTTAAAGCGGTTACATACAGCCCGTTGATCTGGCCTTCTACTTTAGCTAAAAGGGGTGAGTTAGCTGTAAGGACCGACTTTAGCAGGAAGGGGATGGGTAAATGTCCTCAAGAGAAGCTGCTGCTGACAGATCTAGGCTGCCAGTGTGTGCGGTAAGGACCATTGCCGTATCACCAAAGCCATAGTGTAAAGTCAGTGGTGCAGTGTAACCATCCGCGAATTTCTTTGTCCCTGTATTGATCAGATGATTTAGCGCTTACGGCCCCTGACGCAAGTTCTTGCAGCTGACAGCTAAGGCTGGAGAACGTGTTCACAGAGCCCTGAAGCCATTGAACCTGTAAGCATAGTGCACAATAAGAGTTTTAAGCATGTTTACCTGTTACTTTAGCTTTGAATGGACTGCCTATGATATGGTTAGGCCCACCATATTTCACACCAATGGAATAATTGCCCGGAGCCATAGGGGTGTACATGACCTTATAACCTTCGGGGCTCTCCTGGCAGTCCATGGTCACCTTGGAAGGCCCTTCGATAGTAACCGCCAGGGTTCCTGGCCCGGCTTTGAGAGTGTTGATGATGAACTCGGACTGTTTACCTGAAAATTAAGGCATAAGTAAATACATTATCCTGTGCTTACAAACATTAATGAAGGAAAACATTAATGATTAAACATTTTGTATACCTCTAGAAAAGCAAAGAACCTAGAAGTACTGTATGTAAATACGTTTGCTCGTTTTATATTGGTTACTAATACCGTGCAACAGGTATTACCTACTTTTACAAAATCTCTTCGAAGCTATCAATGTTTTAAACTGAATTTGTAAATTTGATTTTTATCAGTGAATCAGATTTTTATGGGACATGAAAAATCTCCTAGTTTCGTTCTTAGCTAAAAACTCTCTTATAAATTCTGTGTCTTGAGTGATCTACAAAAGCTCTATCGGTCCTCAGTGTCTTAAAGTGTTGGGGGGAGCTCATTCGAGAGTATGGTGCCCTGGCAGGACAGGCTCGACCTCCTGGACGAACCCTCATGCTTCTTAAAACAAAGCCTGAAGTCCTTGCTTGATAACAAGGAGCCGGTATCTTCTCAATGAGGCCCTCAGATACTGAAGTCCGGTACTCCTCCTGGCCAGTGAGTGATACAGTGTGCCTTAGTCTCGATCAAGCAACTTACCGACAAACAGTTCTGTTTCACCAGTCAGTATGAAGTGGTCTCTCTTTTGCTATTTGAAAAGATCTGATTGATGAATCGCCTAGATCTAATTCATCCAAAATCTGTGAATCCTTCAATGAAGGCAAGACAAAGCACATGGTGTTTGAATAATACACCTTTGAGAAGTTCATTGCCCTGATCATGGTCACCCTCTGAAAGATTTCTAGAAATACAATAATGTGCAGGAGATTGTAGCTCGGAACCACCTTAGAGATTTGCGATATCATGGCTAGCATTGATTAAAATCAACGGCTGTTTTACCACTGTGGGGCTATCACTGCCCTAATATCTTCAGCCAGGCCTGAAGTGAGGGGATCTGAGACAGTGTGGCCCCCTCTAAATGCAACACTTCAGTGTTGGGCCCTTTTTACTCCAGTGTGCTCTTCCTCATACAGCGTAAGGTCTCATGTAAGAAGTTAAGAATTTGCTCCACCCATCCAATCCCTTTTCCAAGATACATCAATTGTCAGCGCACATCTGGTTTTTTATGAATGCTGCCTTGAACACCCCTACATGTAGTAGTAGGCGTCCATTATGACAGGCCTGGTGAGAGAGCGGAAAGTTGTGGAATTCAACAGTTGGTCTAGACTTGGAAGAGAGCATTACTCATTTTGGTCGGGATGTGCACAAATGAAGGGCATGGCATTCTTTCCAGCAGCATGTCATTCAAATCACTTTGAGTCCATCTAGTAGTCTTACAAAAGTGACCTATCCTTACCCAAAATGCGTGACTTACATTTGGGGTTCAGGAGACTCCTTTTATTTGTAAAAAAACAAACAAAAGAAACCTCTGGCTGTAATTAATTTGGAACGTTGGAGTATGTTTTTAAGGATGGGTGCTTCATGATCCAGTCTATCGAGACCATTGTGCTCAAAGGTATGCAGGGCAATAGATGCTGCACGTGTCTCGCTAGGTTCTGCTTTCACATGGCGGCTTTCATACTGCTGCTGTGCGGTGTTCATATGGCACTGTTTTGATGTCACGCCACTACATCTCTAGGAAAACTCAATTGTGATCTACAAGATCACATAAAGAGCAACAGAAAATCTGATTTTCCTGCTGAACTACAATAGTGAGGGTATTGTCATGTTGGTGACCTATACACTGCGGTGAATGATTAATATATAAACACAAAATATGACAGTGGAGTAAAAAGTTACTTTATGGCAATTATTTAAACACATAAAATAATTGCAACTGTTGTGGTCATATGGAACATATTGCGAAAAAATTACATACATTACCCTGTGCCTCAACCTAAATTTCTCATCCAGAACCATCGCCCACTGACGAAGAAATTGTTGTATCCTTGTTTGACTGAATGAAGCAAGCAGATAAAACTGTGCATTGGAATGAACTCCTATTGCAAAGATCTCTTCAATCTAATCCCAGTAGGACTGATTCAACCTTTCATTCTACCGAGTTCAATCAAACAATTGCTGCCTAATCAGGTACTATTTGGGTGCAAGAAGTTAACTTTGTTTGTGGCGTGCTATTGGCGTGATAATGAAATCAACCTGTGCCATGTCTGTTTCGTAGGCGCGTATCATGTCATTCCAGTGCTGACAGGTCTCAGAATTGTACTCCTTGACACACTATTTAAAATATGTTTACATTACCAGATGATTTGGGCATCCGGATGGAATTCACGCACCGGACGCCTGAAATTCCAAGCCTGAAAGAGTCAGTGCGTCACATCCTGCCTGAGCATGCCTCAGACTCAGATGAATGGACCACGCACAGGTGCTTCCTGGTGACGTTGCAGTCAATGACAGGCCGCAGCTCAATGCATTGTGTGTTGTGGAGGAAGCAGAACACTAGAAAATGCATCCAGTGCGTGCAATAAATATTATTCACAGTTCTCTCGAGCCGTCTGTGCCAGTGCATGCACGCTTTAGAATTCATTTGGGAGCTTATTCCAAAGAATGTGTTTTTGCTGATTTTATCAGGACCTGAGAGTGGGAATCTTATCGTTTCAGTAAGAGATATGACTTGATGAGACAGTGTTTCCTGCTACATCCCATTCCTAGTCCCATCCTGTGCTTTGAGATTACTCAGAGAGTTCCTCATCGTTATCCGGAGAAGAGACAATTGGACCGTAGAGAGAACACGAGAAAACACACGAAAACACACGAGAAAACACACGAGAAAACACACACGAGAAAACAAACACACACGAAAACACACACGAAAACACACACGAAAACACACACACATTACATGCCTAAAATATGGAAACCATTTCTCAGAAAAACATATAACATGAAATATCTGCTGGGTAGTAAATTAAATTCTAAGCAATAATCAGAAACAGGTGAGTACTTCAGCAGGATTCCATCATGACCTCACACTGGAACACGTTTCTAAAACAAAAACAGTGCTGTCAAAAAAAAGAAAAAATATCATCTTTATGGTACCTAAACAACAGAACTTCAATACATTTCATTGCACAAAATCCAAATCTGCCAGTCTGTGGATTTTTCAATCATGCAGACACATAGGGCTTCTGTTGGACCTGGGCCACTCTGCAGGGTCACACCTAAACGTTTTGTCTTTTACCCTCCACTTTTTGCTGATTTCGTTTTTGTTGACCAGGGCTAAAGTGTTTGTGCTCACTCCACTAATCATGGTTTGATTGGGTTACACGTGATTGGCATATTTAATTTACTTGCAAGTCCCTTGTAGAGTGGTATACCATATATCCAGGGCCTGAAAATTTAAATGTTAGTAATGGGTCTGCAGCACTTATTGTGCCACCCACTTAAGTAGCACTTTAAAACATGCCCCAGGCCTGTCGTAGCCTGAATGCAGAATTATACTGCCATGTCGACTTGGCATTTAAATCCACTTGCCAAGCCTTAAACTCCTCCCCTTTTATTACATACAAGTCCCCCTAAGGTAGGCCCTAGGTAGCCAATAGGGCAGGGTGCCGGGTAATCAAAAGGTTGGAAATGTACTGTTAGGTTTTACATGTCCTAGTAGTGAAAAACTCCTAAATTCGTTGTTCTCCATTGCGAGGCCTACCCCCCCCCCCCCATAGTATAACATTGGAGATTCCTTATTACATTTAATCAGTAGTAATTTCCAATTGGGAGCAGGTAGCTTTGTCATGTTTGGTGTCTTTGGAATTGTAATGAAAATACATACTTAATGGTAATGCCAGGTTTTTTATTACAAATCTGAAAATGCCACTTTTAGAAAGTTGGCTTTTTTCTGCACTGAGTCCTTTTGTGCCTGTAGCCTGACTTGGGCCACATGACTGGGTCACACAATAGAGGGATTAGGTGTGCCTGGATGGGCCATATGCTCGCATGATGAGGGGGCGGGGCTGAGCACAGACCTTCTTGCAACTGAATAGGGAGTGCTCTGCCTTCACACAAAGGATCTATCACCTCCATATTATCACTGCAGCCAGCTTGGAGCCAGGGTAGGGAGGGGAGTCAGGAAATTCCATGCCTTCCAAAGACACAGTCTAGAGGCTTCTACTCACCTTACAAAAGGAGGGCACCAGGGTATAAAAATAGGGCCTCAGACACCAACCCTTCAGTACACTTCTGGACCTGTGGATACTTTGCCAGGAAGAAGGACTGTTGTGCTGCTGAAAGGACTGCCACTCTGCTGGACTGCTGAGCTTCTGCGGCCTTGCTGAATTGTTGCCTTTCTGCCCTGCTGCCTGGTGAAGGAGGACTGGACTTGCAACTTGAGCCCTGGACCACCAGTGACTTTGGCCTCCTGATCTGAGCCTCAGGGACACAAAGGGCTTCCATTACCTTGGGCACACACCTGAACTCAGCCTGAGTGAATCCTGACCCACCAAGTGGCACCCCACCAGTCCCGGACCCCTGGAAGTGGTGCTGAAGGTGACCAGAAAAGCACAATCCAAAAGTGGGGACTTAAAACATTTTTGGCTAAAAATTATTCTGAGAACCAGGAGGAGACTGGGACAAACTTGTTCGCCTATCCACTTGAGGTGCATTGCCGGTCGAATTAACTTTGCGGCTTCTCCCGCTACGTTTGTTTCCTCAGCACCAAATCCTTTTTGCGGTCCTTCGACAAAGGGGTATCCAGCCTCGTGGAACTGTTTTCGGCTGCAGCCCTCTGCTCGTCCCGCTGGAGATTTTTGAGTTCCATTTCAGAGACTAAGTCCGAACGTAGAAATCTTCACCACGGCTTCAACCCAAGGCTATCTGACAACGCTCCCTCCTTGGACACCTCCTGCTGCCTTGCCCCGCTGAACTTTACCTTCTCAGAACATTTATCTCAGAAATTTTTCAAAGTCTGAAGGTAAGTGCTATCCACTTCTTGTATCCTAACAGCGCTCCATCTCGTTCAGCCATATTTTTTGACTAGATTTATGCGGTTGGCGCTTTGATCTTTTAGGTGCTAGATTTCACTAAATACTCTAGAACTTCATAACTCTGGTTTCCCTAATTGGATATTGGTCTTTTTGGTGTCAAATAATTTTTTTAAATCTACTCTATACTCTAAATTGGTGTGGGGTTTTTCATGTGTTGTGTTTTCACGTTATTACTGTTTGTGTGTGGCATAAATACTTTACACATTGCCTCTAACTTTAGCTTGACTGCTTTTTGTGCCAAGCTACCAAGGGTTGGGGCACAGTGTATTTTAGTGACTTGTGTGGTGCACCCTGCAAGGGATTGTGGTTGTTGCTTGACCAGGGCTCACAGCCCAGTCAACAAACACAATTTCTAACGCCTTCATACCATGACCTGCTGTAGTATTATGCTATAAATAGGCCATGTGGAAACCCCATTAAGACATATTTTGATTATCCTTTAGGGCGATTTTTATAATGGAATCCCAAGTTTCGCAAGTTAGAATGAGGACTAGCATGTAGATGCTATTTTACCTCAGAAGAAATCTGAAGATTTACCCCATTTCTGCTCAGTTTTCCTGATACAAATTCCACCCAGTTGTACCTGTCGGAATTTGTGCAGGGAAAGCCTAGACAGTGTGGTCATTTTGTACGCTGTGCCTAACCAAGGATTGCCCGTGGCAATCAAAATAAGGGCATTAATGTGAGATCATTTTCAATAGCTGAAGTACCTTCTTTTAACTTAATGTGTTATAATACACACGAAATACAAGCTGGTGATCACTCCACTACTCAGCACTCCAATGAGCGGATTGCCTGTGGCCGTACTAGCTTGTCACATGGTGGCATCAATCGATGTGTGGAGGGGGCGTATGCCAATGTTGTCCTCAGGGTGAGCGCGGATTAGGGCTCAGGTGCAGAGGGGAAAACTCATGGCTGGCAACTAATATTTTGATAGGCAATACAACTTTAAGGGGCGTGGTTTTAACTAGCAATACAGGCTCACAAGTTGGGGGATTGCAATGCCCTCTCTTGTTTTAATTAGTCTCATCCTGCGGCAGTGATATGGTTGTACTCCTCCTTTGGATAATTAATATAATAATAAAGGAGGAATCCAGAGTAGAGTTCTCTTTACCCAGCCCTACATCTTATACCAGTCACCAACAAGAGGCTTTTCAGAATGTCTCTTTGTTTGATGATGTTGATGGAGCAGGGTTTTGCGTAAATAAACCTGCTCGGATTAAACCCTCAGTAACACATATTAACAGTGTGCGGTGAAAAATGTTTTTATTAATAAATGCTAAAACATGGGGAAATGGTTTTGCGCATGTGAAAACTAATGCGTGTATTAATGCATGAAACTAGGCCGCAAACTGCTTGATAAAACATAATACTGCTTTTGTGCACGTTAATAACGTTTTGCTAGGAACTAGATAACATGGGTTGTGCATGGGTTAGTGCAATTGCTGGGATGGTGCACAAAGTGAAATTACATTTCTTGAAAATAATAAATGTTGTGTTCTGTTCTTGTAGAAAAAGTAAACTTGGGCCTACACTTCTGCATGCCAGTTTTGGGTTAACTTTATTCTTGAAAAAGAAAAATACGAAATAAATGAGCTTTGAAATAAGGAGAGAATGCAGACGCAATAGAAATGTCCTTGGAGTTGTACTGACTGTCTGCCAAGGTTACGGAAGAAGGAGGATAAGATTACAAATGGAAGCGATGCCACTTCCTCATGAGATGGCAGAGTCGAACAAAAGAGGCGTAGAGATTTGCAACATTCAAGGAACTGCAGGAAATGTTTAATATGATCATGTTTAGAATTGTTTCTTGGGATAATTCTGATGTAATGCTTAATGCTTGAACAAAAGGGTGTCTAATAAAATGAACATGACGAGTGTGGTGTGACAGAACACCCCCAATTTTAGCCAATGGGAGATGAATACTATGCTCAGATTGAAACAAATGTGGGTTGGACATTTAGGTTTTAGGGTATAATTGAAGGTCCCCGGTGGGTGTGGTTTTTGGGCTCGACTGGTGTTTAGCTAGCGGGAGATCGTCGCTGTCGTCGGTTTGCTGTTTCCAGATAGAGGCCTACCTGATTCCTGTCTCCTGATCTAATCTTTGTCACTCGACTCTACATGAGTGGCCTTCCTGCCCTAACTGGCCAGTGGGGTAGTTTCCCTGAATCTTACTTGGGTTCGTATAGATGATTTTCTTAATTTGCATATTCATTTGCAAATGTATTTTTTTGTCTCTGAAACTTTTCTCTCTCCGCCTATCCACTCCTTCAATGCATTGTTTATTTGATATGAGTTTGAATATATACATTGCCAATGTTTTCTCTCTGTGATGATCCATAATTTGCATTAAGTGTAACTGTACTTGATGAGCATTTATTTCTTACATTATTTACGATAAACAACATAAACTATACATTGAGTCTGTTATTATTTTATTAGTATAGATGTATAGAATAGTATATAATTATTGTCATCAACTAGTCAACACCAAAAGGTTCGTCGACACACTTATTTGTAAGGAGAAATGCAGGTTCTAAAGTATATTTAGTGACTTAGGAATAAACTTGCATCACACTGAACCCCAGCGTGAAGGGATTCGCTGGGTAGTGTAAATGGGCCTATGTTAGTGAAAATGTATTGATCCCTGATCGCTGGATCAATGTCTGCTTGGGTTTTAAGACCCATTGTGACATAATTCCCTACATGCCCCCCTTAAGAGTTAAGGATGCTCCTAGGCTCGTTTTTACTGTTGAATATTAAAAGTTGGTGAAGTCTTCCAACCTCAAGCTTGCACGGAGTCATGGTTCCTAAACGGATAATGAGTATGTTGTGATGAATGATTCCCTTTCAGGTGCATCATGGGTAATCAAATTAGCGGAGGTACGAGTAGCACCAGTTCACCCAGTCCTTTCACAGTAAATGGATGCCAAGTTAACGGCAGGTGGCAGAAATTCAGGACAAATAATACAGACGAACATATGGCTATTGGTATATTTAAGTAACGCTCCTATTCCTGGAACCGAATTCATTTATATTTGCTTAAACATTGCTCCCCCGTTTCACGTCGTTGAGACTGACTGTAGTCAGTTAATGATCCATAGGACATGTATACTTGAGTGACGTTGAAAACATGGATAAATGGTGCTTGTTTGTGTCACCCAGATCGCTAAAGCATGGTCATAAAGCACCTAAAGGGTCTGTGAAAGAACAGACAATAAATTTAACCAGTCACAATTTCAATCTATAGAAATTTTAATGCCAAGTTTAAAAAATATCTTTTTGGCAACATCCAGTAACAATGAAAGGAGGAAAGGTTTCAGCTTTTCATGTCAACATGCATTGAAGCTGTTGCTTCTAACAGCATCAGCACTATAAACATTACAAATAGATGCATATATTCGGTAACAGTAGAAGGCGGCCTTACCTGTGGTGCCGCTTTCCAAGCCAGATCCATACGCTGTCACCAGACCGGGATCTCCCGCCTGACCTGGCTCTCCAACACGCACTTTGAAGGGGCTGCCTGGAACATGGCTGCCGTTGAACTTCACATCAATGGTGTGTGTGCCATTTTCACGAGGGATGAAACGCACAGCATAGCGGTCTGTAGAACGATGGAGATAATTTGTTTACTGGGAGTTTTGTGAATTTTTGTTTCTTAAAAGACCAAGTTCTAAAGGACTACTCAGTGATGCACATAACTAAAGAAAAGTAAAATGTTATGAGCGTTATATAAATGTTTTTCTGTGTTTATTGTTTGGGCTCAGTGGTTAATGAATGCATACAATGTATTTCAACACAAACCACTCAAAGTGTGGCCAAATAATGCAGCCAGGTGTGCAGTGGCACCGGGTGAAATGGGCCCCATAACCAGCATCAATTAGTTGTGCATTATTAGTATGGTGCAGGAAAAGTTTCAGAGTGCCCGAGGCTGCAGACCAATACTCCATTACAGATAATGTGCCGATGGCCTTCTTCCGCTTGAGGAAACACGAATATTGCAAATGCCTTTAACTTGGAGCTGGATGTTCTTGCTGGTCCCCTTGTCGTTTAACTAGGTTTGACCCTATAGAAGACCCGTAGACCATCCAGACAATCTACTGCCAAAGGCATCTCACTCACTCAATTATCCAGTCATTCACCGTACATTTACTTATTCAACCATACATCCAAACATCCACACATGCACCACTCACCCATTCCATACCTCCATCATCTCAATCATCCACGCAAGTATTTACCCATTCCCACATTCACCAATTCATTCTCACAGACACACAAACTTGCCAATCGGTACATAGCTAGAGCTATTGTGTTAGATCTAGCGTCCTTGGCGTGGTTCCCCCCTAACTTTTTTCATTCAAACCTCCTGTTTTTGCTGACTTCGTTTTTGCTGGCCTTCGGACTCTGCACACTGTACCATGCTAAAGTAATTGTGCTCTTTCCCTTAAACATGGTAAAATTGGCTCATACCGAATTGGCATATTTAATTAAACTTACAAGTGCCTAGTAATGTGGACCTACATGTGCCCAGGGCCTGTAAATTAAATGCTACTAGTGGGCCTGCAGCACGGATTGTGCCACCCAAAGTAGCCCCTCAAACATGTCTCAGGCCTTCCACTGCAGAGCATGTGTGTGCAGTTTTAAACGGCCATTTCGACTTGGTAAAGTAAACCTTTTGCCAGGACCAAATCTTCCTTTTGAATACATACAAGTCACCCCTAGGGTGGGCCCTGAATAGCCCAGAGGGCAGGGTACAATGTATTTAAAAAGCAGGACATGAACCTTTAACTTTTACATATCCTGGAAGTGAAAAACCTCTAAATTCATGTGTCACTACTGCAAGGCCTATCTCTCCCATAGGATAACACTGGAGTTGCCTTATTACATTTTAGAAGTGAAATTTCCAAATGGGAAGAATAACGTGTTGATGATTGGTGTTTTTGGAATCCTATTTTAAAATCCTAATTTGGGGTGAATACGGATTTTAAATTACAGTTCTGAAAATGCCACTTCTAGAAAGTTGGCGTTTTATTGCTTTAGCCATTTAGTGACTGTGGCCTGTCTCTCAGTCACGTGACTAGGAGTGGGTAACAGTCAGGCTTTGTGTATTCCTCCTAGACAGTCACACACAATGGGAGCTTAGGTGTGACTGGATGGGCCACCACTGGCAGGATGGGAGGGAGGAGCTGGGCACAGCCCCACTTACACTTGAATAGGATGTGTCCTGCCTCCACACTAAGGGCTGCATGCCACCTGTAGTTAGGCGGAAGCCAGGGCCAGGAAAGCAAGCCTCTAGAAGTTCTTCCCTACTTTAAAGGCACAACGGTTTATAAAATATGGACCTCAGACACCACCACTTCAGCACCACCACTTCAGTACACTTCTGGACCTATGGATGCTCGGCCAGGAAGGGCGGACCTCTGTGCTGCTACAAGGACTGCCACTCTGCTTAACTGCTGCTCTAAAGGAACAGCAGCCCTGTTGTGCTGGCATGCTGCCCTCTTGCCTGAGGAAGAAGAACTGGACCTGCAACTTAATCTTGAACCCAGGACCCCAGAGTGACTCAAAGGACTAGTCTGCTGGCCTCCTGATCTGAGCAGCAGGGACATAAAAAGGCTTCCCAACAGCTCCTGGCCCCATCATCAGTGTGTTCTTGACCCCCAAGTGGTTCCCCACAGGTCCTGGACCTTTGGTGTGGCTCAGTGGGCTCTTAAATCAAGCTTTTGTGCTCTTCATGATCGCGAATGGGCCTGTTCGCACTGGAACTGTGCCGTTTGCAACAGCCTTTGGCAGCAGAAGCAACAGGCTCCTAAGAAAAAAAACTCTGGGCCCCTGCACTTACTTGCTCTTCAAGGCTCTTTTTGTGATGTGCCATTTTATTGCTATTCCCACCCCCCATTTAAAGGACTTAGACTGGCACTACTAGTACTTTCCAGTACAAATTAAAAGATCAGCATTTGCTATTGCTTGCAAGGCTCCAGTTCTTCATTTGTAGCAGTTCGCAGGGATTTGCAGAGTGAATTTTGCCCCATAAATATTTAAAAGCCCGGATTTCTGTGAATCTTTGCTAAGAACCTCTTAGCGTTGTTCCTGGATTAGTACATCAAGCACAGTGCAAAAAAACAGCTAGTCTGCATTGCAGATGCTGTGGAGGTATGTGTTATCAGGCCAATCGTACACCAGGACCTTCAGCTCTGCATAAAATTAAATGTCACCAATCAAAGTAGGCTGGTACCCTGAAGTTCTGAATCTGGAATGCATCATGAAGCAAATGCCTGACTAGAAGCAAAGGTAGGTTGTCTAAAGTAAGGATCATCACATTTGTAAATACATATGTTCAAACCTGGGATTCACCAATATGGCTTCATATACACATTTGGCGTCTTCCTGAGGTCTATCAGATGAGAACCAATTGTAACAAATGGATTATAAAGTCTTAAAAGCATATGAATACACTAACTGTAAGCAGCAACATTGTTCTTATGATTAATACTAGAGTAATGGCATAGTGGGTAAAGAACCATCTTAAACTCACCTGGTTCTAGTTCGGTCACAAGGCATTCCTCTACAGCGCCTGATGGGCTATGGACTTTAGCATCAATCTTGCCCTTTGCCCCGTTAAGCCTTAGAGCAAATGACACCGGCTGATTCACCTTCAACCCAGTCTCCTGCGGATGCAACACAAGTCCATCAGTACAGTAAACAGCCAGGAGAATAAAAGGGAACTTTAGTAGGACATTACTACAGGACAGTACCTCTTCTAGGGAAAATTCAATGCTAGGCAGCGGACTATCGTGCCATCACCAAATGGGCACCAGAATGCCCCCAAACAACTTAGAAGCATGAAATATGACCTCAATATGTGAGAGGGATCTCAGAATATCACTTCACCCTGTGAGTCAAAACTCTTTGCACCATGCCTCTGTGTAGTTCTATGAAGATGCTGTGCAAAAGGCAATGTTATGTTCTAACATATCCTGCAATGCACCCACTTTATCAATTTATGTATTGTTTTATTGTACAGGGTGGACAACACATTCACAATAGGGTTTCAGCATGCTTAACTTGAAGAGAGGTAAAATATATTAGACAATTTTACATATTAACATGTGAGCAAGAGTAGCAGCAAGAGGAAAATATACTTAAAATATAGCACTGGATTGACGATTATGTACAATATATGACATGGTACTGTGAAATAATTAAATATAATGCAAGGTACAAAGTGAGAGGAGGCAGGTAGGTAATAGAGGAAAGTGTAAAACAAAAAGGAGGGATTCGAGATAAGGTAATAAATTGGCCTGGCCCTAGATATCACAAAGTACATTAGTATGACTTGAGAGGCGGTTCAGTACAGATGCATAAACTGGTGCCAATGCCGCCAAGTAGATGTTCTTTGAAGTTCCTTTTATAATTGAAAAGGGATGAGGCTCATTTGTTTTGGGAGGAAAGGACATTCCCAGTTTTAGCTGAGATGCGCCCATTTGTACAGTTATTTGCATAAGGTGATGTAACTAGCATGGCAAAGCCATATGTCTGTTTTCTCCTTTGGTGATGTGTTTGGTGATAAGCAACTGTGTGTTCCCATAGCTGCCCTAGAAATAAAATAATGCATAAAAGGTAATTTTGACAAATGGTAGTTATTTTGGCTGAATTTTAATAGAAAACTTGTGTGTAATGCATCTTTAATTTGTGATAAAAAAAATCCAGTTAACATGCTATCATGACAGCAATGAAAAACAAATGGACGTGTAAGTGGTGATTAGTGAATAGCACTGTGTATGACAGGCTAAGACATCCTCACAGAAAATACTTCATAAATAAAAAAAGCCATAATTCACCAATTACGAAGTTGTTGTGTCAGGAAAGTAAATTCATCAAAGAACACATAATGGCTTGCAATTACAAGCTGTACATCCATCATGTCACATCTGGAGTTTAACAGAAGAGCTATTCGATGCTCCATGAGAAAAACCGAATCTAACTCAAATGTACTACATGGGCATTCACAAAATGCTTTGAATTACAGCCCACTCAAACAATGGCAGACCATGAAAAGCACATGAAAGCTAATGGCTTAAGGGGGCGGTGATGGGAGAGGAGCTGACCCCAAGCCCACTCTCTTTCTGTACTTTTTCTCATTGCACTTTTTGGATGAACACAGTTCCTTCATGCAGCTACAGCTGCTTGTAGTCAGACTTAAAAATAGTTTGTATATAAATGCGGTGAAGTCAGAGACGTTTTAAGGCATAGCCAAAGTGGGCTCTGGCCCAGGGCCCCAGCCTTTCAGGGGGCCCCCGATAGTCTTGCCCTGATGACCTTGAATAATTACTAAACAGATTGTTTTAAATGCTGTTTTCCTTTAATTTATTTTTGAAGTAGGTGACTTGTGAGAGTCTATTAAAGACATTTTGCAGAGAAATGTTGTGTTTATTTTTCATGCAACATCCATAAAAAGGTTTCTTTTAGATTGCAATAGGACCAAACATATGAGAAATGGGAGTGTGTCACAGATATTATTTGCAGTAATATTAGTGAACTGCTGATGTGTTACAATATTGATAACACATCACTATCCCTGAACATTAGATGTAAACACATTTAGAATTTGGACAGTTGGGCCTGTATACTGTCGGTGACCTGACCTAAGAGGGCCTGAAAGAGCCGAAATTGAATCATAAAGTCAAACCTGTTCTGAACAGGGGCCCCCATAATAGGTTTTGGCCAGGGCCCCCAAAATCCTTAAGATGTCCCTGGATGAAGTGGTGGAAGCACACGGATAACAACAGACAGCGTCAATAAAAATGAACACTATCCTGATATATTATTTTTTTAATATCAAGCACTGAATCATTTCGTAGATTCTATTTCCTGTTCCGGTTTTGTTTTACACTGTTATGGGTGTGACAGGCTGTTACAGAGAACGATAGGGATTATTCGACACCTTCGAAAATATAACGCACAGCAAAAGAAAAGCGCAATAAATCAAAGTGATTATGAATTATTTTCTATTGTATGCTCTCATAAAAGCCAACACGATTACCCAAAGGCGGGGGTGCCCTACTCTACTCAGTCTCCAGGGAGAGACATATGTGTTTCACAAACGCACACGTACGAACACACACACACACACACAAATGAAACATTCGAATGACTTCTATACCCTTTGACCAGACAGGACGACATCCGCTGTCCTGTGAAGCTTGCGGTGAAACGGCCTCCCGGATGGTACTCGGATAGCTCAATCTTGCCGACGAAGGACCAAGCACCTAGCTCGATTTCTGACAGGGCCTAACCTCTGGGTGGCAGTTGAGACCCGCGTTGGCAATGTCAGTTATTTTGGCTTTCGTACATGAAAAAATATTTGCAAGCCTGTGTAATACAATTGGGGTGGGGGGAGCACCCGGTGAACGGTATTGGTTAACGGGGGGTGTATGGGAGGTAGAGTGTGTGTATGTGGGTGTGCATGTATAACCCAAGCTATGGGGACTAGCTCGGACCTCATAGCGTGGGTTAACCTTGTCAGAACCAGATAAACACTATCTTTGTGAGGACCTGTCCCCGCAGTGTGTTTAGGTTCTTTCCAGCGAGGGTAGGAAAAAAGTAAAAGTGCAGTTAGATTTGCCTCGGTCCGCTTTATAACCTACCCTACTATCAAAGCGCACGTGGATTTAGAATAGTAATTACACACTTCATTACGTCAATGGCCAGTCCTCATTAGTATAGGTATTTAATTGGGGTGGCTGGGTGTGTGTGTGCGTGTCTTGAACGCACGGCAGCCACCCACCCGTCTGCTAACTCGTCTTTTTATAGATACTTGGAAAGTGCTATCCATGCTGCCCCCTTGTGGCGTGTTGGTGAAGGTTTGTGAAGACCGTTTCATTTTTCAAACGACAAAATGATGGACATTATCGGGTTGGGGGTAGGATGGAGGTTTCATTTACACACCGAGAACAGGTTTCCTCACACTGCATGCTTCCCCTCGCACTCACATACACAAAAGGTACCATGTGGGCAACAGCAACAAAAGGATCACTGATACAGGATATGTACCACACGGGAAGCAGCAGTGCAAGCTTCCCTTGTGTGCTAAGAGACGATGCACAGCGGTGGTTGGACATTTATAGGTGCTGGTGCTCAAGGGGAGTGTAATTTGAAACATGCAAGGGGAGATTGTAAGGTGCATTCAAGAGTGCGAGATGCAAATGTGAAGTGAATAATATAAAGGAGAACGCATGACGCAAGCTTGCTTTGCACATACGGGGTAAGTATAGCACCAGGGCACAAGTCCTAAAAAAAGAAGTGGGGGGACTAACCTAATTAATCAGTATGCAAGTGACATCACGGCGCGTGACATCGGGGCGCGTGAGGCCCGTGACATCACAGGAAGGGGCATCACAAGAAGTGGCATCAGATCTTAAGCCCTCACGTATGTTTAGCAGGTCTATCATGAGTACATTTGAGCATATTTCGAGTATACTTGCAAACCCTCATGATTTAGGCAGAAGATTCACACTTTGTAAGCTTCACATAAACCAATGTTGCCTTTTGTCAGCATAAAGCTTTCTCTACCCATAGTGCTTTAAAAGAAAAATGGTGATAATTAAATTATTACAACACCTCCTCAGGGGTAGTATGCGCTATATAAATGCTATTTATTTTGTGCAAATACTGGGAAAGATGGACACATCTGACATTCTTACAGTGCGTGCATATCTCCTAAACAGGGCCTGAACAAAGTGAAAAGCTGCCTCTCTTAAGTACTGTGAAGTGCTAACAAGGTGTGAGCCTTTGTTTCCCCTCTGCCGCATTTGCTTCTAGGTGTGAGGCTCCTGACTGCTGCCAGCCAGGAGACTCGAACAGAAGGAGGCCTGATGACCCCTCAGAATAGGCCATTGTTATGGGCCCAGCAGGAGCCAGAAATAAGAAAGTCTCGTCTGCGCCTGCACGTTGTTGCCATCGAAAGCAGATAACAACGTGCAGGCGCTGCTGAAGGTGTCCCGGTGTTTGGAAATTACACCGGGACGAATTCAGCATCTTTATCAGTGGGGCCATCTTCTTGGCAGGGTGGACGGCATCCACCCTGTGAAATAAGGGGGTGGAAGCCGTCCACCCGCGTGTACCCCCGACTCGTGCCCTGTATAGCACAAATAGTACACACGCACACACGCACACGCACACGCACACACGCACCTCCCCCCCCCCAATCAGACTTTTTTTTTCCTTCGTCAAAAAACGCAGTCCCCGATGGCATCAGCATAACATGTAGCTTTGCCTGTGGCCTCTTACTGAGATACTTCCCCAGGCACGGGGGAGGACTGTTGGCACCCTGGGTGAAAAGTCATTTTGCCCTACCATACCACATTACCTTGTACGAATGTCCTGTTGCACTGCTATGCTCCACCTACCAGTAGTTTCTATGCCAAAGGACCCACACAGATTTCAGTTTGCAACCTGAAAAGGAAGGGGAGGAGCGAGGCGCACCTCATGCAGGGTAGTGCGAAGGCGCGAGGGCAGTGTGAAGGCCTAGGGCAGTGTGAAGGCCTAGGGCAGTGTGAAGGCGCGAGGGGAATGTGAAAGAGCAAGGCAGGAAGCAGTATGCATGAGGGCATACAGGCCTTGCAAGGGGTTCCGTGTCATGTGACATCGTCAGCCAGACCTGGCTTTGAATTCTGGAACATTTCATCCGATACTTAAAGATTGTTTGGAAGGCAAAGGACCACAAATGCAACATGCCCTGAATAAAAAGCATAGTCCCAGCATTGGCAACCTACCCCACCCCTCCAACGTAACATGCATGCTCATAAATAAACACACAACACATTTCTTGTTTGGGTAAAATTGTTGCAGGTTTATTACATACACCGTTATGTAATATGGTGGGTTATCTTACGGGCGATCCAAGGGCAGGCAACCGTCTGGGCCGCCTGCCCGCCTGATGAGCCAAGCAGCACTGGGGCGAACCCCATCTGTGCTGCCACTTCTGGTGATCCTCTTCCCGGATCACGTGACACATGGTTCCTTATTACTCACGCCCCTTTCAGGGCGGAGCGTAGCATAGCAAACCCCCGGTTGTTCAGGCCCACAACCGCCCGAAGGACTAACGGGCGCCGACACGGTTTTCTAGGAACCTCCCATGAGGCTCCTAGGATTTGGCTCTGGCACCCACCATGGTGCCGCGCAGAGGTACCCTTCTGTACCCCTCTGCTTCCAGATCGCCCTGTAACTCCGCCTGCAACGAAAAAGACAACATTACAACATTCTCTGCCTCCTGCCTGCCACGAACCACGCCGGGTAAGCGGTAGGGTGGGAGACGGCGTGTCCGGGCGCGCGAAAGAGGACGACAAGATGGTGGGGGGAGGCCTATATACCCCTCCCCCTGTCCTCGCGCCCCGGACGTGATGCTCGCCTATCGCGCTGCGACAAGGCTTGGGGGACTCCTCCCTGAGTCCCTGCCCCTACGGGGGTGTGGGGTGCCCAGCTGGCACTAGAGGGCTGCCCTCTTTAGTGGCCCCCTGCGGGGGCCTCGGACAGCCGCATAGTCCCAGCATTGGCAACCTACCCCACCCCTCCAACGTAACATGCATGCTCATAAATAAACACACAACACATTTCTTGTTTGGGTAAAATTGCTGCAGGTTTATTACATACACCATTATGTAATATGGTGGGTTATCTTACGGGCGATCCAAGGGCAGGCAACCGTCTGGGCCGCCTGCCCGCCTGATGAGCCAAGCAGCACTGGGGCGAACCCCATCTGTGCTGCCACTTCTGGTGATCCTCTTCCCGGATCACGTGACACATGGTTCCTTATTACTCACGCCCCTTTCAGGGCGGAGCGTAGCATAGCAAACCCCCGGTTGTTCAGGCCCACAACCGCCCGAAGGACTAACGGGGCACCGACACGGTTTTCTAGGAACCTCCCATGAGGCTCCTAGGATTTGGCTCTGGCACCCACCATGGTGCCGCGCAGAGGTACCCTTCTGTACCCCTCTGCTTCCAGATCGCCCTGTAACTCTGCCACAGCTCTGGAGGTGGCCACCGTCGCCGCCAGAGCCCCCCACCAAAACAGCTCCTTTCTCACCTGCAACCTCTCATTTTCAGGCCTCCTGCAAAGCTAGGGAAGGATCCCTCCCACTGGTGATAGATGAACCCCATCTATATCACAATAGCCCTTGCCGGTAGCCTGGATCAGCTAGTGTCTAATGCAACACAAAGGCCCTTCTGCCCTGTGAATTTGTGCCAAGAACTATCCACCCTCCTGTGGGAAAGTTCCACTACTTCACATAACTCAGCCCCGTGCCAACTCTGGGCGGGGCAGATGATTCCCTGGCTCACATTGCCCCATTAATTTGCTGAGCTCACCTAGCTGCCGTCCCTACTAGGATGGTGTGTCTAGCACACCTGTGTCCCCACTTAAGGGACAGCTGCCCGCTTGGTGGGAGACCGCTCCCACACCCACCTGCCTACTTTTGGCTATTCGGGCGAGAAGGATTATATTTTTAACCTTTGCACCGTCCATTTGCTTTCTAACTCATGACGCACAGGAAGTCCATAACTAGACGTGTGTGACAATGAGCCAGGGTGCCCTCCTGCCCTTGCCGTGCATCCCTTATTTCTTATGGGAATTTCGCCAGCCCAGCTCCCTTCGTGGTGAACCCCCCTAGGAATACCAGCTAGGGAATCCGTCTGATTAATGCAGTGCGCACTGGCTGCCATATGGTGCCTAACCTTAAGGATTGGCTAAGTCCTACTTTGCCCTTCATCCCAGAATATTCCCGAATAGGGGGTTCACACTGCTCGCCTTGCCTTTTGTGCTTGGCACCTTGTTCCCCCTTTCTTGGGGACGCAGCACAATGTGTTAGCTGACAGCACCCCCGCCCAGTGAGGCTAATCTAGCTAACCGGGCAGGGCATTTGACCTTAACTGCAGGAAAAGTCGACAGGCTAGAACCCTCCTGCGAGAGCCCCCAAATAGGGGGGCAGGGGCGTTCACACTGCCCACCCCAGGGCAACCCCAGCGGTGGAAAATTACCTGCTCAGTTAAATTATTATTATTTTTTTTTTTTTTATTTTTTTTTTGTTGATCACTAAACATGCCAAATGTTCTTTTACATAGTAGCCTTTTGTGCTTGACACCTTGTGTCCCCATTACTTGGGACGGCAGCCCACTGCTGGCTGACAGCGTCACCACCCAGTGTTGCATCTATTACTGACCTGGCTTGCGTTTGCGCCTAACTGCAGGATCCTGGTCAACTGCCCTTGGTTCTGGGGTGCACTTATTTTGCCCTGTTGCCCAGACGTATGCACAAACCCTTTTGCTTGCTACCCTGGTGAACACCTTAATGGTATCAAAGCTGGTTTGAAACAATGTATGTCTTGCGCCCACTACTGGAGACACCTCACCCTTTCGTGCAATTACAACTTACGCAGCGCACCCCGCTTGCCTAACTGCCGTCGGATCACAGATGCACAGTACCTACTGTGCATCTCCGACCCTGGATGCTTTAAACCGGTCACAGTAACGGAAACCAAGCTTCCCAGTTCCCCGTTTAGCTGCAGTACACCTTCAGTGGGTCCGCTAGGAGATACCACAAACAGACACACCTATATGTATTGTGCCCACTATTGGAGACAACTCACCCCTTCGTGGAGTGACAACTACACAGGTGCCTACCCAAGTCACCCAACAGACAAGTTGGCCCTGACTACCTTGTGTTCTGGTGCCAGGTTTGGGAAGAGCCTTGCCTTCACTAGCTGCCCCCCTGGGAAACAAGACACTGATCTGGCCGCAGCACAGCGATGCCCTCATGTAGCATCGAACCCCTGGTCAAATAAGAGTGACAACTCCAACTTACTTAAGACTACACCATGGCCATGGGTGGAGTTTAGCTCTTCCCCAAACTTCTGCTAGCGTAACCCACGGTCACGCCTCCTGTTCAGTTCACTTTAGTAATTCATGGCCCTGACCCACAAGGGCCTAATACTGGGCTGTGTAAATGGGGCCCAGGGTGACCTTGAACACTCGGCTTGGTGTGGATGGGTGCTAACAATACCTGGCTGAAGTGCAATCCCTTTGACAATCACTCCTGACAACATGTGCCAATGCAGGTAGAAGCAAGAGTTATCCAGCCCACCTTACTTCCTGTCCCAGTGATCTGAGTAACTTAGTGAAAGATGCACATTTGAACTGGTAGCGGAAACTGTTACTTACGCCTGCAAATGCTCTGCTCAGAGCAGCCCGCCAGACAATGGCTTCCATTGAAAGGCGGTGCCAACAGACCTCCAAGCACTTAAGGCGGTACCTCTAAGTAGGGCTCTAATCTAACAAATGCCCCGTGCATCGGATACCGCCTCTGGCTGTAAGCCGCTCAGTGCTACTGATGCCTTGGCGCTTCCTGACCCACAGCCAGCTCACCCTGATACAATCCGCTCCACTTATCACTTATCCACAACCTTGTGGCCTAAAACATTCGCCCTGTGGGGCGGATGCGAATTGACTGCAAACCACTCCTAGGCGTTCTCTACCCATGTTGTAAATGGAGTTTCAGGTAGGCTAGGGTATGCACCTAAGCCTGGCCGAAGCCACCCCTCTAGTCAGGGGAAGGGGGTGCACACTTATGCTGACTCCTGCCCACCCCTTAGGTGGCTAGGCAGAGACTGGCTTTCCCAGAGGCAGTTTAAATTTGATGTGCCATATGCACTCCCACATTGGCACCTGCAGCAGAGATTCCATACCAGGCAATTCTAAATACCCTGCGTATCGTCCACCCAAGAGAGACTTAGTACCATCTGCCCCTATTACTCTGTGCTACCAAACCTTATCATGACCTCACTGGTATTATATAACTCACTAGGTCAATCGGGCCACCGTCCTACAGCTCAGATAGCACAACCCCGTAGTTGTTGGCAGCAACTGTACTTCGCATAACAGCACAGAGTAAATACAAATTGTGCTCCCCCTTGGGCCGGTAACTAACATCCAACAAGTCAGAACCTGGTCATGAGATCCCAGTTTCCTAGAGTAAAACAATGATTGTCCTGCACCATTAACAAATGTGCTACATGCCCGCATGACCTAGCCCCTAGGTGGTACAGTGGGCAGACACCCCTGGAGGCAGTGGTCTTACCAACTCTCCTCCGAAATACGCAGCTATAGGGGCTCCAGATCTAGAGTGTGAGAAAAGTCTTTCTGACGTAGCCCATCAACAGTTTATACGTGTAAGTGACTGGCCCCCAATATGGTGTGACCAAAACAAGGCTGAAACAAAGGAGCATGAGGCCTTACGCAACGGGGTCTTTGTGTACTGGAAACATTACTTAGCCCCGCCAAGAACCATGGACATCTCCTAAATGCGGATCACCAGATCGTCAAAGAAATATTGATGGATTAGAGACCTATGCCCCATCCAAACTGCCGAATTAAAATTGGCGAGAATAGTTCTATGAAAGAAAAGCATTGAATGACCCGCTCAAAGCCAAAGGACATATCAAACCACTTATGTCTACTTAGCTGAGAAGGATGGAGCGATGCCCCTTATCGGTATTAGTGAATGGAGGCATTATTCATTCACGCACATACTCAAGCTGAAGTTATCGATGCGCCTTTCATGAGCACCCGTCACGTAATACCATGACCTACGCCATATTACAGGCACAGTTAGCTCTACATGGCAGTGGCCCCCGCCAATTATTACACAAATTAAGCCCCTGCTCTCAAGCTGGGAGAGGAAAGTGCAGTGGGCACAACTATCTCTGGGGTGGCACCCAAATTAATGGCCCGTGCGACAAGCTAACCAAAATATATACCAGGCACAAGGCAGCAGGCGCGCACCACCCGCCACTTGGCCCCCTCGGGGCACACGGCAGCCCCACCAGGAGAGTACGTCGCCAGCATAACCAGACGACCTCAGAACCGGAGCGGCGCCCTTATACAACTGCAAGCATGGTACTAAAAGCGAGGCATGGGTGCGCCTTAAATATTTTCAGGAGAAACCCATTGAGTGAGGCGTTCATAGTACTCTCAGGGCAATGCCTTTGATCGTCCCATAGCCCTCTAAAATTCGAAATCACTGCCTCAAAGCGTAAACCCTGGCCCGTGGCGCAGTTCCCAGGCCGCGACACATGGCAAAACGGGCTGAAGGAATCACACAGGTATAGGTTTGCTTCTCAACTCCCCACAGCCGGATCTTCCCGGGGGTGCTTTTCCTGCCCAATGCACAACTTCTGCCGGACACTCTGCTACCTTGACTCCTGCAGTGTCTAAGCATCGCGCTCAAGGCATATTGCTGTACGCGAGACACTTCCGCCAGAGCCCTGACCCGTGCCCCTGGCCCCATCGCCACTGCTCTTATTGAGGACGAAACGCACTACTCAGCGAGACACCATAAGACGTGTGGGGCGCCATGGACCCCATAGAGGAGTTGGTTCCTGCGTTGACTTGTATGTAATATTGAAAAGCTTTCACTTAACGCCGCTGACACCATGACAATGTTGCTGCACTGCCCTAAACATCAATCTCAACAGAACAATGCAGCGAAGGACTCAATGTGTTTTCCTTGAAATGTGCGCATTTCCAAAGTACAAAGCTCTGTGTTTACCGTTTCCGTAACCCCCACTGTAACACAGGAGCAGCGGGGGGGGATAGGAGCCACCAGGGACCCGCAGCTCCTAATACAAAATTGTCTTTATGACCAAGACCTGTTTCAAGAAATCCAAGGGTTTCCAACCTTGTCCCAACCCCACCTAATATCCGACCCTTAAATATGCAGCACAGCAAACCAAGACAAACGAGCACGTACACAAACTCACATACACGAGATTGAGTGGTGTGAAACAAACGTGCATTTTCACACATGAGTAAATTTTTGACTCGTAGACTAGCCATGTGGCTGTTTACACGAGTCTGTAAAGCTAAAGACCTGGGCTCAGCACCCGATTTCTGTATTTGTACACCGGCGCCTGTCTGAAGAACAGGAGAGTTCAAAGACACAAAAGGATTGAGATCATAATGATATCGGTGTGTCTCACTGATGCCAACCATGTACCGATACCAGTAACACAACATACCACGCCATTTGTTTCTCTGCAGAAGCAAACGTGTAAACTTGACGAGATGCCAGAGTGTGTTTCCGCTTAGACAGTCTGTTATACTTGAATAATTGCCTCATGCTTTGCTAATGAAAATTTGAGCACGCAGAAGGGGTGGATACTGTGCTCTTAACAGGGCATTTAATCATGGCTAGGGAAAGAACAGGTAAAATGCTCGACTCCTTGTTAAGATTCCAGGTGCCAGTGACCAAGCCTGCGTGCCTCCGGCCAGACCGGGAAACCATGTGGCTTGACGCACCACCCCGCCCACCGAAGGCGTTGACTCGGACTCGTGGCCGGCAGGGGTCCAGACAGTCACCACAACAGAAGAGGCCGGTAAGCGCTGCCACACATCCGCCACCACACGACGGAGGATGCCCGTGGATTCAACCACCAAACCGCCGACGCCCTACAAGCACCTCAGTTTTGCGGTGTTACGTGCAGTCAGAGCCAAAAAGTCAGAAGCTGGGGTGGTGGAGACACATCCTCACGACTAATCCACCACAGGATCGTTACGGGGCGAGCCACCTTGTACAGGGTGGAGCAAAAGTACACCGCGCCCCCCGTGGAGATCTGGACTGGCAGACGTAGGGAGAGGCGCCACCAGGCTGCGAACCACCCATGCTGTGCTCAAGTGCCTTAGACAAACAATGTCTACGTCGGGGAGAAAAAGTGCCCTAAGGGCACGGACTCACCGCCGAAAACTGTGCCTCCCGACGCGATGCGCAGCGAGGGACAGACCTAAAGGCACGCACGCGGCCGCTTAGGCACAAACCCGGAGGCCCAGGGATCATGAGCAGCCGCCCAGTGCGCCACAGGCATCGTTTCGGCGCCCCCACTATGGCCCGTAGCTCTTTCGCGAGCCCCATCCCCCCATTTAAAAGCTCGGCGGCCGCGAAGATGTCTTGCGGTCAGTGCTGGGACTGAGCCTCTCAGAGAAGACTGTCGGCGCCCCCACTATGGCCCGTAGCTCTTTTCGCGAGCCCCATCCCCCATTTAAAAGCTCGGCGGCCGCGAAGATGTCTTGCGGTCAGTGCTGGGACTGAGCCTCTCAGAGAAGACTGTCTACCCGCAGCGGACCAGGCCAGATCTGCTGGCAGTCAGAATATGCCGGGAGGTGTGGAGGGTTGGGCCCAAAAGTGGTGGCCCACGCCAACACAGTCGGGGCCACGGCCACCAAACAACCCCACTTCCGGGGAAACGCGCCACAGGCCTCCCCACACAAGCTCCACGGCCACCGCTACGCTCGGGGTAGATAACAACCACGCTGAAACAATGGCTGAACGCAGATGCAGCATTTCAGCACTGAATTGTTTCCGGTTATCAGCCCTTCAAAGCCTGCTCCTGCTGTTCCAACCCATAAGTTTCACGGGGCACCAGCCAGGCAAATTCAAGATGGAATGCCTCTCCATCCCCACCCTCTCTGCACCAGGGAACAAGCCACGCACACCGCCCGACTAGTTCCCGGACACACCAATACCATCGGGGTCACCACAGGGGCTCTCGCGCCACGCCACCACAGCCAATACACACTACAGCCTAACGTCACACCGAGAGAGGCAGGGGCGACACACCAACTCCTGACTCACCATGCTAACACCGAGGGCACGACGATGACCCCGGCGAGCCTGGACAAACAGACGGCGTGTCCGGCGCAAACGGGGAGCTCTGAGTATGCATGACAGATTGGTCAATGCTAATACATGACCTTCCGTGGACGGAAGGACATAACTGTAGTGCCCAGTTCTCGGAGCTCTTGCGGGGAAGCGGAGGGCGCGAGGACTCGCTCACATCCCTAAGGCAATCTTTCACCTGCCTCCCAATTTACCTAGGCAGGGGAGCGCTCCCACACCCGGCGCCATGCCCCATTACCCCGACGCTTGCCTGCACCCGCAGAACAGGGGCTCGAACCTGCACCCTCGTGACCGAAAATGTACGCACGCCATACGGATGCTGAATTTACGGCCGCCCGCTACCTCCTGTAAGTCTATACCTCTCCGCAAAACCAGGGAGCCTGACAACTACCGGGGAGCTCCTAATCCGCCCCCTCCTTAGGCGTCACAAGTCCAGCAAATGCCGGGCAGCGCCAACCCGAAGAGGCTTGGGGGGGGACAGACGACTCACCCTCACTTGCAGCTCCCTCAGACGGCGTTTATCTCAGCACGAGGAAAGACGGCGGGAGACGACCGACCAGACGGCGTGTCCGGGCGCGCGAAAGAGGACGACAAGATGGTGGGGGGAGGCCTATATACCCCTCCCCCTGTCCTCGCGCCCCGGACGTGATGCTCGCCTATCGCGCTGCGACAAGGCTTGGGGGACTCCTCCCTGAGTCCCTGCCCCTACGGGGGTGTGGGGTGCCCAGCTGGGACTAGAGGGCTGCCCTCTTTAGTGGCCCCCTGCGGGGGCCTCGGACAGCCGCAAAAACGTACTAATGGCAGTGGGCTCACTGCAAGCAAAGAATGGCTTCCACCGCAAAAATAAGTTTGCAAAATATATCCTGTTCTAGTCTTTGCCTAAGAGAAGGAATGTTTGCCGAGCATAGCGTCGGAGGCACGGCTATGAATAGTGCAGCAGGCGCGGTGGCACCAAGGCCCAACAGAGTTAACGGCCCAATGCTGTAATCTGCAACCCAATCCTGCGACCCTGGTTTTCCTTGCTGGCACCAGGGCAATTAACTTACCACCCTACGCTACTCCCAAAGACCGCTGGTGCAGCAGGTGCAGTAGCACCGGGGCCCAGAGCCGAGAGGGGCCCACCGAACACCGACAATGCTGTATTTTACTATCTTAACAGCAGTTAATGGGGCCATTCACCTTGCTAGCACCAGGACTCACGTGCACCCTTGCTACGCTATTGTACACTGCGTGGTGTTCTATTCGGTGCACACAAACGCGACACCCGCCCATAAGGTTTTTAGACAAAAAGACACCGTTTGCCTTTCAGCTCTTCCCACAGGCCAGAAAACCGAGCGGACTCTTGCACGCTAACCAGATGTTACTATGCACCGAGAACGATTAAATATTTAAAAATCCCCGCGCAGACTGAACCCCTCCCTCGACAGCAAAAATACTATGTAAACAGACAGCAGTTGTTTTATGAAACGCATACTGTTCCACACCCACACAAACATCAGTCCGAGTTTGCAGCTGTTCTTCTTTTTTGCAAACAGTTTTCAGCTGTGCCTTTGATCCATTAATTGCTCAAAATGGAAACAAACATGGAGGATAGACCGCAATAACAATATATAATAAAAATGGACTGACAGTCAACCACTCTAAGAAAAGTTTAATAGTAGAGAGAGAGGGGGGGAGGTGGGGAGAGAGAGAGGGTGACAAGCATTTAATCATGTTGAAATTAACAACGGGAAAAAAAGGCATGTTCCATCGCCAGCCCGACCGCAGATGCCCGCGTGGTGTCATGCACAGAGGCGTCTATGAGATTGAACTTGTTGGACATCCCCGTTTCGTGGTTTATTTCCACTGGTGTGAACATGACATCTAAATAGCAGGCTATATTATGATTTGTACAAAAACTGGTTTTGAACATAAAATGTAAACACGAAAAGGAGCATTTCCAAGAAAGCAAATGTATTTATTCTCCTGTTCTAACGGAGTCCTATACATACACCCTGGAAGAACCCAAAAATCCCACAAATGGCTACGTATAATTTATGATTTGAGCGCACATATCAAAAACTGTGGCTACAAGCTTTTTCCCGTTATAAAATAAACATAGGAAGGGAGAAATCTTTTAAAGTTTCTACAAGGTACTTTAGTTTACCAGTGATTACATGTAATGAAAAGAGAAAGCACTACTCTGGCAGTGCTCTGTGAAAATAGCTTTCAGTTCAGACCAAAGCAATCAAAGAAAAAGGGCCTGATTATGAGTTTTGGCGGTGCAGGAGCAGGCGGCATACCACCGCCATGCTCCCGCACCCCCAAAACTCACCGCTGCCCGCTTACCAGATTACAAATATTTTTGAGGCGGGCGGCGTGGAGAGCCAGCGGCAGTGCAGTTAAAGGTTCATAGTGAGCCTTAAACTGCACCACCGCGGGACGACCAGTGCACGTTCCTGCACAGGAAGGAATGCACCATGCCGTGCATTCCTTCCTGTACAGGAACTGGGGGTGCAAAAATACAGGGGGGCACAACATGTGCCTCCCTGCATGCACCTCCGTGCACAGGGTCAAGAGGGGGACCTGTGGGGCCCCATTTCTTACCTCTCCGCCAGCAGTTTCATGGTGGAAGAACCTCCATGAGACCACGGACGGTGAAGAAAGTCGTAATGTTTGTTGGTGCCTCAGTGCACCACCAAGCATATTTCAGCCCTCAGACCACCGCGCCACTGCCAGGGATCTCTGGCGGTTGCGGAAGTGCAATGACGGTCCGACCGCCCTAGTCGTAATGCGGCGGTGGCCAGACCGCCACCACTGTGAGTCTGACGGTCCGTGGACTTCCAGACTCATAATCAGGCCCTAAATATTTTAAGAACACCTGAAGAATTGCTGCATAAGATGGGCCTGTGGTGAGATTGAACCAGAGACACTTTTACTCAGCTGACGGTCCTCATATTCTGCACAAATTACAGACAACCAATGGAAACATGGCCATGGCCACAATAATAGCAAAGCCAAGAGCCAAGAAATTGGCACTGTTTGTTGAGAAATTGTTGAATCACGGTCTACTCTATATGATCAGTGAATGGGCAGTAAAGAGTAGTATCACTGCAGAAGGTGGAAATATTCTTATGGTTTCAGGGCAAGGAAATTTGCGATTGATCATGGCACGACAAAGGTTCTTATGAATATTTCCTACAAGACAGTACAAATGATGGGTTATATAATTACCAAAGTTAATTGTCAAATGTTGTGTAGTTGTCTGTCAAATCACTAAAATTCCTATAAGTACAGGGCTAATATAAATTAGAATTTTAGGAACCTCAATGGCGCCCTAATTTAAAACAATTAGTTGATGATTTCATTTTGCCTCACCTGAAGACTAGTAACAGTAAGTCTGCGGGCATCATCTGATGGAGCAATTATTGGCACCATGTAGGGGCTATCTGGAATATGTTCATCGTTAAACTTTATGGACACCTCATAATCACCTAAAGACAAACAAACAGAAGTTAGGGCCAGTCTGAGGAAGCTGTTTAATGAATTCCAAACTCAACATGTGACTTGAAAATCTCAATAAACGAATAAATGCTAAAAACACGGTAAAGCACAGAGATTCTGTTTGTTAATCTTCACATATTCAGCTTTATGGCTATGTACGTTTGGATTTTTACCCACCAGGTTCTTGGGCAATGTATGCAACACCACAAGATCCATCCTTTCGATCTTCAAAGGAGATCTCTGCCTTGCTTGGGCCTTCGACGGCAACAGCAAGTCCTCCAGCCCCTGCTTCTCGCGTCCATATGCTGAATTCAGCTGTTAATACAAGGAGCAAGATTAGAAGATTGGCACAGTACATTTCTCAAACTATGCCATTAGCAGGATGTTTGCATGTTATTAAAACTTCAAAATATAGACACCCTCACCACTCACAAACAACATTGTGCATTAGAAGAAGACACTGTTTTGGGTCAATATAACAATATTAACTCTTTAGAGACTTTTATGGAAATCAACAGCCTACTTAATCACATCTCAATCAATTTAGGGTGCCAGTTTGATGAAAGAGGAAACAGCCATTACAACGCAGCTGTTTCCCCGCATATTACATCGCATGCGTTACAACGCATGCGATGTAACAACGCGTAGCCATTACTACGCATACCATTACATCGCATGCGCTTTTACAAAGCATGCGATGTAATGGCGATCCACATTGTTGTGAGGAAACTGAGGCTCTTCCGTTTCCTCACAATGACGTGCACTGTGCACCGCCCCTCAGACGACGCAGGAACCAGGAGAGACGAACCACGAGGAGAGAGAGGTAAGGGGGATTGGGCCAGGGGTGGGGGTTACTTTATTAGGGTTTAGGGTAGTGTCGGGGTAGTGTTGTGGTATTTGTGTAGTGTAGGGTAGTGTTTTAGAGTTTAGGGTAGTGTCGGGGGGTCGTGCAGGGTAGTGTTTGGGTGTAGTGACCGGACTGGGGGAAGGGGGTGGGTCGTGCTGGGGGTAGTGTTTTAGGGTAGTGTTGTGGTGTTTGTGTAGTGTAGGGTAGTGTTTTAGGGTTTAGGGTAGTGTCGGGGTGTCGTGCTGGGTAGTGTAAATGTAGGGAGAGGACTGGGGGTCGGGGGAGGGTCGTGCAGGGGTACTACATTAGGGTTTAGGGTAGGACAGGGTAGAGTCACTTACCTTTCAAACTTTTACCGTGAGTATACCTTTACCACGCATGCCTTTCCGTTGCAATGGCATGCGTGGTAAAGGCATAGTCGTGGTAAAAGTTTGCGATGTAATGGCATGTCGTTGTCATTGACATCGCATAGTAATACCTGCGTTGTAACGGCACACGTGGTATTGGTATGCGATGCAATGAGACACATTCTGATGAAAGTCATGTCCGTATGGTTCAAACATAATACAGCAGCAATCAAAGCTGAGAAAGACTGCTGAATCTCTGCAGCCCTTACAGTCTGTGAGCACACACACTGCTGCAACAATGAACTCAGTTCACAAAGAAAGGGTTGTTTACGTCTAAAGATTTAATACACAGAAGGGAACTGCCGACGAAGAGCTATCAAAGGCTCCTGTGAAATGGAGCCCAAAAGGTCTTGCCTGAGAGAATGCTAAGTCATGCAGAGATCACACCATCTCTGTGGAAAGATGGCTACTGCGCTCAGTGCACACTAATGGTGAACTAACAATAAGCACTTAAAATTAAGTTGGGGGCACAAGTGCTAGTAAGGCAATGAAGTTTCAATGCCAACCAGTCCCCCATGTCTTTGCATCATTATGGGTTGGTCATCATTTTATTGGGTTTTCTGAAACAAAATTCTAAATCAAGAGTTTGCTTCCAAGAAAACAACAAACATTGTCCTTGATACACAGGGAGGTTTGCCCCTATGTGTCAGATACATTTGGCATGTTTTCCTGCCCCGGACCGCCATGTTCCCATGGTAGCTTTAGACATAAGAAAGAGAGTCAGAAGGGCCACCCTAAAAGGGGAAGGTATTCTGATGCAGTGAAACTGGCAACCCTGTGGTGAATGAGCCTCAGGCTGAAGCTCCACCAATGGAAACCAAGGTCTAGTCATCTAGGAACCAGGAGTGTGGTAAAACGGGACATCTGCTGATTTACAGTGGTTGTCCCATTATTGCCTTCTAGATGATATCTTAAGTAAGAGCTATACTTTCAGCAAAAACAGTACATTTACAACTCTATGAATACTCACCTGGAACTCCGGCTTCTCCTCGCTCCAGTCCCGGACCTCCAGCTCTCACTTTGTTGGCACCGCCTTCACCAAGTGGCCCAACAGTGAACTGGAAGGGGCTGCCTGGAACATGCTGCCCTCGGTACTTCACGTCCACAGTATGGACTCCCATTTCTTGAGGTACAAATCGAACACAGTATGTGTTTTTGCCAAGGTCCAGGATTTCCGCATCATTCACTTTTCCGGAGGGACTTGTTACTTTGGCCGCCATGTCACGGCTGTCAATTTCTGAAAGGGCAGAAGGAGAAGAGTTTCTTGATGGTTTGATCAACATAAAAGAACCAAAGTATAATCATTTACAGGCAAAGCACAACTTATGGTGCTCTGACTACTGAGACAAACGGTGTCCAGCAGCTATACCTAAAACTACAGGGCAGCAAGCTTAAAAATCCATTAAAAAAGACACTGCCTCTGTATAAAATAATGCACAAATTCAAAGCTTTATCTAGTGCCATAATCCTAGCTTACTATGGACTTAAAGAATTCCTTTACATGAGGGTCAGGATGGTGGCTTACCAAAATAACGAGAAGGGAGCATGGCATAAAACCATCATTGTCAGTGCAGAACATTCTGGGATGTGAAGAGATGTGGCAGAAATATGCTTCACTGAGCATCAAAGGCCATGAATAAGAAATATCCTACCACTGACAGGTTAAAGGTATGAGACTGAGAGCAGAAGGATTCACTAGAATGATAGCAAGGCTCATCCACGCGCATGTACAATCAAGGCACAAAACGATTCAACAGGATGTTAGAACCTAAATATATTGTAAACTCAGTTTTACATGATCTGCCTCTAATTCAAGGTACCGGTTATTAAATTATAGAATTTAAGTCACTTGAGAAAAACTGACCACCGGGGTCCAAGTCTATTAATGCAATTAAACCTGTTCATCTGGTTAATTCCATGATCTGCAATATATATTTCCACTCTACTGATGTAAATGTCAAAGAGAGGTACGTTAACTATAAATGTGATGAGGAAAATGGAATTGTAATGCACATTAAGAAAAAAAATAAGTATTTATATTATGGTGCAAATTTGCTCTATAGTGTGCACTGCTTCTCTTTAAATGTGATCGTCTATTTTAGTATCATACACGGTTTGAAATGTTCTGCCTTAGGAAATTACTGCTACCAGGAGTACAGCCAAAGTGCAAATCTACCCACAGTTTATGTCACTACAGAATAAAGCGTAAACGTGAGACTACATAAACATGTAAATCAAGTATGCTCAATCAAAAACCGGTTAATCATTTAAAACACATTTTTGAATCCAACCAGCAGATAATTTAATTAACAAGTAAGAAATCGAACTCTTTTTCTATCTATCACTGAAGTTAAAATCTACTCTATTCCATCTTATTTGATCAAAGTGAGGACATTAAACTTAAATAGCATCAAGGCGGCATTCATCAGAAGAGGTGCAGCACTAACAGACTTTCAGAATAAGAAGGTGGTAGTATAGTGCAAAATCTCAAGTTTGTACCAATATTAAAATCTCATTCAAAACTAAAACAAGGAAAGTTGTATTAGATAATGCTACCAGTTTTAGATCCTGCTCTCAAACGTCCCTTATTTCAAAGTTTTAAAATTTAACTGAAGCAATTGAAAATAGTGTTTCAAATCTATGTACATTTTGGTCCTCCATCTCTAATTTTCATATTTTTAATATAGCGAGTTAGAGGGAAAAACTCTGCCACAATGTTCATCTCAATTCTATAAAGCAAATACATTTTAAGCATGCTGGATGTTTCAAATTAGCACATTTTGCCAACCTCAGACTTCACATGCTCAGTGCAATAACGCACCCGCCGTCCCTACAGACCCTGCACTCAATGGCTCAGCTTTTTCTTGACCCCAGATGTAAAATGTACTTTGGAAAGATTCCTTCCGTTCACAGGTTGATGGCTCTATAAGCACATGCTGGGTAGACAGGCTCATGGGAGTTGAATGACTTTCCTTCCGCTTAACAGACAGTGAGGTGCTCTTAGAGAAGAGGGAGAGGCTCTCCAGAGAAACAGCAAGTTGGAACCAAGAAACTACAAGGACAGAATGGGAGAAAGAGAGAGAAGAAAAGAAAGACAGTATCTGGCAATTACAGATTCAGGAACTAGCAGAAACAGTATAGTAGTGATGTCGGACAACTTACATTATACATGAGTGTTAACGAAATGTGTCTTTTACAAGAGCACGCTATTTGTTTGAGGTAATGATGTTGTTGAAACCCACTGTGACACTAACAGCATATTGCTGTTGACCGTCTGAAAGAGCATTAGTTGAATTTATCTGTTTTCTCACCCTCTTTACAGCCTCCACTCCTTCCTGTTCCACACCATCAAATGCAAGAAGAGTTAAGATTGTCAAATGCTTGGGAACAACATATGAATGGTGTAGCTCTATTACAATAAAATGTAATGAAGTCAGTCCTTACTGCCACGGATATAACCACAGGATCTGAAAATGAGCTGAGAATGAAAATGCTTATTTCATCTCCTGCCTTCAACTCAACCATAGGTATCCCCTTTAAATTAAGGTGTGCAGCTGACTTGTATAATAGAGAGTATTCCATTTAAGGGAATTTGATATAGAATGGTTGCATTATGAATACCACAAGTTTCTAACTGAAGTGACAAAGAGGGCCCACCTTGAATTTTTTTAAGAAAAAAAGACTTATTTTTTTCAATGAGGGTTAAAGAGAAACAGATTAAGGGGCCTACTACGATGTCGGGCGCACGCAGCACGTCTTGGGAACGGGACTGACCGACCTCCGGTCGGCAGTCCCGACCGCCCGACCTCCGGTCGGCAGTCCCGACCGCCCTATGGTCGGCGGTCCAGACCGCCTCATTATGATGCGACCGTACCATACTGAAATTTTCCTATAGGAGCATGTGTTACTGCCATAAACTGGCCATAGTACATGCTCCCATAGGGAAATGTGAGGTTGTGTTAATCGCAGCACCCCGTGGCAGGCACCTCAAGGTGCCTGCCACGGGGTAAAGGGATTAACAGGGGGGCACCACAGGTGCCTCCTCGGCCACCAACCGGAAGCCGCAAAGGAAAAGGGGCCCTGCTAGGGACCCCCAAACACGCTTTCCGACAGGGTTTCCATGTCGGAAAGGCCGGCATGGAAACCCTGCCAGAAACCATGCATAGTAATCCGGATGGTGAAAACTGCTGTCCACTTGGATTACGGGCCGGTTCCGACTGGTCGACGGGCTCCTTGAGCCCATTGGAAGCCAGCCAGAATGACTGGCCAGTTTCAGTTCTGACCAATTGAATCAAAATCAGCCAGTCAGAATTGAAACTGATGATGTGTCGGAACGAGGTTTTCCAACACTCATCGTAATAGGCCCCTTAAAGTGTTAACTGCAAAAAATCAGATTTATGTTCATTTGACTGAAAGGTTTTGCAAAGGGATACAGTGATGCTGATGAGTAGTTTGAAACTGACCCGGTTGCGAAGTGATAAAATGTCCTTCCGAACTTTCAATACATTTTGTGTCCTCTGTGAATGACTAGATGCACTCCATTCTACATCCAGTGGGCAGATGTTTACTTCACTAAAGACAAATTCATAATTTGGATAATTGCTGGTATTCTCATTAGACAGTCAAATGACTGACTATAAAGTATATTCTCCCTTGCAAAAGCAGAAAATATAGTTTGGTGCACTGCTTGCGGTGGAAATGTCAGACTTTACTTCTCCTTATACAGTGCATTAAGTGTACATTAAATAAACGAACTAACACAATTAAACATGGGCTTTGAAGAGTTACAGGACACTGTGCTATATAAAGGAATGTTCATTTAACCGTTCAGTTGAAGCAGGAATTCTAGACTCTCTGCAATACGCTCTGGAGAATCAGAATGCAGTCAACATGCAACTTAAAATTCTGTGAGAAAACGAGTTACATTTTAGCTTCCTATAATGGCAAACATCCAACAAGTTTGGGCAAGAAGCAAATTTTCTTTACTCAATGAATTATGAATAGGACCACTTCCCCCAAGCAAGAGGGTCTCTCTGTACTGAACTGACAGTACAGTTTAATTAATTAAAGCAAACTCATTTTAATAATTAATTTAAAAGTTGTATAAGGGGATGAGCAGCTTCTGGTTGTTTCAGAGCAAGAAAGCCCCTTTACTATATGCAAATCACCTGTAGGCAAGCATAAAAAGTTCATTGTTAAGTTGCTTTCTGCACCATGTGTAGTTTGATCCAGCTCTGAGGTTTGGGTTCAGGGCCATCAATAGTCAAGGGTCTGGACTCGCAAGAATCTGCCTGCAGGTTTAAGGCATTTTCAGAATTGTTGGGTGGCGTGGTGAACAGTTGCTGTGCAAAGGTTCATGAGTTATGATTTGTAGATGGCTGGAGAGTGTAAGTATTACGGGTCTTTTTCCCAGCACGCTTTGAGAAAAGTGCTGAAAACGTAAACGTAGTCCTTGCTTCTACAGGGAGCCAGTGATAGGTTTTAAATACTGGGTTGGTGTGGTGACTTTTGCAAAGGTTCACAAACATTCCAACTGCCTTGGTTTGCAACCTTTGAAACCTTTCAATGTTTCTTAGGAAGCCCTAAGTACATGAGTGTTCCACTTAAATATCAATTCAAGAATACTGTTGGGTAATAATACTGTAGGAAAAATATTGCGACTACAAAAATAGTGTGGCCCAAAATATTGAAGGTAATTGTATTTTTTATTGTTTTACTTTTATTTTAAAGTTTAAAATAAAGCTTCATTTCATGTAATTTTTTATGGTGCTTTATTATACTGTTTTATACTTATATATGTTATTGTAAAATCATTTTTTTTTTTTCTTCAAAACTGTTCCCCCAAAGTGTTATATTTTCAGGTTAGCCTTATTTGGGCATTCAGTGAGTAGCATTTTGTTAAATTACATAAGGTGGTTAATTAATGTGTTAACTAATATATATTGTAATTGTTATTTACTTGTTTAAACATGTAATAATTTTTAGGATATGTATTACATTTTTATTTTGAGTTGTTTGATTTTTTGAGGGGTCTGAGTGTGTAGTAATAATATGTTAATTTGATGTTAACTGGGTGATTTGTTGGTGATCTTATATCTTTTAATTGGTTTTAATTGTTTATTACGTTGTTTATCATTTATAGTTTAAGTTCAAATTGTCTGGTTTATTGGGATATTGGATGGGTAGTTGTTTTCATTATGTATTATTTAATGTTAATTCATATATATTTTGTTTACAAGTGTAAATTATTATTTGTTTAAATATTTCATAGTTTGGTCAGTTATTTGTTCATTTTTTAATTCAAGGTCTGAGAGTTGTGGATTGAGTTAGTCGTATGTTAAATAAATATTTATGAAATGAAAATTCTGATTAATGTATAAAAATGTTATTTTTTTTAAAAAGCTCTAATTTCAATCCATTTTTATTTTTTAAATTAGAAATATTTAATATATTTTATAAGAGCATTTTAATGGTTTGTGTGGTATTATGTGGTTCTGAATAAATGCATATATAAATATATATGTGTATATGTATATATATATATATATATATTATCTACTGGCGGTCGCCAGTAGATAGTTATAGTTAGGACCTATTTTCCATAGGAAATCCGCAACATTCTAATTGAAATAACTTTGGCGCCGGTTGACGAATCTTCGCGAAATTTTCAAACTTTGTGGCCCGCTCCGGTCCGCTCCAATCTTGAGTTTCAGGGTGATTCGGCAAGCGGGGGCCGAGAAAAAAGGGGGGTCCCAAAACGTGTTTTCCCCATGCAATTTTCCATAGGAACCTTTCATCACAGCTACAGCCCGAACTGCTGAACGGAATTACACCAAATTTGGCAAAAAGGTAGCCCTTGGTTCAGAGTCGTGCCTTTTGCTTAAATGGTGTAAATCCGTTCAGTAGTTCCTGAGAAAATCAAAAATAAAATCACATATATATCTATGGCCGCGTAGGGTCCGCGTACCCTCCCGATCACGAGCTGTATGCTAATTGGCTGTCAACACTCCAAACCAGGAAGTGTTGGCAGCCATCTTGTTCCTCGGTAGAACCGAGGCACAAGAAAAGACGAAAACAGACGCAAAAAACGCAAAAGGGGGCAGGGTAGAAACACCCTGACCCCTAGGCCTGCTCAGGGCCCAAAAATTTATTATTATTTTTTTTTAATCGGCAAAAACGCACTGGGTGCGCGGATCCTGCCGATAAAAAAAAAAAAAACGAAGCGCGGGCTCCCGTGCTTCGTGGTTAATTGACCCCCGGGTGGGCCAAGTCCCGGGGGCATGCGGGGGTTTATTAAATAATGACATGGGGGGGCCTCTAAGGCCCCCCCAAGCCCCGGGGACCACCACCCCCCGGGGCTTTAAAAAAAATGGCGCGGGAGGGCTCTGGGCCCTCCCGCAGCCCCGGGGACCGCCACCCCCCGGGGCTTCTTTTTTTAAAATAATAATTACCTGTGTGGGGGGGCTCCAGCCCCCCCCACAAGCCCCGGGGACCGCCACCTCCCCAGGGCACTAATTAAACAAATGTGGGGGTCCGTTTCGGACCCCCGAAGCCCTGGGGACCACCACCTCCCCGGGGCTTTGTAGATGTTGGGAGGGGGGTCGCGTGGCCCCCCTCCTGGAGCCTGTGGTGGCCCTGGGGACCGCCACCCCCAGGGCCGGCTCCTGCAGTGTCCCGGGTGCCTACCCCGGGACACTGTAGTTTTCTATGACAGGACGGGAGCCTCGCGACTCCCGTCCTGTCATAGCAAACAGCTTTGAATTTTGGAAGAGAGAGCAGGAAACCTGCTCTCTCTTCCAAAATTCAAAGCAAATTGCTTTCCACACGGGGAGCTGCATGTTAGCAGCTCCCCATGTGGAAAAGCAATGCCAGCTCCCGCAGGACGCGGGGAGCCAGCGGGACCGTGAGGGAGTAGGGGTCCCCCCCGGTCCCCAAAGGATAGGGCCAGCCCCGGGGGATGGGGTCCCCGGGGCAAGTAGTGGCCCGGGAGGGGGGCCACGCGGCCCACCCTCCCCCAAATTAAGGAAAAAATAAATTAATTAAAAAAAGGCCGGCCCCGGGGGATGGGGTCCCCGGGGCCTAAGGAGGCCTGATGAGGGGGGCAACGCAGCCCGCCCCCATGAAATTTTTTTTTTTTTAAAAAGGTGGCAATGACCCGGGGGATGGGGTCCCCGGGTCGAAATTGGCCACGGGAGGGGGGCCCATGCGGTCCCCTTCCCGTTCCTTTTAAAAAAAATAAAATAAAAGGGGGTCAGGCCCTGGGGGATGGGGTCCCCAGGGCCCAAAATAATTAAAAAGAAGGGGGGCCACACAGCCCCCTTTTAAAAAAAAAAAATCCGGCATCGCGCCGGAGGCCACGCCCCCTCCTTGGCAGCACTCTGCAAACGCACCCCCTGGGCGCGTTTGCAGAGGGGGAACGAATTCCCCTTGAATACTGGGGGTCCCCGGGGGCCAACTAGCCCACCAGGAACCTCCAGTATGCACCAGGGGGTTGCGTTGCAGAGAGGTGTTCTGAGGCCACGCCCCTTTTTACACCTCTCTGCAACGCAGCTCTGTGGCGCTTAATGGAGGTAGCTGGTGGGCTAGTTGCACCCCAGGGACCCTCAGGATTCAAGCGAAGTTAATCCCCCGACTTAAAACGCGCCACGGGGCGCGTTTGCACAGTGGTGAAGGGAGGGGGCGGGGCCTGAGGTGACATGTATGCAAACATGCCCTGTGGCGTGTTTTAAGTTGGGGGATTAAGTCCCCTTGAATCCTGAGGGTCCCTGGGGTCCAACTAGCCCACCAGATACCTCCAGTAAGCGCCACAGAGCTGCGTTGCAGAGAGGTGTAAAAAGGGGCGTGGCCTTGGACCACCTCTCTGCAACGCAGAAGCTGTTGCGCTTACTGGAAGTACCTGGTGGGCTAGTTGGGCCCCAGGGACCCTCAGGATTCAAGGTGACCTAATCCTGTAACTTAAAACGCGCCACGGGGCGCGTTTGCACAGTGGTGAAGGGAGGGGGCGGGGCCTGAGGTGACATTTGTGCAAACACGCCCTGTGGCGTGTTTTAAGTTTGGGTATTAAGTCCCCTTTAATCCTGAGGGTCCCTGGGGTCCAACTAGCCCACCAGGTACCTCCAGTAAGCGCCACAGAGCTGCGTTGCAGAGAGGTGTAAAAAGGAGCGTGGCCTCGGACCACCTCTCTGCAACGCAGGCCTGTGGTGCTTACTGGAAGTACCTGGTGGGCTATTTGGGCCCCAGGAACCCTCAGGATTCAAGGTGACCTAACCCCCCGCGTTTGCACAGTGGTGAAGGGAGGGGTCGGGCCTCAGGTGACATGTGCGCAAACACGCCCTGTGGTGCGTTTTAAGTTGGGGAATTAATTCCCCTTGAATCCTGAGGGACCCTGGGGGCCAACTAGCCCACCAGGTACCTCCAGTAAGCACAACAGAGTTGCGTTGCAGAGAGGTGAAAAAAGGTGCGTGGCCTCGGAACGCCTCTCTGCAACTCAGCTCTGTGGTCCTAACTGTAGGTACCTGGGGGGCTAGTTTGGCCCCAGGGACCCTCAGGATTCAAGGGGACTTAATCCCGCAACTTAAAACGTGCCACGGGGCGCGTTTGCACACATGTCACCTTAGGCCCCCTCCCTTCACCACTGTGCAAACGCGCCTTGTAGCGCGTTTTAAGAGGTAGTTTTAATCCCCCTGCCCTATTATGTACTAGGGACTTACAGAGGAGGTCATGCTAATCACAGGGGTACCCCAACGCATAGTGTTCCCTAGTGTATGTAGGTGTTTTAACTGTATTCTAAGTGTCTTTTACCATAGCACTGGCTCTAGGCCTGGTTAGTCAGAGTCAGTTACCACCAGTACACGTCTGGAAAAGTTGTGGGCACAGGATGATTTTGCAACAAGGCCTCTTTCTGCTCCTCTGTTGGTTCTTTCTGCACAGGTCTTGCTTCTTCCTGGATTTTTCTTCGTCTTTGTGGACTTCTGTTTCTTTCGACATTTCTTTTGCTTCTTTCTGTGCGTTTTTTCTTCTTTCTTCACATGTCCTACTTCTGTAGGCATAGTTAGAAATTAGCATTTAAAAAACCTTTGAAATTCACTGAAAAAACCATAGGTTTCAGACACGTTATAGTTAGAAATTAGCATTTAAAAAACCTTTGAAATTCACTGAAAAAACCATAGGTTTTAGGGACAGTTATAGTTAGTTGGACATTGCACTCGTACAAAACCCGTGAAATTCCCCCGTTATAGTTAGTTCAGCTAACTATAACTCGCGCCCCCGCAATGCACTGCTGATGACGTCACATATTACATCACTCATGACATGGTCAGTGACATCACTGATGACATCTCAAATGACATCACTGATGACATCACTGATGACATCATCCAGTGACTGTGTGTTTCTGTAAAGTTTAATTTTGTTTTATATATATGCCAAGCTGTATTGAGGAATGAGTGGGTGTATAAGTGTCTGTATGGAGGATTTAGTAGGTACGTGACTGACTGTATAAGTGAGCGATTAAACGTATCTTACTGAATGCATGGGTTAGTGACTAAACTGGGTGAATGTCTGAATCCGTCTGTCTGTTGCTGTGTAAGTGGCTGCATGGGTTTGTGAATAGCTACATGAGTGTCTATATGAGTTATTGATTGGTTGTCTGAGTATCTGTATGGGTGCCTGAGTGTTTGTGTGGGTGGAGTGTGTGCGACTCTGTGCATAGATGTGTGAGTGGGTGATTCACTGGGTGGAAGGTTTCAAGAGTGCATCTGTGATAGACTGTATGGGTGGGTAAGTGTGTGTAAGAGTGTGTTAGTGAGTGAATGTATGTCCCAGTGGTACATGTGTGAGTAACTACATATGTGAAAGGCAGTATATATGTGTGTTGGATTATATAAATGGCTATAAGTGAGAGTGTGTGATTGTGAGAGTGGCTGTATGGATGAGTGTGTGCTTGTATCAGTGATTGTATAAGAGCGTAAAAATGTGCTAGTATTTGTATGAGTAAGTGAGCTGGTGTGTGTATGACTGTATAGGTGAGTAAATGGCAGTGTGAATAATTATTTGCATGACTGACTAGGTGTGTGAGTACCTCTATGGATGAGTGGCGGTGTGTGAGTGTCTATATAGGAGTATGAGTGCATATGATAGTCCTGTACTGAGTGACCGTAAGTTTGAGTGACTGTACGGGTGAGTTAGTGTATGTGTGTGTAGACCTAAGAATCAGTGAGTGGGTATGTAGTTATTGGTGTTGGAGTGTCTATGGTTTTGCGAATGGCAGTCTGTTATTTAGAGTGGGTGTATCAAAGGTTATATTAGGGTGTGAGGAGGTGCATCAGATTATCACGTGGATGATGTCATGAGTGATGTCATCAGTGATGTCATTTGAGATGTCATCAGTGATGTCATCAGTGATGTCACTGACCATGTCATGAGTGATGTAATATGTGACGTCATCAGCAGTGCATTGCGGAGGCGCGAGTTATAGTTAGCTGAACTAACTATAACGGGGGAATTTCACGGGTTTTGTACGAGTGCAATGTCCAACTAACTATAACTGTCCCTAAAACCTATGGTTTTTTCAGTGAATTTCAAAGGTTTTATAAATGCTCATTTCTAACTATAACTGTCCCTAAAACCTATGGTTTTTTCAGTGAATTTCAAAGGTTTTTTAAATGCTAATTCCTAACTATAACATGTCTGAACCCTATGTTTTTTTCAGTGAATTTCAAAGGTTTTGTAAATGACAATTTTTAAATGTATTAATTGTTATATTTATTTTTTGGATACTGATTTACTACATTTTTTTAAACTATATTTTTACATATTTTATTTTTTAAATTACATTGTAATTACATTATACATTACAAAATATACTTTCTCTGAATGAATTACTTTAGTTTAAATACTTTGCAAATAGGCAATAGACTTTTAAGTACAGTAGTTACAGTTGTTGCAATGGGCAACACAATTTCAAACACAATGCAACATTGAGCTCAATGTGAATTTCTAGTTAAATGCAATTAGTTACTTTATGGATTACTTTTCTAACCACAGGACTGGATCCTAGATTCAGTCCTGGGACATCTCCTGTAAACAGTTGAGTAAAAGCGTTTTGGTTACAGTAGTGATTTTTAAGGAATATTATTGTATTTTAAAAGTTGACACTTAGAAACTTTTTCACATAGAATCACCAATGTTATCCTATGGGAGGAAATTCACTTAGCAGGTAAGTAGTGTTATCGTTACTTTTCTTACTCAGTGGTGGATCCTGGATCCAGCACTGGTGCATCTCCTGTAAACAGTTGAAAGAATGCGTTTAAGTCATACAGGCGATTTTTAAGGAATATTTGTAGTTTGTGAAAATCGACACTTTGAAACTTTTCTGCTGAAAACCAGACAATGGATTCCTATGGAAGGAAATATAAGTTACTGGTAAGTACGGTTAGAATTACTTTTCAGGGTCAGTGCTGGGCTAAAAGATTCAGCACTGGGTTCTCTCCTGATAACAGGTGAGTAAATCGGAATTCGTAGTTCGGTTGATTTTAGAGGAATATTATAAAGTTCCAAAACTCCACACTTAGAAGAATTTCCAAGTGAAACCAGTCAATGTTAGCCTATGGAAGGAAATTCAAGTTGCTGGTAAGTACGGTTAAAATTACTTTTCAGGATCAGTACTGGGCTGAAAGATGCAGCACTGAGGTCTCTCCTGATAACAGGTGAGTAAATCGGAATTCGTATTTCGGCTGATTTTAGAGGAATATTTGTATGTTTCAAACATCGACAGAAACTTTTTCAGCAAAAAGCAGGCAATGATATCCTATGGAAGGAAATTCAAGTTACTGGTAAGTATGGTTAAAATTACTTTTCAGGATCAGTACTGGGCTGAAAGATGCAGCACTGAGGTCTCTCCTGATAACAGGTGAGTAAATCGGAATTCGTAGTTCGGCTGATTTTAGAGGAATATTTGCACAATGGTGAAGGAAGGGGGTGGGGCCTGAGGTGACATGTCTGCAAACACACCCAGTGGCGCGTTTTAAGTTGGAGAATTAATTCCTTCTCAATCCCGAGGGTCCCTAGGGGCCAACTAGCCCACCAGATACCTCTAGTATGCCCCAGACAGCTGCGTTGCAGAGAGGTGTTCAGAGGCCATGCCCCTTTTTACAACACTCTGCAACGCAGCTCCGTGGAGCTTACTGGAGGTACCTGGTGGGCTAGTTGGCCCCCAGGGACCCTCAGGATTGAAGGGGATTTAATTCCCCATCTTAAAACGCGCCACGGGGCCTGTTTGCACACATGTCACCTGAAGCCCCGCCCCCTCCCTTCACCACTGTGCAAACGCGCCCCGTGGCGCGTTTTAAGTTGGGGGATTAAGTCCCCTTGAATACTGAGGGTCCCTGGGGGCCAACTAGCTCACCATGTACCTCCAAAAGCGCCACAGAGCTGCGTTGCAGAGAGGTGTAAAAAGGGCGTGGCCTCTGTACACCTCTCTGCAACGAAGCCCCTGGCGCATACTGGAGGTTCCTGGTGGGCTAGTTGGCCCCAGGGACCCCAGTATTGAAGGGGAATTCGTTCCCCATCTGCAAACGCGCCAGGGGCGCGTTTGCAGAGTGGTAAAGGAAGGGGCGGGGCCTGCGGCCCGATCGTTTTTTTGGTTTTTTTTTTTTTCCCTCCAAGGGGGCTGTGTGGCCCCCTTACTTTTCCTATTTTTGGGCCCTGGGGACCCCATCCCCCAGGGCCTTATCCCTTTTTTTTTTTTTATTAAACGGGAAGGGGGCCGCGTGGCTCCCTCCCATGGCCGAATACGGCCCCGGGGACCCCATCCCCCGGGGCATGGCCACACTTTTAAATACATTTTTAAGGAGGGGGCTGCGTGGCCCCCTCCTCAGGCCTCCTTTTGCCCCGGGGACCCCATCCCCCGGGGCAGGCCTTTTTTTAAAATTTATTATTTTTGGGGAGAGGGGCCGGGTGGCCCCCCTCCCGGGCCACTACTTGCCCCGGGGACCCCATCCCCCAGGGCTGGCCCTCTTCGTTGGGGACTGTGGGGGGGTCCCCAATCAACCCACAGTCCCGCCGGCTCCCCCCGTCCCTTGGGAGCCGGCATTGCTTTTCCACATGGGGAGCTGCTAACATGCAGCTCCCCGTGTGGAAAGCAATTTGCTTTGGATATTGGAAGCGAGAGTAGGTTTCCTGCTCTCGCTTCCAATATCCAAAGCAGTTTGCTATGACAGGACGGGAGCTGCGAGGCTCCCGTCCTGTCATAGCGAACTACAGTGTCCCGGGGGTAGGCACCCCGGGACACTGCAGGAGCCGGCCCTGGGGGTGGTGGTCCCCAGGGCCATTACAGGCTCCAGGAGGGGGCCGCGCGGCCCCCTCCCTCCATTGACAAAGCCCCGGGGAGGTGGTGGTCCCCGTGGCTCTGGGGGTCCGTAATGGACCCCCACATTGACATTTTTAGTGCCCCGGGGAGGTGGCGGACCCCGGGGCGTGTGGGGGGGCTCGAGCCCTTCCACACAGGTAATTCTTTAAAAATTAATAAAGAAGCCCCGGGAGGTGGCGGTCCCGGGGCTGCGGGAGGGCCGAGAGCCCTCCCGCACCATTTATTTTTAAAGCCCCGGGGGGTGGTGGTCCCCGGGGCTTGGGGAGCCTTAGAGGCCCCCACATATTATAAATACCCCCCCATGCCCCCGGGACTTGGCCCACCCGGGGCCAATTAGCAACGAAGCGCGGGAGACCGCGCTTCGTTTTTATTTTTTTTCGGCGGGATTCGCGCACCCTAAGCGCATCCCGCCGATTTTGTTGTTGTTGAAAAAATGCTTTTTTCTGCCCAGGGGGTCCTTGTGGGACCCCCTGAGCAGACCTAGGGGGTCAGGGTGTTTCTACCCTGCCCCCTTTTTGCGCTTTGCGCACTTGTTTCTGTCCCTCGGTTCTACCGAGGGACAAAATGGCTGCCAACACTTCCTGATTTGGAGTGTTGACAGCCACTTGACAGTCAATTAGCATACAGCTCGTGATCGGGAGGGTACGCGGACCCTACTCGCCCATAGATATATATGTGACTTTACTTTTGATTTTCTCAGGAACTACTGAACGGATTTACACCATTTAAGCAAAAGGCATGACACTGAACCAAGGGCTACCTCTTTGCCAAATTTGGTGTAATTCCGTTCAGCAGTTCGGGCTGTAGCTGCGACTAAAGGTTCCTATGGAAAAATGAATGAGGAAAACGCGTTTTGGGACCCCCCCCTTTTTTCTCGGCCCCCGCTTGACGAATCAACCCGAGACTTTCAGGGTAGGAGCGGAGCGCCCCAACAAGTTGGAAACTTTCGCGAAGATTCGTCAACCGGCGCCAACGTTATTTCAAATAGAATGTCGCGGATTTCCTATGGATAATAGGTCCTAACTATAACTATCTACTGGCGACCGCCAGTAGATTATATATATATATATATATATATATATATATATATATATATATATATATATGTATTTAATATTTGTTTAATTTATAGCTTATCTTTTTGAGGTTTTTATAAAAGTTAGCTGTACTTGTATGAATGAAAGTTGTACAGATGTTATTAAATTAATCTGCATGTTTTTATTAGAATACATGTTATTAAAACTGTTTTACTTTTTAAAATATTTTAAAATGTTTTAACATTACATTAATGTTAAATATATTCTATAGTCAATGTTTTTGTACTTTATTTCATAAGTTTGTAAAGTTGATAATTTTGTCCTCGATATTTTTAAAACAATATTTTTGTATCACAATATTTTTGTGCTGGATATTATGCCATTAAGCAAAGTAGATGACATTAAAATAGTCAGGTCATGTCATAACCACCACTCATGAGCTTGATACAGTGACTAGTATGGAGAAGAGGAAGACTTTCTTGAAGGAAGAAGAACTGCACGTTGAACCCTTTTAGACACTAGGTTAACCTTGGGTGCAAAGGAGAGCTCAGCATTGAAGATAATACCATAATCCCCATATTCTCAACATCTGATGAAGATGTTGGGGTTGTTTCAAATATTAGGACAAGATGAAGGGTTACATATCTAGTTCAGCCACTCCCATCATCAGGACTAAAGGGCTCAACTGTATCTGTCATTATTTGTCCTGATAAATTACTTGTTGTTTCACTAAATAATTGAAGACCATGAAAAGACATGTCTAAAACTGTACCTTTGGTAGAGGCCACAGAATTTGATACCACATTGCTTTAAACGATTACCTCATTACTCTTATACAGTTCTCAGAAGCATCTCTGTTGGAAAGAATCCAATGTTGCTTTCTTGCTATTGTCTTGAAGAACAGATTACATAAACTAAACTGTCAAGTTCTTCCAATAGAGCAGGCTGTTCATTAAATAAGGCAATTTATGTTGTGGTTTTCATTAATGAGACTTTTTGGCAAATATTTCATCTGACGTTGCAGTCACTCATCTAACAGAAGGAAATCTAGGCATGTAGGGATCATTTATATTGACCCATAAAAGTTTATTAAACAGATCACCTTTAAATAACATTTCCTTTATGTATTTGAATATAAATATCTAAGAAGAGCAAATAATTAGAGATCATCCCACTCGCCTTTAGGCAAGAGTGCACAAAAGACATTAAAGTCATTTTGAGGTAAGTAACCTCATAACTTTTGTTCAGCCAATATTGCGGAAAAGATAAACAAGTGAAAAGGTCTTTCAGGAGAACACAGTTGCTGTAGAATAGGTCAATGCCAGCAACGATTCATGAACTTGGATGTGTCCAATCTGAGGAGCCTTAAAAATGGCCAAAATTTGTGTTTAAATTACTTTCTGTTACACACTCACAGGTCAGGTCATTAGTCAGGGTACAAGGATGATTCTATGAGGTCTCCTGAATCTGAGGACATTTTAGACTTTAGTGTGGCACCACGAACCACTCACACCGTTACCTATGCATACGTTTTAGGTATGGACACTCAGCTCAAAAGTCCCCTCCTATACTTTGTACTACTCCTTCTAGCTTAGACACGGTGGTTTCAAGCAAACCACTATGAGGCTTAAATATCAATTTATTCACCTATAATTTCATTTGCTTCTCAGGGAAAGTGCATTGAAATGTTCAGTAACTTTGCACATTTGTGATGAGCCATGAGGATTTTGATATTTCGAGGTTTTCATTCTTACTTGCATCCATTGAGGGGCCAGAGGCAACTAGCTGTCCATCAGCTTGATCTACATCAGGGAAACAGGTGTTCAAAGCTCATATCACCAAGAAGGGCCTCATTCCAAATTTAGCAGGAATACTACGTCTGTATTTCAGCTCCAAGAACTACTGATACCGGTGATATTGGCAGTTCTGGTTTGCAGAAATACTGGACCTTTATGAGTTTTCCGCTTGCAAATGGGGAATAGCTTCAAGACTAGGGCTCAAGTACAGATTACTGCAGGTTTTTCTAAATTTTAGGCATGTTTTTCAGCACACCTTCAGACAGGTTTTACTTACTGAAAGGAGTGCAGGGGAAACAAGTCAGGACAGCATTTTAAAAACATTACATATAATTGGGCCCTACACCCTTGCCCGTTCTCATCTTGGTGATACCTAACATTTGCCATGGGTAAACTTAGGTCTAGCCATAGGCACCCAGGACTCGAGATCCATATGGACATTTGTCAAACTCTTTTAAAAGTTACAGATTTAGTGACCAATGATAGGGAACACATTTCAATGCTATTTATTCCCTTCTACAGGGATTTAAAAGGATCACAAGAGTTTGCAGATAATAGTGTGTGTTACTTGGGAATCTTAAAAATTTGTAGAATACACAGCTATTGGAGCAGGAGTCAATGACCAATCTCTCCTTTTGATCAGTGAGAATACACAAATAGCACTTGAACAGTCCCAGACAAAACTCCAAATGACGAAGATGACTGTGTAAAAATGTAAAATTTAATACATCAAAGACTATAAAAATATCATACAGAGCAAAGCATAGCCAGTCTACCATCAATCACTTTCAAACAAAACTGTAGCTACTTTCACCCACTACCACGCCTTTTGGATAGTTTTTCACTATACAATAAAACATACATACATTCAGTTGCAAGTTCCATGTTAAGCTTAAACTACACTCCAGTTTGATAAGACTCCAAGGCTTCAGACATTCTGTAATATATCTTGTTATAAAGCCACTCTGACTTTGAGTAAATCATTCAAACATACTAATGTTAAAAAAATGAGACTTTAAAAAAGTTCAATCGTATCACCTACAAACGTACCACATACTGAGAAATTAAAATATAATGTAATAATTAGTATTGAAACGCTGACGGACACAATTATATGGAAACAGTTGGTCAATAATATATAAAACATTACTTTTATTATCGTAAAAAATATTATTACCTGGAATCTTCAAATTAAGATCACAAATGCCTCCCACTGTAGCCACAGAAGGGGCACGTCTTTTGCGAGTGATGCTTTCCTTCACCCGTCCCTCACCAGTGACTTTTGCAGTGTAAGGACTTCCTGTACACACAAACAGTAACCACAAAGTCAGGCACAAACAAAATAACCACCTTAACTCCTTGCATTTAAATGATGTATTGGACACCTTGTAAAATAGGATGGCTATCACTTTCCGCAAAGTCACTTAAGTTTGTACAACAGTGCATTTATTCATTGCATAACCATCCTAAATTTTGCAAAACATATGAAATGATGAAAACAAACTTAGGTGTGTGTCTAGTGGAATGAGGGGATATCTAGTAAGATGAACATTTTCAAATTAAAGTTTTACATGCAATATTGCACACAATTATTTGGTTTCATAGTTGGGCAAAATGACCTGCATCTGTGGTAGAACGGCAAAACACATGTACGGGCAACAGAAGAATAAATGCAGTAGCTCATGGTGGCCACCTCACAAAATTTCATCAGAAAGACTTACACCTTGATTTTGAGTAAACTTCTGACTTTAATCAAATTCACAAATAATTCTAAGAGTGCCCCTGGAAGCTGCAACTGATGCAGATTCACGGGGGTACTCCATGAGTACCATTTATGTATAAGGAAATTAACTTTTGAAAACTACACTGCATTTGCACTAGTTAACGTTTTGTTTATATCTCAAAACACGAAACCATAAATCAGTGTTAGTTATTTACTGTATTGTGAGCACTAAGATGAGATCACCAATACTTCAAAAAAATTAACTAATATATATTGTGGATTGCAATGTATATTTTGCAACATACGTGTCACTGAGCCCTACCAATATCACTGCATTTATCATAGTTGTTAAACCTCACAATAAATATCCTAGAACTCCTTAAAGGGGCAATGATCTCACTAAGCACAGGCAAAGGGTGAGCTGGAACTTCAACAAAAAACAAGATTTTGGGTTGGCATTAGTTATTGTCCCCTAGGCCAAAATTCAAGTGTTCAGTTAATGGGGGCCCCCGGGGATATAAAAAGGTGGTTAGTGACGGGGAAGGACTGGTCACAGTTGAAGTGGAGGCCCAGTTATAGCTCCAAATGATCTCCAGAACATTATTATTGAGGATTTGTCGGCTGAAGTAGGGTCTTTAAGAGCGATGATTGAGGGACTTACCACACTAGTTAAAACACTACTTAAACATAGTACGCTTCCCACACCTCCGGTTACACGAGAGTCATGTGCTATAGCAGGGCGACCGCAAGAGGTACCACAAGGCATGAGTAACCCCCGTCAGCCATATAAAGCAAACACCATCCAGGGGATAATCTGCCATCACCGGCACCCCCAAATAATTCCGGCAACTGCTGTTCATCCCAATCAAAAACCCTCTGACCGAAATGGGAATCCTGTTAATCATCACTTTATGCAAGCAGGTGCACCGGATATGTCTATCCATCAGAGGATTCACAATCCGTCTCAAAATCCGCTAGCCCCTGAGTACAGCGAAAATTTCCCAGTATATACACACCGCACTCGATTGTCGCAAGTAAATAAAATCATTATGACAAATGTTCCAAAATTAAGTGCAAGGCAGGGACTAGAGGGGGAAGACTCCTTGATTAACAAAGCGATCCATTGGATTCGCCACGTTAGGGGTTGTCGCTCGATGATCCGAGAGGATATTATCGGGGCGTGTAGGTGTATACTACCAGGGCAAACAGTAGACTGTATAGAGTTGACACTAATAGGGCTAGAATTGGTAGACAATTTGATCACCCTAGAATTCCGCACCTGCTCTCCAGACTCCTTGTCGATCCAATTTAGACGCTCAATTCCCCATAGGCCTGCCCAGTCACTACTAGCACAAGATAAAAGATCCAGTAGCTCTAGTCTAGATAAAAATGATTGACTCCTGGAGGGAACTCACCGACGTATTAGATTTCGGCCCCCTCTACTAATCCAGAGTGATACCAGACTGAACAAAGAACCTCAACGAATAGTGCCCAATTTATATGCCAGTGCTAGTGGCTCTCAAACGGCTATAGAGACAAGGAGTGTTGTTAATGATCAAAATGACTCAAACAGGTTGGAGGAGACTCTAAGATGCGAGGGTGTATACCCAACTACAGATTCTAATATCCAAATAACTAAAACTACCGCGATAGGTCAAGAAAGTATAGCTATAGTATCCTGGAACGTAGCGGGCCTAAAACGAAAGCTTGAAGACCCCGATTGGCATAGCTACATAGACAGATTTGATATCTGTCTTTTCCAAGAGACATGGCTATTGACACCCCCACATAAGTTGGGTTATAAAACATTTTATAAGAATGCAATTCCCACGCAGAGAGGGAGACCATCGGGGGGTCTAGTAATATGGATTAAAATTACATTGGGGACACGATCCACAAACCTTAGCATAGATTCCCCTGACCTGTTGGCAATATATATAAATGATAATAATGAAAATCTGTACTTATTTAATATTTATAATAGACCAATAAGGCAGACATTAAACTCTGAGATCAATAACATACTAAGCAATTCCTTGGATCTCGTAGACCCTAGTGATACTGTAATTGTATGCGGTGATTTTAACTGTACCTACGAGCCACTAATCGGATTAGAAAGAGCCACAGAAGAAGAAGATATGGCCCTATGCCTACCTCAACTAGTGGCTGGGCCCTCTAAACCTTGTACTAACGCAGCGCTACAGATAGTACAGTTAACTGTAGAATATCATCTAAGGGCATGCAATGGAAGGGTACTCCATAATGGGGATGAAACTGCCTCTCTTAATACTTTCAAGCGCGGCAGTACACAGTCGAGAATCGACTATATAATGCACAGCATCCATAGTTGGAGTAGAATAGTGAGCTTTAAAATAGAAATGAGGGATGACAGTGATCACCGACCATTATGCCTGGAAGTAGTAGGCCATTTAGCGAGGGATAATCAACCAAATACTGGCATACATGATGTGCATCACTTGGTAGGGAATAACCGAAGATCTATTGGGTGGCCGAAGGTCACAGGTAGCCCGGAAATTATGACTAACATCTATAATACTTTTGCAGAAATAGTGGGTGCACACTTAGAGTCAAGCGTTTTGTCTATAACATCTATGCATGTTGACCTGGTCTTAAAGTTAGAGCCCCTGCTCACCAAAAATAATGGGAAGAATCCGAAACCCAATCCATGGGCAGGACTAAAGGTAAACCCATGGTACACAACTGAATGTAGAAAATCTAAATCAGCTTTACTTGAATCAATAAAGCAGGGAAGCGCAGGTTCAGTGAGGAGTGCCAGGGATGTACATCGCAAAGCATTGGCCACTGCCAAGCGGAACTGGGAAGAAAATAGCTGGTTGGATCTTCTGGAGGCAGCAAAAACAAATAATCAGGCAGAGTTTTGGAAAATTATAGTATGGGGGGGGGGGGGAGAGGACCAAGTTCAAAGAACAGAGCATTACCTGGACTCAGCAACCTGGACCGACCACTTTACTGATTTATACTCAAGTTTTAAGCCCATGGTAGCGCTGAGCGGAGAAAGACGACCGACTCACACAGAGGGAGACAGTGGGGTGATCATCTTCTCATTGCAAGAAACGGAGTACGCTATAGACTCCATTAAACCGGGAAAAGCACCGGGATTAGATAGACTCCCTGGTGACTTATTCAAACATGATAAAAAGGTATGGGTTCCATGTGTTAATGCTCTTAGCAACGCAATACTGGCTGGTGCCCCAATACCGGGAACATGGAAAGGGGCTGAAATTGTCCCCATCCATAAAAAGGGCAGCAAACACAAACCCGAGAATTACAGACCAATCAGCCTGATAGATGTACTCCAAAAAATTTATGCCAGGCAGATATTGAACAGGCTTAATGATTGGATAGAGACCAATAGCATACTGTCTCTATATCAGGCAGGATTCAGATCCCGTATTAGTACAATAGATCAAGTCTTCAGACTACTGTGCATTATTTGGAAATATGTTAAAATCAGGAAGGGACACATTTACGTGGCATTCGTTGATTTGAGAGCAGCTTTTGACCTCGTACCCAGAAGCCTATTATGGGAGACACTTGAAAAACAAGGTGCCCCCCCTAATTTGGTCATGCAGCTAAAAAGGTTACATGATGGGAACTACGCTAGAGTTCGCTGGGGTATGAACGGGGAACTAACAAAGCCAATCCCAATAGAGAGAGGAGTGAGACAGGGTTGCGTACTTGCTCCCACCCTGTTCTCACTCTATGTCAACGACGTGGTGGATCATCTGCAAGATCAAGCAAATGATCCACCAAAGTAAAATGGGAATTTGGTGCCCGCGCTGCTCTTCGCAGATGATACCATTCTAATATCACAGACCATAAAGGGGCTACAAAATATGTTGAATGGTTTTAATAGATATTGCATGGATAAGGGTCTAGAAATAAATGCAAATAAAACCAAGTACATGGCCGTAAACCCACAAAAGGGCCTTAAAAAGAATCTTGTGCTGAGTAATCAGGAAATAGAATATGCCACTAATTTTACTTACCTGGGCATATTATTAGACACAAAACTAGCTTGGAATCAGCAAATTAGCCACTCAGTCTTAAGGTTAGCCCAAGGGTCAGGGGCAATCTTTAAGAAGTATAGCTTAACTACTAGTAAATCTGTGACACCAGCACTCGAGATATATAAATGTAAGGTCCAGGTTGTAGCATTGTATGGATCAGAGCTATGGGGCATAATTGATATCAGACAATTGACAATTGGGGAAAATAAATTTGCGAGGAGAATATTGGGATTGCCCCAATCAGCACCACTCGTCCCAATGTTCCATGACCTAAACCTGATGCGAATAGGACATCTCGCAACACTACGCCCACTGCTCTATTGGATACGGCTATGGACAACGCCGGAATTACTAGTATATAGAGAAGCTGCTCGCGAATTATTGGATATTGATACATGTCTTACCTTCCCATGGTTGAGATTTGTTCGGAAATGGCTGATAGAGTTAGGTCTTGAATCGTATTGGACTAACCCACACAGTTTAACGCCAAGCTGCAAAAGCAACTTGAAGAGTATTTATTGGCAACACACATTGAATGCCCTTCACTGCGATCCAAGACAAGGAAGTCTAACAGCTGAATTCCTTTCTATTAAGCCTAGCCCGAATCGCGAGGATTTTCTTGATCAGGTACAACCATTTCTAGCAAGAATTCTGTACCTAAAGCTAAGATATAACATACTACAGATCAAGAGCCATACTGCAAAGTGGAGGGGGGAAGGAAGATCGTGCCTGTACTCTATGCACTAGATACACTTCAGGGTCTACAAATAACATCGAAAATACTGCACATATTTTGTTTTTCTGCCCGGCGTATGATAGGGCAAGGAGTAAATGGATTCGACCATTATGCAATTCGCTGGGATTTAGAAAACATCAAGAGGCGTTGAGGGTATTGACAACAAGTACCCTACCACACGTTATATTTGCGTTATCAAGATACTTGTTTATAGTGGGTCTAATAAGGAAGAGAATTGGGTTAAAACTGTAATGTATTAAAGATTTAGATATCTGTGATTGTAGAACTTACCTTGGACTATATGAATAATTAGATATTTATTCCCTGTATATTCCAAAAAGTTTTTACTTAATAAAATTGCTTTGTTGTGATTGATGATCCTTTTACTGAAATCATGTAATACTTGGCTGGATACTTTTTAGATTATTTTACGAATGATGTTTTATAATGAAATCTTTTATGGCCTTTCGCCGAAATAAAGAATTTATACGATCTCCAAAACTAGTTTTTCCAAAAGGGGATAACTTGAGTTGGGAATGTTATGTAGATCATCCAGAGATACCAACATTTAGAGGCCTGTAACTCTCAAACAGCTGTCAACAGGTTAATGTTTCTGGTGGCAGGGATACTAAAGGAACAGAGCAGAGGGGAGGCCCCTGGCAGCACTGCTATTTAGGGTTGGAGTCCCAAAATAACTTCTAACCATAACATTCCCCATGTCATATGTCACAGAGAGATGGTTCTGTTTCTGAATATTTAGGGTGGAAGGGAAAAACGCTCAAGTTTGTTTAGGACTGGAAACTAGGGGATCAGTGCTCTCCCAGTCAGATGGACCTAAGCCACAGTGTAGGCTCACCACCACGACTGTGCAATCATGGTTTAAGCACATCCACGACACCATAGCCTGTGGGGGGGTCACACCCAACCAACTGTTTTCAGACTCCTCTGTCTTCAGGGCAGTTTTAATTAATTAAGCAGCCATTCATAGAGATCCCTATTGATAGGCATTGCCCTGGCTAGCACGCTCAGGCTGCCCCTCTACTTTCCTTAGTGACACCAGCTTTAATCTTCTAAGCAGGAACACTCTTCTGATGACCCAGACCGTGTCCCATTATTTGGGCAGAACAGCAACAAATTGTGTCCTATTCATACCTTTCTTTGATCTTGTGCTGTTGATAGATATTTACATGGAGCTGGCCCCCCAGTTCAGGAGACCACTGGTGGGAATCAATTACTGCAGCTATCCAGTCTGTGGCAAGCCTTTCATACTAGAGGAAAGGGTGCAGGCAGCAAGTGATCAAGTAGAGGCATATTACCGGTGCAACAAGCCTAATTTCCTGAGCAAGAACTCTTCTGTTCTCAAGCAGTTCCCACACTGGACAAAAGGAAAAGCCAGAGAAGGGCTCAAAAATATGAATTTCAGGAGGATTATATTCTGGGTGAACTAACCAGAACTGGTTATCTGGGAAAATCTAATCTCAGATCTTTCTATTCTCTGAAAGATCTAAGGATAGATTTGGCTAGATAGTCAGTTTTGGTTAGTTTTATGCTCAATGGCAGACGTACAATCCAGCAACATGTAGATATGGTTTCCCCAAACAAGCCCTCAGAGGATAGATGAATGGGCAGGATGCATGAATGGTATCACTTTCACAAAGGCAACGTCCATCTTGTGAGAAGAAACACCATTCAGACAGCATATGGAGACATAAGCATGTACCATATATGCAGAAACACACTACAGAAATGCCACATGAACTACAACCCATTATATAAATGCAGGAGAAATTAATAAGGCCATTTATTGTTGGATTAGGAGAATTTCTACGATAGTGTTGGTGTTTCTCTCTCTTCTGAGTACAAGTGAAAATGTATGGTCCACTGCATGGTGATCAGTCACCACTCATCTCATGTCTTCTTCTTGGTGAGTGGGCAGTGACCTCGCCCCACTAAGGAAGAAAATGCACTATAGGTCCACTCTTCTATATGCAGAGTCTTGTGCACTGCTAGTTTGAGAAACTAACATGGAAGCAGCCTCACTAGACAACCGTTTGTTGAGCCCACTGAGGGAAAGAAGCAGGAGGGGTCAGCAAAACTATCAGAAAGGACAAGATGGTACAGTTCACCGCACAGTAGAGGGAATTGTGTTCCTACAGTGTACACTACAATAAGTAATGACAGTAGTAGTGTACTAGCATTATCATCATCATTAGTAGCAGTAGTACCACCCATAATATTATTAATTATCCTCCAAAACTAGGAAGCTCCAGAAATTCTCAGAACAAGGTTATCTTCTGTTCAACTCCCCAAAGTGAAAATGTTTGGAAACAGCTACCAGTTTCCAAACACAATGGCAAATGTATTTGTTCTAAGCATAGTTCACTTTTTTTAACATAGTACTATGATGTGTGGGTTTCTGCTATTATTTGTAATATATAAGTGGTTGTTTATCACTGATCTCAAGTGAATAAACTCTGAATGGCTTGCAAGGTGCACAGCTGCTTGAGTCTGAGAAAGTCTAAAGGAGAAATCAAAACATTGTAGGATTTACTGCTCATTCACCTTGTCTAGGGTTGCTGTATGGTGCACTATTTCTTGGTGTCCATCATGCAGTCCTTTGTTTTAGGTAATCCTCCTTTAAAAGTAAAATTAACCTATTGATGCAAATGAAGCAGATCAGTATTTCTTTCTTACCTGGAACATGCTCATCTGCAAATTTTATGGACACAATGTAGACACCAGGTTCGGTTGGACAGTAGGAGACCTTGCAGGTGCCATCATCCAGATCCTCTGTTTGGATGTCGACCTTACTAGGCCCTTCAATTGCCAGAGACAGCCCACCATAACCTGGAATGGAAACGCATACATGAAAAGGCAAAGCATCTAGACCTCCTAAAATACAATCAAGCCTTACTCGGATTTAAATCCAAGAAGGACGTCACTCACTATCAAAGGCAGTATGACAATTAAAAGTCATTTAAATGTTGGGCAATCGATCCACAAATTACATTGTGCATCAGAGTGCCACTTTGGGCTGCAAATTGCTGAATTTGCAGTCAAAAAATCCATATGCTGAATTACTAAATCATGGTTTATTGATTATGATTTTTCCCATTGTAAATTCCACTAATGAATGGGGAAAATGCACAAGTATGGCAGAATTGTGGCAGTTGTAAGTTTAGGGGCAGAGTGTAGAAAAGGGTATGCTAGGGGACTGCAGCGCAGAGACATGAGGAGCATGCAAGGTTCTTGGAACACCGCAGAGTCAGAACATATTTCTATTTACTAACATTGACCAAACCCACTCTGGATAAACACCTACATATAATACTTAAACAGGTAGGAATAGCTATGTTTAAGGGATGAGAACGGTAACAGAGCATTTTTGGGGGAGTTGTCTGAATATAGGGGTTTCTCCACCTGGAGAAATATGTTTGTAGTTACTACTCCCACAGAAATCCCACCACGAAGACCATATGGAGAAGTCAGTATAGGAAGTAGGAGAAACCACTATTTGCACATATATATTTGTATTCCTTGGGATTATTATTAATCCACAAAAAATTAAAATCTGTGATCCATATACTAAAACAATAAATGTGATGGGTAGAATGCTTGCAAAAGACGCAACCACTTGCAGTCTCTCAGGGCGCATACCAGCCCATCATTTCTTTGCTTACTGCGCCACTAAAGATTAGGAGCCACAAGGGGCAAATCAGTTTAGTCCTGCTCTAACGCGAACAATTCAGCCAAAATGAACTCTCACGTCTTCAGAGCAGGAACACAAGCAACCAGAGAGCAGTTTCAGTCCAGTTGGGCCTCATCAGTGAGGTGCAGCGTGGGCCATATGGCACAGCATGCGCGGTACCCACATCTGGGAATACCCTTCACACTTAGGACGTCACATTGTAAATCAGTCTCCGAGAAGGGACAATAAGGATCCCGTGAAAAATCTGACAATTTTTTGGATGATATTTAATTTTAGGGTGCAAAATGTTTAACAAAAAAAAATATGTGGATAGAGCACAGGAATATATTTTTTTATATTTGTATTTAGCTTTGCGATTAGGATTAAATGCACCTAAACATCTGCAGCTAATAATTGCTCATTCCTGGTCTCTGTCACTGCTAAGCACGTGATTTAACCACAGTTTTGGAAGACCAGATCACCACCTTTCATCAGTCACTAAATAATTGTCCGTAACTCAACTAAAAGGAAGGTAGTGAACAAATTGCAAACCAACTTTACCAGCTCCAACAAACCTTCCATGCAACACTCACCGGCATCCCTTGTATCCACAATGAAATCCGACAGTTCAAATGTGTGCCCTTTAGTCAGGCCGGGGCCAGAAACCTTCACTCTGCTGGCATCTCCGATCTCCGACTGGACAACCATGATGGTCACCGGACTGTTGGGGACATGTTTCCCGTTCTTCATGATGCTGACCAAGTGCTCACCCACTTCTCGTGGAATGAAAGAAATTCCTGCAGAGAAATCAAGTCTATTTCAGAAAGAATCCACTTTACACTATGAGATCACTAGCAAACCAACTACCATATACTAATAATTAAAGTGCTGCGTTTTACATTCTTAACGATGTTTGCACATTATCAGAAACAGAAACCAATCTGCGTCATTTTTAGTATTTCTATTTTAAAATGGCAAAATTCAGCCATTTTCTAATCTGTATAGCGGTTTCCATAGCATAAATCATGACCTGTGCGCAAATAACTGTGCAAATTGAACGTAACTGCAAAGGTGCACAATTACTAGTATTGCAATGTTAATTTATTCATTTGAGTAGTGTTTTATTGTATATGACTACTTGCCACATTAAAACTACACAGCCACCGACATGTAAGGTTACATTTATCAGTCAAATAAATGTGGAAATCTACTAATCACAACTTAATTTTTTCACTGGTTAAAAATATAAACAGGCATAAATACCAATACGATGAACAAAATTCAACATGGACAAATATAGGCAAAAATGTTAAAAATAAAATAAATATCATAGAACTGGGAGCCCTACTAATAATCCATGACGACTCTTCCCACAAGGAGGCATCAAAATAATCTTGCAGATGTTTTACTGACAACAAAGTAAAAGCATTCATTGATTTTACAATTTAATTTAAGTCAAGCACAATATATGGGCGATATGGCCAAATACAGGCAATTATAAAGGTATGTTCTGAGAGAAAAAATATACTACTAGGCTCAAGAAGAAGTCATAAGTTTGAAGATCAAACAAGAAATGGACTCCAGTTCATCAACAGTAGCATCCACACAAACTGCTTTCCTTGCACAACAAAATCTGTCTAAACACTGAATGTACAACAACAACAAACATTAAAGCTGGGTCCTTCCAATGTAAGATGTTTCCTTGTAGGAACTCTTATGAATACTTCTGACTAATGATATGGAGGAGTCAGGAAATCTGGAAATTCCCAGAAATCAACATCTGAAGATAAAAAAGGCTATTCCATGTTCCAAGCTCATGATTTGTCATTGTTCTTGGGATATCCACTCAAAGCACATTTCACTTTCACTAAACATAAAACTGCCTGTAAACGAGGTACCATGCTTACCAGCTCACCACTGGCTTGACTGTTGTTGTCATCCACACTTGCCCCCATCACTTATCTTCTCTTACTGCTCAAACTCTGAACTCATTCACACCAGGCATCCATATACTCCTTCACATATCTCTGTACCAAAGTATCTGCATCCTTGTCCATTAATATTCTAACCTTCACTCATCCATGCTTCCAACCATCGAGCCGCTTGACTCCATCATATTAACACCCTCACTCAAGCCTTTTCGCTCCTTTACATTAGTTAAACCAAGCTTCTCCACAGTTTCACACCATCCTCCATCTTCAATACTTGCCACCCCTGGTATGTCTTTTGAACAAAAGACAATTACTGAGCACATACCAAAAACATCTTTTGTTTCTCCCACTTTACAATAGGAGGTGTGAGTGTCCTGAGATTGTGCTTCCCTCTTTATTAGGGAATGGCTGCATAACCTTCCACCTGCTATTCAATGGTATGCTTTTTATAGACTCAAGGATAATACAGACAGTGTTTCCTGACTTCTGCTGTACAGCAGACATAGAATTTGTAAGACCCATCGTACAGTGACCTATGTCTTTAATGGACTACACTTTGGCTAAGTATCAAGGACACCCAAAATATATTCCTGGCATTCCATATTATAGTCTATTAAACTTTGAAAATAGCATCTTTGAGAGTACCAGCACTATACTGACCCATGCGCTGCCCATGTTAGCCAATTTCTCTTGGGCTACTATCTACAGATAAGACTTGAAAAAGTCTATCATGTGCTATTGGACGAAACACATGATGGGTGGCTATGACAACATTTCAATCTAGACAAGATTAAAGCTGCAATCCTTGTAAAAATATCAACCAAAATGTTAGTTAAGGACTTGTTTCACAGCTGCAGTCCAAAAAAAGACAGGGCAGGCCACCATGGAGGCTGAAGAAAGGTTCAACAGAATGCAGTAAAATACAATACGGGAACACCAGGATCCACCAGTATGCTGATGACACCCAGCTCTATCTCAAAATCCCCTCAACCAGCTACATACAGAAGGTTAAAGTCTGCCTCGAATGCATCCAGACATGGATGTCACCAAACTAACTGATGCTAAACCAAAAAAGACTGAATTCCTCCTGTTTTCCAGCAACGTCAAACATTCTATTTTCAGTCACAGCTCTCTACCTTAAACCTAACAGGCTTCACAACCCTAATAATATAACAAACCAAATCCCGCACATTCAAGTGTAATGTTTTTTTAAATGTTTTTTTTTTCTTTTTATTGTTTTGCAGTTTTATGTACCACAAACATGCCACATTGGCATTAGAGCACTTTACATGAACACCAGATTACATTACAGATTTTGTTTATTTTTTAGGCATGATGGAGATAAAGTGATTTGCCCAGAATCACAGGATGTTGAGCCAAGGCCAGGATTCAAACCTGATTCCCCAATTCCAAAGTCAGCAGCTCTAACCGCATCCCCTCCCACTTCAACCTCTCACTCAAAGAACACATTGCCAAGAAGACCAAAACAGCCTTGGTCCAACTCTCTCTCCTGAAAGAAGTAAAACCTTTTCTCTCAGGAGAAGACTTCAGAATGTCAGTTCAAGCCCTAGTCCTCTCTCATCTAGATGGAGGCAACACCTTGCTCAATGGCATCCCAGAGACCTCCCTCGCTCCCCTGAAAGGCATCTTTCATGCAGCTGCATTGACCAGTGGACGCCTAAAGAAATCGGACCATTTAACCCTCACGATAAAGAATCAACACTTGCTTCCCCAGCTAATCTGGATCACCAAGATCAGCTGCATCACTTACAAGGCCCTCTACACTAAGACCCTTGTCTATCTAGCTAACAAACTAGCAATATCTGGAGGTAAACGCCCAATGAGAAGCTCCGACATTGCCAGATTAGAGACTAAACACTGCAAAACAAAAAACAAGATAACAAGCCTTTTCAACATGCACCCCTAGGATCTGGAACAAATTACTAACAGCTTTTTGATGTGTTAAATTTCGCACTAGTTTCCACTTGTATGCTTCATTTCTGTAGCTATACTATCACTTTCATATGAAACAGCAAGACACCAAGGACTTTAGTGGCTTGAGGAAAGAATGATGGTGTCATCATGTATTATAGGGAATAAAACAGCCTCGGTTGAAAATTTTAGGGCAATTGCACGTCACCTTGGAGTTCCATGGTCTTCTAAATGAACTCATCCTTCAAATTTGTTTCCCTGCATAGTCATGGAACTCTCCAGTCGGTGGACCTCCCCAGTGCCTTAGAACAAACGGCAGGGGATATTTAATCCCAAATATCATGATTGCCTAAAAACATCCTGATATCAGCACCAAGAAAATATAGGAAATCTCAAAGTTTTGAGACATAGATAATGATACTGCAGCCTGGTGGAGATGGTGGTATTAGGCCAGTTTGACATTTACTCCTTCATTAGGAACATAGTAGTTTCTCATGGTGACAAAGGTCAATGAAGATGTACATCACTGTAAAGCCTCTGACAGGTGTCCTTCCCACAAGCAGAGCAGTGCACAAATCAGTTGTCCACAGTATACTGAAGTCGGGCACATAGCCTGTTACAAGGATGACGACATTGCTGCCGATAGGTTGCTCTGCAGTTGGAAGTGTTCATTTCAGGGTATATTCTCTGGTCTTTGACAAGCAGAAAGCCCTGGTACCTACATATCCAAGAGGAATATCCAACGTGGGCTCACCCTATGTTGTATGATTTACTCTACTCACCAATATGGTTGTTCGGAAGCCTCTTCAGAAGGCAGGGCTCATCATGGCCAGATGGGGCTCTGATGCTGGCAGTCAGTAGGCTGAGATCACTCTCGTTGATGTCTAGCATGAAATCAGCAGCAGAGCCAAGCTTAACTTGGGAGCGCCGCCTGCTGTCGTCTGCAAACACAGAATTAGGAAGGGTACATTCATGTCAGATCTACATCCATGAAATACAAACTAATTAAAAACAAGTCCTATAAATTTCAAAGTATGTTACAATAAAATCCACAGCTACCCTTATACAATCAGGCAAAATTAAGCTATTAGGACCATACACCATAAATTTGAATATCAACAGTCATCGATGTACAAGAAGTCAAATATCTCTGCTTCCCCTAAGAATTGTATGATTCTCTGGTGGGCAGTATGAGAGCTTCTTGAAGAAATAACCCGTAGGGGAGCAGAAGTGTTAATTTAAAATATGACCTTATTTTGAAACTAATTTTAATTTAAGACTCACTAATTTTGGGGACGATTCAGGACCACCTTTTTAAAATATCTGAAATCTACTTATTTTTAGATTTTCTCTTGATTTGAATACATTTCTTTCTTCCTGGGAAGTCCCAAAAATCACCAGGAGCACACATGGAAATCCCCATAAATTGTAGATTTCCTTGATTAATCCTGCTTCCCTACACATACTCCTGAGGAACGTCTACATTAGCTTCTTGGAAGTGTGCAGTAGCACATTTAACTTTATTTTTCATTTTTTTCTCTGCTTGTAAAATAATTTCCCTGACAGAAAAAAACCCTTCTCTTTATGCCCAATTTAAAAATTTCGGTTTTTCAGTGTCATTCAGTGCCAATTTCTACATTCACTCCTCCTTTTTTTGGCACTGAAGTTATATGTACAAACTGGGTGTGAAACAACTTAATATTCTTTAAGAGTGAAAAGATATGACTTACAATATGTTGTGATAGTAAGTGCGAGTTAGGTTCGCAAATCAGTCAAATCTTTTTTCTGCGAGCCAGGGTCTGTGATGCACAACAGTTTTTACCCAAATAATATTTCCGGCTCGATTTGGCCAATGCAGTGCTTAACTTGTAAAACAAAAAGTGGCAGAGGCCTCGTTAAGAGGCCACTTCAGTTTGCACCACCTATAGCCCCTGCAGCGCTGCCAATGGCAATGCAAACACAACACTAACTATCACACTCCTACAAGTTTGACAATTCAGACTATTCCAGGGCCCCAAAGCTATTAAAATGGCTTGGACGGCTGGTATTAGTCATTTTTAATGTATATTGAATTTATAAACAACCGTTGTTTTGCTCACCTCTAAATAAAATAAACAGCACCACCATGAGGCAGACTGTCATAGATGCTGACAATTAAGTGCCGGTGCCGAGCACTGGAAACCACCAGCTCAAATTAAGCACTGGGCCAATGCCATTTCTTCACTATACTACTCACTTATATTAAAAGAACTGCATTAGGAGGCTTTGGCCTGGTCCGTGTCATTCAATTCCGCAAGAGCGGTTACCTGTGATTTTGGCAACAAATGGACTACCCGGGATATGGGTCTCATTGTATTTTACGATGATGTTGTAATCCCCGGGTAGCGTCGGCAAGTAGGTCACACTGCATGTGCCATCCTTATTATCAATGCAGCTGATCTCTGCTTTAGAGGGTCCTTCGATGGCCAGATCCAGCCCACCTGTGGAAAGAAAGCGAAACATGTCAGTTCCCATTTCATTCTTGATCTTTTCAGAGGATATTTTTTGAATTACTGCCATGTTTAGTTATATCATGTCAGGTTCACACAGATGTTTAGGATCACTAATTTGAAACAAATTATCTAATTTGCTTTCGCTAATCTAACCCAGAGACTTTCCCAGAGCATGGAGATTTCAGGAATACACGTCATTTGAGATTAATGAAGCAGCTGTGCGTGCCACGAGTGCTCTGGCTTTGATGTATTCATTTTATTTTAGCAAACGTACATACCCACGAGAATAAAAAAAAAAAACAATAGTCCAACTATAAATTTCTCATTGAGCAGGCTGTACATCATAACGAAAGTAGGCCGCAGTGACATACTGCCAAAGACAGTACATAATGTACACTCCTTAAAGTGCAATTGTTGCGATAATGTGAAAAAGGTCGTATTGTTTGCATTAGATCACGTCTTTGGTTTGATTACTTGTGTAGCAGTCTCAACTTCACTCAAACTTTTTTCAGGATTATTAGATTAGTGTCTCGTGCAATCACTCCCCTAAAACGGCTGACTGATTTCTTTGTTTTTGGAATCTGATTTTTAGATTTATTGTGTGCACAACTGCAATAAAAACCATATCATCTGAACGCACAGATGTTTAAAATTTTTCAGGTTATGTGCAGATGCTAAAACTGCTCCTCGTCAACCAATAATTCACGAAGAGAGGTCTGCGCTGGTTCACAAAACACTATAATAACCACACAAATAAAAAAATGATGTGTACCTCCGTGACATGCACTAGAATATGCATACAAGGACGTGCTTCTGTGCTTGAGCCCCCCAAAAGCATTTGCAACCCCAAAATTGCTCCCCCATGGCTGCTATATCGGGTTGGTTTGTTCGTCGAATAAACAACTGCAAGGAGATGTGGTCCACTGGGTATGTTAGTGACTGGGGAAAGGGAAAAACCCAATTTCTAGCCAAGTGGTTACACTAGGTTATCCTTGGTACATGCCCATACCCTTGGAGCTTACACTCCATACCTGCCCAGACTAGGTATGCGGAATATCAAGTACATTTCCATATAAAAGCCCTCATCGTTTACATATAAGTGCCCTGTCCTTTGTCAAGAGCCTTCTTTCTGGTGCTGAGGGCCTACCTTTACAACATTCTCAGGTACCTAATAAAACTGCCCTAAACATATCGGGCCCGATTCACAGAACTAACTTACTACAAAATCCTAAACTTATTACCATTTTGGTATTCACAGAATGCACTTACTCATACTAACTTTATGTCCGCACTCGGGCCGGAGATTCCGGCCCGATGGTGGAGATTCCGGCCCGATGGTGGAGATTCCGGCCCGATGGTGGAGATTCCGGCCGGTGGCGGAACCTCCGCCACCGGCTGGAATCTCCACCATCGGGCCGGAATCTCCACCAACGGGCCAGAACCTCCACCATCGGGCCAGAACCTCCACCATCGGGCCAGAACCTCCACCATCGGGCCAGAACCTCCACCATCGGGCCAGAACCTCCACCATCGGGCCAGAACCTCCACCATCGGGCCAGAACCTCCACCTCCGGGCCAGAATCTCCACCTCCGGGCCAGAATCTCCACCTCCGGGCCAGAATCTCCACCTCCGGGCCAGAATCTCCACCTCCGGGCCAGAATCTCCACCTCCGGGCCAGAATCTCCACCTCCGGGCCAGAATCTCCACCTCCGGGCCAGAATCTCCACCTCCGGGCCAGAATCTCCACCTCCGGGCCAGAATCTCCACCTCCGGGCCAGAATCTCCACCTCCGGGCCAGAATCTCCACCTCCGGGCCAGAATCTCCACCTCCGGGCCAGAATCTCCACCTCCGGGCCAGAATCTCCACCTCCGGGCCGGAGATTCCACCACCGGGCCGGAATCTCCACCACCGGGCCGGAATCTCCACCACCTGACCGGAATCTCCAGCCCGAGTGCGGACATAAAGTTAGTATGAGTAAGTGCATTCTGTGAATACCAAAATTAGTAAGTGCATTCTGTGAATACCAAAATGAGTAAGTGCATTCTGTGAATACCAAAATGAGTAAGTGCCTTCTGTGAATACCAAAATTAGTAAGTGCATTCTGTGAATACCAAAATGAGTAAGTGCATTCTGTGAATACCAAAATGGTAGTAAGTTTAGGATTTTGTAGTAAGTTAGTTCTGTGAATCGGGCCCACACTGAAGGGCCCTTGCAGCAAGAAAGTGTCAAGTACCACTGACATTGAGGGGCCTCTGTCACAGTTGTCCACTATGAACCTGCCTTTTATTCTATTTTTTCCACTCCCTTGCTGATATAGGATGATGATGAGTGTGCCACGCCCTCCGCCGCCCCCTCCCAATGGCTCTCACGATGTACGGTATAAAATATTTCACAGCCTACCTGGGCCAGGTGAACCCTAACATTGAGAAACACACAAGGATTGTAAAAACATAACAGATAGTGTCACACTTAGGCCGTGGTAAATGTCTTCCCCTCCATATTACTTCATATGTAACTGGGTGCGATTAAGGCACATTTCTATCATGCCCTTTGGGCAATTTTCCATCAATCTATTCTGCTGTGGGCATTGATTGCATGTTCATTAGCTAGCTTCTGCTTCCACAACTTGTTTCCCTCAGAGGTACAACTATAAAGTCAGTGTCTGACTGATGTTTTGTGGTGTCTCCCAGGCAGTGAGGTCACTTCTTTAAGAGACTACCATCTTCACAACTCTAGAACGGCTATTGTTCAACTCGCTCTCGCTCGACTTCCCCACCCACACCTAGCCTACCACAACTACTCGAATCTGGTTTCTGCCATCCACACTCTACTGGGACCACTCCTTACCAGGTCTTCAGCTTCATCACCACCATCCACACTCTACTGGGACCATTCCTAGCTAGGTCTTCAGCTTCACTGCCACAATCCACACTCTACTGGGACCACTCCTTACGAGGTCTTCAGCTTCATCACCACCATCCACAATCAACAGGGATAATTCCTAGCTAGGTCTTCAGCTTCAATGCCACCATACACGCTCTGCTGGGGCCACTCGAAGCCAGGAATTTAGCATCCCTGCCACCATCCACACTCTTCTGGGGCCACTTCTACCAGGCTGTTCAGCTTCGTCACCACTATCCACACTTCACTGGCATCACACTTACCCTGGCAGTCAACTTCATCACCACTGTCGAATCATTCAATGTCTCCTAGTCCTCTACCACTTCAGCACCTATCCAAGGTCTGGTGGGTGTCCCAAAAAACCTCGTCCTTAGCCCTCTCTTATTCAAATCAGCATTACTTCTTTCTGTAATATCATCTCATCACTTGGATTCTCTTCCCCCAAATGCTGAAAACACAGATCTTCTCTCTTATCACCTTCGGCACAACATCCAGTCAAAAGTCATCACCTGCCTCACTGTCACCCCTCACTTAAGGGCCCTTCACTATTAAACAGTGATCTCTGCCGAAACAAAGGTCATCTATTCCCCTCGTCCACTGCACCTTTTTGCTGCATCACCGTCCTCCAGAAATCCTCATCCCTTCACCCTCAACCAAGAATTCTGGGCGTACTCGGACACCGATATGAATATGACTTGCTTGAACCTCTCCCTAGTAAATATTGACCACTTCCACATCCCAAAGACATGTAGAATCCAGCAACATATCCTATTCCCTAACAAGGTCATCCAATGGCAGAACACCTTCTAATGCTTCCCCCAGTGTGCCTTTCAGTATCCTAAAGAAAGTCATCAACTGTGCAACACACACACACAGATCACCTACCTCATGCCCCCCACACAGCTAACACTAAAAGCTGTTCTAGGCTCATTACAAGGTTGTGTACACGTTTTTTACTCTGGTGTTTAGAGACCTCCTTACCTGACAAGCAACATTAGCATCAGCACAGCCTATCCATCCTTAATCTTCCATGTGCTGGACAGTGGCTCAGAACCTTTGCACTGTCTGCCCTGGGTCATGGTCCACTAGTCCGGAGAGCCATCCCTTGTGAACCCCAGAAGACCATGAAGGCTACCATCACATCCCTCAAAGTCCTGCTATAAGACCTGAACTCTCCTCAGAGACCCGCAAACATCCCCACAACCCCTCGGCACTTTTCAACAACCTGACCACACGCTTGCCTTTAATCCCAGACTCATCTTTAATGCTGTTTCTGTGCATATGCTTGTTATCCACCCATTTAGTTTATGTGACAACCTACTGCCTAGTTCTCAGGCATCCGTTGTGTAGTAGCATGCCACACTTCTTGTTAAGAGGCTAGGTTACTGCTTTACACAAATAATTAATTAATAGTGCAATGGATTTGAGGGTTCAGAAGCCCTAACGATTTTAACCCTCACCGTGGCCATTAAAGAGAAAACTAAATAAGCATAGAAGGGGACATCCCGGCGGCCTACATTAGATTGGGTACCTACAGGTTATCTATTTTAGACTATGTAATCTGTAGTATAGACTTGTTTCAGAAAGTTCAATGATTGAACGTACTGGGTACATACGAAAGCGGCCATGCACTTTTGTCTTTGGAAATAGAAGTTTCACTGCAATATACTACCCCATGGTCATTGGGTTCCCTGAATGGCCGCACCAACATAGATCAAAAAAACGGTAGGATTATTTGGAATTCTAAAGCAATCGAGATAACGAACACCGCAATCTCTACTATGCTTTTAGATCCCTCCAATAAAGAAGTAAACCCTATAATGAATTACGAAGATACAGTGTCCTCTGTCATCGTATCCCTTCAGGAATTCTCAGATAGGCAAGATAAGAGAAGGAGTCAGCCAAAAGGAAAGAGCACAGATTACGAGTCAGTAAAATTAAATAGTCTGATTAGATTGCAATTTCGAAACTTCTCTGGGACAAGACAGGAAGAAATAAAAAAGTTGGAAAAAAATACGACAACGGAAAAAAGTGAAAAAACAGCAAGAGCAAAAAGACAAAAATTGGGCAGACATTCAAATGGCAGTAAAAAGTAACAGTAAAGCATTCTGGAGCTTAGCCGCCAACCAAATGGGTTTCAGGAAAACTATACAAGCATTCCCTGTGTCGGCATCGGCCTGGGAAAAACATATCCATAATTTGTACAAACTTAACTCACAGAAGGCAGGGAACTTGCATCAGCAGATTCAAGGGAGGAATCAGTCAAATGTTGACACACTAGTCCTAACAACTAAACAAATAGCTCATTTTATAAAGGCCGCAAGATCTACAGCAGCAATGGGACCGGATAACATCCCGACTAAGGTTCTCCAATCAAACTTGGACGAGTGGAGTAAAAAAAAATTCCCCCTATTTCGTCACTGTTTTGCAACAGGAGATATTCCAAAATCATTGCGAGGGAGCATTGTGGACCCTATTTTTATAAAAGGCTCCAGAATATATCCAAAGAATTACAGACAAATCACTCTACTAGATGCAACGGGAAAGATCTTTGCAGCCTGTGTCCTGGACCACCTGATGGACTGGGCCTTCTCTAGTGGAGCGATACCTATGTCTCAGGCAGGATTCCGCTCAAAACATTCAGTAACAGATAATATTGCAATTTTACAAATGATTCTTGACAAATATGTAGTGTCAAAATCACAAATTGTATACTGTGCTTTTATTGATTTTACCACGGCATTCGACAGGGTAGACAGGTCTACACTCTGGAAGAAACTGGCGAGGCTGGGAATTCCACATGACTTACTCACTATAATTATATCCCTCCATACAGAAACATGGTGTAGAGTCCAAATGGGGGGAGTAAAGGGTTTAACTAGACCAATTCCCACGTCAAACGGTCTAAAACAAGGCTGCCTCCTCGCCCCCTTGTTATTCTCTCTTTATTTAAGCGACCTGCCGGAGTATTTTACTCAAGTAAATAATTTTCCACCGAAATTAGCACTGAGGGACATTCATACTTTAATGTACGCTGGCGACATTGTGAAATTAGATCTTACACCGATAGGACTCCAAAGAAACTTAAACGCACTAAATGGTTATGCAAAAGAAAATGTTCTAGTCCCAAACATCTCGAAAACTAAAATTTTACCTTTTAGGGGAAAAAAGAGACTAAGACCTTTCAATTGGACATTGGGGGGAAAACCATTACAGTCTGTCAAAGAATACACTTACTTAGGTCGAATTTTTCACCAAACTTTACAGAATTCCTCCCATCGACATCACATTGGGAGAAAGGCGGATGCCCATGTAGGGGCACTGCTGAGGCTATACTCTTCTTTCGGAAGCAGGCACTTCCAACCTCTGCTAGAGGTCTATCGTATGAAAATCCCTCCAATTTTAACGTATGCCCTAGAGTATATACATATCAAAACTTGGCAATTTGTAAAAACGAGAGAAGGGAATCTTCTACGGAAACTGGTAAAAGTAAATCAAGCCGTTCCGGTTCAAGCACTTCGCCTCAAACGTTCCTTAGCTAGCACATATGCTAGGGCTATCTCGAATATAATAAGATCGGCATATCACCTTTTACACGTTGATTCTGGATCTTTAAGGCACATCTTAAAATTAGAAACTTTCAGAGATGAGTCGTCGCAATACACTTTTAATAAGAATCTTAATATAGCTTTTAATCTGTCTCACTGCACAGTAGCACTTTTACAAATTTGGACACCGGCACACTTGAAGCTCTTTTTAAATAACCTGACACCGAGATTAAGCTTTGACCTGGATGTAGAGCACTGTTTACAATTAAAACGCTATACACAATACGCAAAAAATCTAGACTACAAATCCTCTGAGAAATACACTTATTTTTCACTAGATCATAGTGTACGGCGCTGTATTCTCTTACTGAGGTTGGAAATCTTCCCTTTGAAAGCCCACATAGCAAAGTGGAATAACTCTGAAAACACAACAGAGCTCTGTGACTTGTGTAAGGGAGGAACACAAGATCTACCTCATGTATTGTCTGTTTGCCCCAATCCAACCCTAGTAGAAGCTCGGCGGAGGTATTTAGGACCCATTTGACTAAGATACAATGTCTCTTCTACACAATGTCTAATTAAGCTCTGTAAATCACTACCGGATGAATTTGCCGGTTATCAATTGTATACATTTTTTAAAGAGTTTTATAAAGTTGTTTTAAACTCTATTTTGATAATGTTCTAAAATTATAAATGCTTAAAGCTGATATTAAGGATATCCTGATTATTGTTTTAAAACAATGTATGTGCATTTGTTGACCTCAGTTGAGGTCTATACCAAATTTAAATAAACTTGAAATAAGCATAAGTCAGCATAGAGTAAGCCTGCTCAATTAATTAAAAGAACTTTACCAACAACGTAGAAATACAGAAGACATTAAAAGAGACAGATTCGCAGTCCTCTGTATTTGTCGCCCTTGTGTTTCTGCATTTGAATAAACATGGCTTTGTTTCTCAGGGGATCCAATTCTCCCGGCGTCTGTATCCTGATAACAAGAAGCCATTTTTTCTGGTCACTTAGTGGCCTTTTCTGACGGAAGACTTGTCTCCTCTCTGCTGATCTTATAAATACACTGATTTGCCACTTTTTTGTTAAAAACTGTACTTAGGCCATCTCAGGTGCTTCCTGCCACCCATTCCTTTCTTAGCCCACCCCATTAGGAGTGACCGGTATTTCTGGATGGGGCCTGTAACCATGTTACCAACCCCAACCACTTTGGAAATTATTAAGGCTGCGAAGTTATAGAGGACCCCTCTTGTTTACCCCGGAGATTTCAGCTGTTGGAAGCAGCCAAACTCTCCAGGGGAAGCTGAGAGCGAAAATTAGGAAGTTCTGGTGGAATCCAACTCTGAATGACTGATTCCCCTGGTAATCTCGCATTACTCAGGGAATTCTTAGTGTCCGACCAGTAGTGCCTGTAAATTCCACTCCCCTGGAGTTAACCAGCGCCCCAGTATCATTAACTCGGAGGCAAGGGATGCAACAAGAGCGCCATTTTTTCATTCTGTATATTTTGCATCCTTGCACGGACAAATCTGACTCCTCCAAGATTTGGCCTCAAAATACTGTCTGGGTATTACTTCCCTGAGTAACTTTATCTTCACTGCTTCCTAACTTCTTACACCCATTCTTCCTACACGCACTTTATGTTGACCTACTGCTTCCTAATCCCTGTTCAAGATTACTGCGTTCTTTGGCAGACATGGCAACCAACTCACACTCCATGTGATGCTCCATAGCATAGAACACATGATACATGTTTGAATGAATCTACATGCCTTTCTTTTGCTAAGACCCTCTCCCTCGCACCTCTAAGACAGAGGTGTCCAAAGCAGGTCCAGAAGGGCAGAACGCATGTCAGACTTTCGGTTTATCCCCATAAAATAATTTTACACATAGTGAACCTATAAAGTACTCATTTAAATGGGCAATAGTAATTATAAAAGTCTGTCCCTCTAGGAACTACATTGGACACATTGGCCTTTCAATAAGGATATGCTCACACACACATTACAAAGTCATTTTTGCACACGTTAAAGTTCAGAGTGACCTTTACAGTGCCCCTATGTCATTTGGAATGTGGAAGGGTTTGACACTGCTGAACATGATCAGCAGGCAATAAGCAGTAAATTAATTTCTTCAAAGAGAGCAAAAAAACGACAAGCCATCTCCGCTGCCCAATTTATACTGTATACAGTGACAATCCTGATCTTGATTTTAGTTTATGAAGAGCGATCAAAGAAAACCTTTATGGCCGAAGATTGCTTTCAATCAAGAGTGTCGCTTACAAAAGTCTTAGGGAGAACAAGTGGTATATTTCTGGACAAGCCATGCTCCTTGATTTTAAAACAATAAAACAACAATGGCAAATATTTAACAGTGACACACCATGACTTGGAAGGTATGCCTGCTACACTGTAAGAACAATACAAAAAAGTGTCCCATAAGAGATCAATTGAACCTATTATTTATCGACAACAGAATTTTATTAGTTGTTGAGTCATTGTACTTGACTTATACAACCAGTAAAGTGATTAACTGTGATCTCCATTGAATGTTTTTGGGTATGAACTTTCGAAATGCAGAAGAGTATTTTTATCCGTGGGTTTAGTGTATAAATTAACCAAAAAGTTATCCTCTTTCACAAAAATCCACATATCAAGGAAATTAAATTTCTCTCTGTTTTATGTCATGGTAAATTTATGCATAGGGACAACATTGCTTAATGGAATGAAATAATGGAGGTGGTCACACCGAATGTATACTTTGCACAAAAAGACACAAGGCGACCGGAGATGCACAAACACGAGTCATAAACTAATATGGTAGTCACTGTATGCAGAGCTGTACTTAGAGGATGTACAGTCCTTTTTTAATAAAAAGGTGAATATTGGGCACTGTAAATATTGTAGAAAAGCATGAATAAGTTTTTGAATAGAGTAGAGAACAATACCCTTAATAAAAGTGGGTATTTTATTCTTTATTTATTTCACTCACCTTGTATTGTCCTGAGGAGGTCAGAAATATAATAGGCCGAAACGTGTCGACTATTTTTATTTACGCCTCACAGACGCGTTTCGGCATCCAGTGCCTTTTTCAATATGAATAGCGCAAAAAGCAAAGTTAGTTTAAAAGATATGCGAGTCCCTCTTAAAAACATACGCAAAGATGGCAACACCTTTTGAACTTTTTGAAAGTGAAGAGCTAGTCCACTTTCTTCATCAATGAATTGCTTTATAAAGGGAGTGGGCTTTTAGACTAACTTTTCTTTTGCGCTATTCACATTGAAAAAGGCACTGGATGCCGAAACGCGTCTGTGAGGCGTAAATAAAATATATACATACCCGCTGAGTGCTCCTACCTTTGTGCAACAAATACATATATATATATATATATATATATATATATATATAAACCGGCGTGCAAAAATGTTCTTTACCCGCAATATAGTTGTAATGCTGCTGCTCGAGTGCTTCCTCGCCTGCGGGCACTTTGGAGTTTATAACATGTTACGCGGCAGCCCGGCCGCGGAGGAGTGCACCACCCCGAAGGAACTGGGGGTCACGGGCCCGGAATTTGCCGTGCCTACTATGTGAAGCAGCAGCTGAGGGATTAATGGACACAATGCATCCCGAGGCCCATTTGAGGGCTTTGTACCAGCTTTAATAACATGCACCCATCAAGGGAAACGACACGAACTACTAGTCCCACGAGGCAGTGCGTTCAACTCATATGAGTTGCCCATCGGCGGGCGGTTAATTATAAATAGTGGGAGTGTCAAAATGCTTCAAACTCAAGTCGAGCCTCTGATGACGAGCGAAGGCTCAGAAACGCGTCAGGCTGAAGATCCAGACATGAGAGCTGAGAACTATCGGCGTGCAAAAATGTTCTTTACCCGCAATAAAGTTGTTATGCTGCTGCTCGAGTGCTTCCTCGCCTGCGGGCACTTTGGAGCTTATAATATATATATATATATATATATATATATATATATATATATATATATATATATATATATATATATATATATATATATATATATATATATATATATATTTTGAAAAGGTTTGCCATCTTGTGAGATGCACTCCCAGGAAGTAAGCAGACACAGGAACTGGGATATTAAAACACACTGACCAGCAGTTTAATGCGACGCGTTTCAGGCTTACACCCTTCTTCAAAGCCAACTGCTCTCCGGGACGGCCAAACATTTCTGCCAGCATTTTCCCTCCATTTATTCAAGACACGCCCCAAGTGGGCTTCATATATATATATATATATATATATATATATATAAACCAAATAGACCGTCCATTTATTAAAGAAATATATCAGGAGAGAGCGCATGTTTTCTAGATGTGCTATAATTTGCTTGTGTTGTGAAATATGATAAAAATGGTTATTATTCTGTGACAAAATAAAATATGAACCAGTAAACACAGCTGGTCAGAACAGTTTTTTTTCCAGTAATACAACCATTAAAGTGATTAAGTCAAGTACGATGATCCAACAACTAATAAAATTCTGTTGTCGATAAATCATAGGTTGAATTTATCCCTTATGGGCCATTTTTTTGTATTGTCCTTAGTTTAAGCCTAGACCGCAGAGAGTGATTGGGCTTCCCCCATTATAAACCGTCACTGCTCTGTAAGGAACAGGATACAGAATACAACAAACATGGCAACCCTATACCAAGGTACTTTTCATTTCAGTGCCTGGTGAATGCACTTGTCCAAAGTATTATGACAAAAGGCACCAAGAATCAGGGAGCAATTTGCTGTTCATTTGAGACATTTTTCAATAAAGCACCCCTTGCCCAAAATAAGCCATTGTCGGCATTAAGCCTGGCGTCTACCTTGGATTTAGACCCTCCGGTCCCTTCCACAAAGCGCGACGGGTGATTTTCCCACAAAAGCCCTTTGGTAATCATCTCACAACCAACACCTTAAACTGTGGTGCTCATTTACAGTGGGGCGTTAAATCTGGGGTTAATATACGATGTAATATTATGGTCACCGTTATTACCAATGGATCTAGTGTAAAACGCGAAGAACTGTATGTGGTAAAACTGCTCATTACCCATGATACATTTTATCAATTTTCTGGATTTGTTTGCGGCTGGCGGTAAGGTCCAAAAAGTAACGTGGTGCTACCAAGCTACTCTAAACCTTTAGGCTTGGTACGAATGTGTAACAACCCAATTACTTCACATTTTCGACTCCAGGTGAGTTGAAAAGAAGACTGAAGACAAGTTGGCTAAACAATAATATATACTAATGCTATCAGTTCCAAGGGCTGGTACCTAAGTAGGGGTGAAGGAATGATGAGTGACATTTAAAAGTTGGAAAAGTGGCATACGATTTGAAATTTTAACTATGTGTAGGGCCTAAAAATATAAAAGCCTTTCTGAAAGGAAAGTGAGGTGTCAAAGGTCACTGAAGAGGAGAGGGATCTTAGGATTGCCATAAATAATGCCCTAAAAATGGCTTTACATTGTGGAATGTTGAGGTGGAGCCCAAGATTATTTTTGTTGGGTCTGAGAGGTGAAAACACCACAAAAAGAGTTTGTGTTAATGTACTAATTGCAGGCCTTACCAGAATCTTTACATCTACAACTAGGGAACCGAAAGCTAAAGACAGAGGCAGCATACCAAAAGAGTGACACCTTAACTGCCTAATTATATATGTAATCAAAAAACAACGTGATGGATGGAACGATTGAATTAATCTCAGCCACTGGCGATCGCTTAGGGCTGCATACCTATCCACTGTATTTTGTTCACCATGCCACCTCAGTTTGGACCCAGCCATATGCAAAACAGCCTTAACTCTGCTCCAACAGGAACAATCCAGCTTAAACTGCAAATCAAGGTCCTCACTGAACCAGAACACAAGCAAGTCAGGACTGGTTTTACCCTTATTAAGGGCTCATCAGCCAGGTATAGCTTGATTCTAATGGCACAGTGAGCACAGGACCCATGTCTGGGTATACCCGTCACACTTAGGGCATCAAAAAACAAAGTGACGGATGGAATGCTTGAATTAATCTAAGCCACTGGCGATTGCTCGGGCCACAATCCAATCCATCGTTTTTCGCACACCAAGCCACCTCAGTTTGGACCCAGCCATATGCAAATCAGCCTTGACCCTGCTCCAATGGGAACAGTCCAGCACGAACTGCCAAGCCAGGTTTCTCAGTTAAATTCAGTGTTTCCAAAAACCCAGTATGAAAACTAAATACAGTTCATAGCTACATGGCGCACATGTAGCCATGATATCCACTGTTTTCTGCAGGATGCTCCAAACGTGGCTTTTTTGATCTCTCCCTTTTCTTTTCTGTTCTAGGTTTTGGGCTATCTGTGTTCTGAGTCTCCATTGTAGGAGTTCTTAGCGCCTCAATACCCCCCGGGGGAGAGTTTGGCATGATTTAAACCCTCCTAACGTAAAATATCATGGGAAGTATCTTAGGCACGTTAGTGCATGGTCAGTGCAAACTTTGGGGAAAATGTCTGGGTCAGAAATCAACAAACACCTTAACAGCAAAGGGGTTGAAACAAAAGTTATATAGTGTTGTATTCAAGGCAATAAACTGACAAAAACCTCTAGATAGATGGAGTGATAGGACAGAAACTGTCAGACTTGTAGAGGTGTAGTAAGAGTTAGCGAGGCAGACCGTAGTCGGGAACTGTTAGAACAAGCTGTGGGAGGCGGAAGAGGAAGAGCAACATCAGACAATATTATTTCACAGAAAGGTAAGCAAATTCATGGAGCATCCTCCCAGAGACAGCTGTGGACATAAACATTGAAAGTGACACGGCAGGCAATACCACTGAGGATATAACCGTTTAAGACAGGTGAAGGAGCAGCCTGAATGGGCTTTCCTTGCATCAGGCGATGCCCATGCGCTTTATGTTTCTTAGTTGACACAGAAATCCTACTTTTTAAAAATACATATGTACCCCTAACTTGACACATAATCGCGATGTAGGTCAAAACGTACCTTCTCCAGCATCTTCTGTGATGATTGTAAACGTCGCTGGCTTATTGGCTACACCATATATAAGTCCAGGCCCATAAGCGGAGACATTTCCAGTGTTCGGATAGTTGACAAAGAACTGTAGGGGACTTTCTGCAAAAAACATGGACAACAGTGCCAGGTTAGGAGATTCCACCACGGTACAGAAGTTGTGCAAGGGAAAATTACACCAGTTGAACAGTAAAATAGTGCACACCCTGCTTTTGAACAAATCCCAGAGATGAAGCAGAGCCCTGGCCCCCCGCTTCATGAAGACAGCCACACCTAGACGAATCTAGCTATTTCCACAGTTTTCTGCTGGCATCAATATGCTGTGTCTTTGAAAAGTATTTCATATTTAGGTTAATGTTCCTTTATTCGTATCGTGTGCTGACCAGCAGTAACTGCTGCACTATGTGCGAGGTCTACATAGCGCACAGATTCAAATCAATAAACACCCGTCTAGACACAAAACCTCCTCATGCCTCCAGGCTTCACAGTGTTTGGCGGGTATTTCCGTTTGTTGCATTTGATATGGTTTACATTTCACTGTTTTCAGGATCAACGCAGTTTTCCCGTGTTCGACCTCAAAGGACAACACGATTTTGCCCTCCATTTAAGTTAACTCAATTTCAGGGGAAGAATAAAAATAGACACAAGCATAAACTAACTCGAAATAGAAATCCAGAGAATTCCTAGAGGATTACCTAATCTACTAATCACTCACGCATGGTTAGATTTTGTACATTTCCGTTATTATGAAAAAGTGGCCTGCAGAAACGGAAAGGCTCTGCACTTTGAGCGAGGCCTCGCAATGTTGTACATACAGCGATGCAAATCCCCTTTTCAGGCTTTTCTACTGTTTAAATGGGGCATCCAGTGAAAAGAATAACGCTTGATCTCTTACCCTGTCATACCTCAATAGTCACCAACAATGTGAATTCCAGGGGTCGTATAATACATATAGCGCATTTTCCTTGATTGCGCCCGGGGCACGCTTTGAAATGTGCGCCCGGCACAACCAAGGAAAATGCGCAGTATTAGGGTGAATTCTCTGCTCCCAGGGCAGCCGCAAACTTGGGCTGCCCTGGGGGCAGAGCAATCATGTGAAAAATGGAGGGGCTGCTTTGAAGCCGCTCCGTGTTTCACACTGCAGGCGGCAATCGGCCTGCACTTTTAAGAGGGGTGAGAGATCCCCTTGCAGGCGGGTGCAGTGAGTGCATGTGACCCACTTTCCCCCCTACAGAGGGCTGCCATCAGGGCAAGCACTGACAGTGTGCCACCTTTTAGGTGGAGCAATGTCAGTTCGCCTCCTGAGAGCTTCTATGCCTCTGCGCCCGCGTCTGAAATACGAGTGTGGGCACAGAGGCAAAGGGATTCCCTCCTTTGCATGGGGCCAGGCCCCCATGCAAATGAGGGAACACCCTCTTGAGGAAGAGCTGGCACTGTATATGTGCCAGCACTTTCAGTATTACATAAGGGGACGCACAAGTGTCTGCGGCCCCTTCTGTAATACCAAAGTGACTCGGGGCGCGCAAAGCGGGTGCAAGCACCCGTTGCGTTCCCGGGGCATTTCTATAATACGGCCCCAGAATGTTTCTTTATCTGATGACGTCTGGTTAGGTTGTAAAACCCCCTGTCGTACCTTAACAGTCGCCAACAACGTGAATTCCAGAATGTTTCTTTATTTGATGACGTCTGGTTAGGTTGTAAAACACATTGTGACATCATGCACTAGATGGTCTCTTTAATCTCCCCTTGTGCAACTGTCGTCTTTTAAAGAACCTTTTATGGCAATGGATGCCAGACGCAAAAACGCCCTTTCCTCCTTAGACATTCAGTATCAGTCTTCCTCCCTTTTGTATCGCATCTTACACTACTGCTCGTAATGTCTCTGCCCCACATTGAAGCCACCGTTTGCCTTCTAGCTTTTGTCAACTCCTTGTCTACTTTCCACTTCTTCTAGGATATCAACCCTGTTGCACATCCCTCTGTATTTACAAAACAAGGCATTCCTTCCCTTCTAGTACTTCTGAAGCCAACTCTTCCAGGTGCCTTTGCTGTCTACAAAAAGTCACCCTTTCCCTTTCAGTACTTTTGAAAAGTCCCTCTGCTGAAGATCCAGGGTCATGTCCAAAAAAGACATCGCTTCCCTTTCCGAACATCTGAAGAGTCACGGATTAAGGCTCTGAAAGGGAAGGCTTGATACTATGAATAGGAAAGTGAGAAGAAAAGGATCTTATGGGGCTTCAAAGACCAAGGACCTTATTGAGAGTTTGATGTACTGGGTTCTGCATCCAAATGTGGCAGTTATCCAGCTCTTTGTGATACAAGTGCAGCAAGCTGTAGTGCAATTGTAATATGGTGGATGGGACCCACTCCGCCAAACTCTAAATAAGGTGCTAAATTTAATGTGCAGAATTCAGCAATCCCGACCAAAGACAATATGTACAGCAAAAGAACTGAAAACACCACTGAAACATAAGTGAGCTCATGGATCTCGGTACTGATCTACCATCAACCTAGGAGCATTTTGGCAGCCGGGTGTTTAGTATTTAGCAATATTACAAATGCATGATCCACCAGTTTCAGAGCAGGTGTGCTCCACTGATCAATTTCAGATGCTGCTGTGGCATTGCTATTAAAGAAGCTTAAAAGAAAAAATGTTTGGACCAGTTAAAATTAAGCTCATTTCTAATTTTCAGGTAAGTAGTGACAGATAAATAGATAAAAAAAAGCAGAACACAGGAAGCTAAAACAGCTGTGAGGCATGCAATCAACCAAAGCAATCCAACATTAATTTCAAATAACAACATTCAACACTCACCTGGGATATGAAGGCCATTATATTTTATATGCAGCTCATGTAGTCCTTTCTCTGTTGGTGTGTATCGAACTGTTACTGTGCCGTCCTTGTTATCAACAATTTCTGCAGGCGCAGTGTTTCCTGAAGGCATATGAACTTCACCTGTAGGACAAGCGTAAGATGCTATGTTAAAGTCATCCGGGAAGAGCTTGCTTCAAATGACTTACAAAAAAGCAGCTGATTTAATCAAAGAACAAGGATAATCAATTCAGGTCTTCCTTCCACTCAATCTCGGTCAAAGAGTCAATCCTCATTCCAACACAACCTCAGAACTTAGAATGCTGTGCACTCGTGCCTACGAATAATGGAGCAACAAGTATTTTGCTAATAAACATAAGGTTTCAGAAGGCACAGGGAGTACATGAAGACATAACATCCGGAGGCTAGAGGTTCCGGATTTTAAGCTACCCAGGATGGTGAATAAGTCTTTTGCAAACATTGCCACAACTTTGATTGTCACCTCCCTTCAGGTCATTACGGACACTGTTTGTAGTCCTGGACTTTTGAGTGATAGACTAATGCATTCTGGTCACTGTCGTCTTGTTTTGCTTCAACTCAACGAATTAGACTAACACACCAGAAATCAATGATTTGTAGGTGTAAAGTGCAGGACTGGAGAAAGTGGGCCTGATTTAGAGTTTGGTGGACAGGTAACTCCATTGAAATGTGACAGATATCCTGTATGCCTTATTAGAACATTGGAATGTTGGGAGCTCCATTGAAGACAATGGAGTGCTCCCTGCTTCTACGGGCCGGAAAAGACCCGCAGAGCAACATTCCAATGTTTTACAAAGGCCTCTCGGAGCTCGAGGGGATTTAAATCCCCTCGAGCTTCGAGAAGCCTTTGTTTTATTTGTTAGAACATTCTGCCCTCTAGTGGCAGAATGTTCTAATAGCCTTATAGCCCTTCGTAGCAGGGCTATACCGGCTATATTAAAGTCCCGGTCCCTTGTTAAAGTCCCTCGCCTTCGGCTTGGGCCTTTAACGCGGGAGCGGGCCTTTAATAGCCGGTATAGCCCGCTACGGCGGGCTATAAGGCTATATTAGAACATTGGAATGTTGGGAGCTCCATTGAAGACAATGGAGTTGCTCTGGGCTTATAATGGCTGGTATAAGCCCAGCGCTCCAACATTCCAATGTTTGTCTTTTTGTTTCTCCATTTTTAATTTAGAACATTCTACCCTTAGTGGGTGGAATGTTCCAATAGCCTTATAGCCCTTCTGCCTCAGGCTATACCGGTTGTTAAAGGCCCTCTCCCTCGTTATAGGCCCTCGCCTGTGGCTCGGGCCTATAACTCGGGAACAGGGCCTTTAACAGCCGGTATAGCCCTAGGCAGCGGGCTATAAGGCTATATTATAAGTGCCACAGGATATAATACACTTGTAATAAGGCCAAGGAGATCTCTGTCACATTTGTGATCGTGTAATCTGTCTGCCAATCTCTAAATCAGGCCCAGTGTCTCTAAGGGCCTTGTGTGATGTGGTCACCATAGTCACAAACCTTTGGAATTCTTTGCAAGACCCTTTTGAGACTGGAGAATTCAGTACAAGATTTTCGGAATTATATGAAAAACATCGATACTTCTGGATTATTTTGATACATTTCGAGCTGTGGTTTCTTTTGATTTATGACTTCTCTATCTGTAAATAGATATCATTCAATGTTAGTGTTACGCTTTATCGAACGTTTTATTTGCCTTTTTTCTTATGCTGTACAGCACTTCAAAGCTACTTGGTGTCAGCATATGAAGGCTTGTCTAAGAGTCAACACTTTAAAACAAATAGTACTGGCAGTACGCAGCAAGGAATCTCTCAAAGAAAAAAGAAAACAAGCACAACACCATGACATGAGCTTACATTTCCAAATTATATCTAATTCACCTTAAGAGGGAATTCCATCTTTAACTAGGTTGTATGTTAATTCATAGAAAAACGATTTCATGGAATACCATTGCGGAGAAACCATTTCATCTAAACTGTTTAATGCATATTTTCACGATGAATGGCATTTACCTTTTCATAGAAACCAATTCATAGAATTCCTTTTGGGTCGAAATTGGCTTTTGAATGGTTATTTTTGAGGCCTAAATGCAACGGTTGCATGTTTTACTTTCAGTAACAGTTTTGTCGGAGATATTTATTTCAGTGCTTTACTTCAGGGAACATTATTTCATATTTATATCTTTCACATTATCAAATACTTTGGATGCTTTTTATTCACTGGTTCATCACCGCCCATAAACACCAACCATCACTGACCCCTCATAACTCCTAAACACCATCAATCCCTGCCCCTAAAAGTCCTCACCACACCTAAACTACACTCATCCCTGAAGCCTAAAAGCCCTTTCTACCCAACAAATCCACCATCCCTGAACCATAATATCACTCACTACCCCTAACTCCACGCACTCATGAACACTATAAAACCTCCTTCTACGCCTAAATCCTACCCATCCCATACCCCTTAAAACACCTCAGCACACCCAAACTCCACCCATCCCTGAACCTTAAAAAACCCTCACTGCCCTTAAACACCACTCATCCGTTACCCATATGAACTCCTCATTACCCTAAACTACTCATCCCTGAACCCTAAAAAACCCTTCCTACATTTAAATTTCACCCATCCCTGAAACCTTAAAACCCCTCCCCACCCTACACTCCAACCCATTCTGAACCCTAAAAACTCTTCATCACCCCATCCACTACCCATAATTGAACCTTAAAACCCTCACCAGCCCTAAACTCTGCCCATTCATGAACCCTAAAACCCCTCAACACCATTACACTTCACACATTCCTGAAACCTAAAAACACCTCACACCTAAACACCACTCATCCATGAATCCCAAAAACCCCTCATCACCCATACTCTCCACCCATCTCTGAACCCTAAAAAGCCCTCTCTATACCCGAACTCCAATTATTCATTGACCCCTAAAAACCCCTCATCACCCTAAACATTATCCATCCCTGAACCCAAAAATCCCACAGTAGTCCTAAACTTCACCCCTGTTTAATGTAATTTGGGATTTTTCCTTAAAATTATCTTTCCTTTAAAATGTTTCCTTTAATCTTCAATCTTTTTGTATTTCCTTAAAATCGTCTTTACTTAAAATTGGTTTTCCATGATTTGGTCTCCTCCAATGTGGTTTCTCAGTTTTTCGTTTGCCATTAATTCACACACATCACTTGAAATTATCCTCTCTCATCAACATGGTTATCTTATGGCCAGTATTTTTCAACCCTAGTTACTAACAAGTACCAGGGTGATCTGATATAGGCTGGAGGCAACATTTAAATTTCATTTTGAGGAGCATAACCTCCAGCTATTACTAGAAGACCAAAAGAACAGTGTAATTGGAAACTGAAGGGAGACTCTGATATCACTGGCAGAACTCGTAAACTATTCTGGGATTACTTTCTGCAGTCAAGCCATATAAATAAAGCTGTAAAGTTCTGAAGGTTAAGGTTTTGTTTCAATGTCGGTCAATGATGTTTTGATGCAGAGGCCTATGTTTTTGAAGGCCTGTGCATTTGGCATGTCTCCTCAGATGGAGGATTCACTCATTGACATGAAGTCTATAGAGAACTTGATCTTTAACATGAATTAGTAGGTCAAATGGCCTAAGACCTGAAGAGAACGAAAGTTGACAACCACAACATTACTCAAGGGAGTAACCAGAAAATTAAAATACCCCAAACTTTGAACCAAAACTCTAATGACACCAAGCAAGCAAAGCAAGACAGACTGCACCTCTCTAGACGAGCTTCCTTGTCTGTTCCAGCCAAGCATGTATCCATTCATTCTTTCACCCAACCATCCAACCGATGATATTCACCATTTCACCTTTACATTCTGCCATCCATTCATACTTTCATCTATCATTCAATCCTTCACCATTCCATCAATCCACTAGCCATTCCATTTATACATCAATCATCTATTTACGAAGCCATCCACCCAAACATCCATCATTTGACTTACCCATCCATCAATAAACCCTTTCATCCATCAATTTAACGTTTGTCCATCCATCCACCCATCCATCCTCTCAGATTCCCATTTCCTCTTCCATCCTTTCAACCACCCATCCAACCACCCACGCGTCTATCTATCCATTCAGATTCCCATTTACTCAGCCATCCTTTTATTTACTCAGCCATCCTTTTATTCACCTATCGATCCATCCTGTCAGATTTCCATTTAATCAGTCATCCTTTTACCCATCTACCCATCCTCTCACCCATTCACACTTTTACTCACTCATTTAGCCATTATTTCACCCAGCCACCATTCACCCACCAATCTTTCCTTTCACCTACCCATTCATCTTTTTACCCACCCACCGTTTCACCCACTCATCCATCCTTTTGCCCAACCATCCTTTTCCCTACTCATTCATCCACCCATCCTTTCAAACACCCATCCTTTCACGCACTCATCCATCCACTCTTTCCGCCACCTATACTTTTACCCACTCATCCATCCATCCTTTCACCCACTCATGAATCTACTCATCTATTCTTCTTCCCCTTTTCTATCAACCCATCCTTCTTCCTTTTAGCATTGATTATAAGCTTTTATCATCCAAAATGTGCTTAAATGAAACCTGTACAAGTCCTCATCCCCAATGAAGCTGGTAAAGGGTACACAATGCCCCGCCATCAATTACACTGTCAGGAATTAATTGAGTTCAACAGCATAATATTTATAATATAATAATGATGTACCTGAATATCATTCAGTTTATTGAGTGCCTTTATTCTACTGTGGTGCAATGACATACATGAAGCAATTCAATCAAAGAGCGTTTAAGTGAACAATCACCATATTCATAGGAACTAGATTGTGCACGGTTGGTCTAGTTCAGGCTGTCACCACACTGTCCAAAGGTGGTCAAAGATGCATTACCCAGTTGGGGAATTTCCTGTATAAAAAGAGCTCTTATGGTGATCTGGAGTTCATAGATTTGGTTCATTTTGAAAGGTTAATTTATCAATCTTAAACAAATATTATAAGAAGTATTTACTCTCAGCAGAGGCCATGGTGTCATCCCTACATTACACGTTTCTAAATTAATCGTGAAAAAACACTTAGAATTAAGAGCAGCAATTTCATCACTCAAGGCCTCTTGACTGAGTGGATTTCAGTTGATTCCTGAGAATCTCTGCAGTCGTTAACTCACATATACACTACAAGGGGTTAACTCCAAAACCAAGTTCAAGGGTTTCCTTGAGTACTCAAGCCTTCTCAATCAGAAAAAACCAAATAATTAGGGCCAGATGTACGATGCTTTTGTATGTACAAATGCCCAATTTGCGGTCGGTAACCTATTAACCGAATCGCAAATTGGGTTTGCGATTCAGTATTAGGAAGGGGCGTGTGTAGGGCGTCCCTTCCTAACAGTGACTCACAGTGGTATGTGTGAATGTTTTGCGGCCGAAATATTGTCGCGAAACATTCGCATTTTACCGCCAACTCTGAGTTGGTGGTAACCCATGCACAAATGGGTCTCCAAGGGACCCCTCCTCCTTTGTAAATGTAGGGAACACATTTTTTAAGAGCAAGCAGTGTTCCCACAGACAACTACCTACTCTTAAAAAATGAAAAGAAAACTGCATTTTACATTTCTAAACGCATCTCGTTTTTCATTTAAGGAAAACAGGCTGCATTTGGGGAAAAATTGTTTTATTTAAAAGCAATCACAGACATAGTGGCCTGCTGACCCCAGCAGGTCACCATCCCCATGATTTTTGCCAATCCCATGGGGTCACAAACCGAGACCTACCTCATGAATATTAATGAAGGTAGGCCTATTTGCGACCCCCTGGGAAGCTCTATATTTGTGAAAGACACATTTGTACATCTCTGTTTGCGATTACCAAATAACGTATCTCTAAAATTTACCATTTGGTAATCGCAAACCCTAGGATACATACATCTGGCTCTAAGACCTTTTGTTTATGTACAGCACCAATTAAATTACTGGCTATTGGCAGAGTTGCTAAATGGAATCTCTTCTTTACATTTGCATTACTGTAATAAAGTAGTGCCAGCAACATCAGGAGTCTAGGTTACTAAATGATGCATTGGTTTGCCCAAAAGAACCCTCGGTCTTTCAGGCTACCTCTGCTCATCTCACTTTCGCATTGCTTAACTGAATTAATTCTGTGATGGACCACTTTGTTGATCGCCCAGGATCAGATGGCGGCTTTGCTTTAAACCAGGCGTCTCCAACGAGTAGCTCGTGAGCTACAGGTAGCTCTCCAGCTACCTGTACAAAGCTCACCTGGGTGCAGCCTAGCCTACTAAAGTAGAAATTTTTGCTTGGTTGAATTAGTATATGTCTCCCAAAATTGAAAAGCATGTATTCAAAGCAAAAATGTGTGTATTTTCAGAACTCATCCACTTAGCTGATGCTTGGAGACAAATGGCTGTTTTTCTAAAATATATTTAAAGCTAATATTTGAGTGTAAAATCATGAGGCTTTGGAGAGACATTATTAAATGTATTGGCTTGGTGCCAGGGGCATTGCAGCTATGACTATCTTGCATTAAGCATTTAGATGTATTGCCAATTTCTAAAGACATTTTCACATAACTACTAACAACCTTGCCTGGTGCACTGAGGTAATCACGGTTGGTAATCTTGTGTGGGATGGCCGCTAATGTAATCTAGTCTGACTTGGTCACTATTACCACACTAATAACATTAGTAGCTTGGTATGGTTTTCATTAAACAGAAGTAGCTCTTATTACAAAAAAGGTTGGAGACCCCTTTAAACACATAGAGCCATCTTAAGTTCTTTTACATATGTCTACTGTTGTCATTGCTCTGGATAGTGATTTGTTAATATATAGAATATGTTTACCAATCCTATATTTAGATCCAATTCCTAATAAACTCACTAACAATGCACGATCTATGGCACTGTGTGATTTATTAAGTATTTCTAGTCTTTGAAAGGATTTCCAAAAGGGACCAAACCGAAAGCTTGCAAGTGGAAGCATGTATATTAAAAGTTCATTTAAAAAATATTATTATTTTGTGTTTGAACACGTTATGATTGTATTGGGCATTTTAAAACTGGTACTGGTGTTGTTTCCAGTCACCACTTTTATGTGTTAAGCGCTTTTCTTGGCGGCCATCTTTTGAGAACCAAGTGAATTCTCTTTGTCTGCACTGACCCTAGACATCACTTTGTGAGGCGGGGAAAGTATTGTGCAGCACCAATATCAAGAAAAAGGAAGAGTAAGAAGATGCTTGGACCGAGAAAAGAAATCGTGTTGTTCCAATGGCAAAGACCATGAACCATCATGAACCCAATGGAATCGACACCTAGCGCAATAAAGCGTTAAAAACAATTTCATGAGCTGGGAATCATAACTTATTGATGGATGGTGAACATGAAAGGCTTCACTGGTTGTATTCCTCTCTACCAGATACTTTTGATAGACCAAAATCAAATTGTTATCCCCCAGCGACTGTATAAATTGAAATGCTGTGGGGATAACAAACAAAAAAGTGGGCCAACAGTTATATTTAAGGTCTCTCCTAATGGCAACATAAGAATTATGCCTTGTATTTGAGAGTGAAGAGGAGGCCTTTTTGTTTGCTGTTAAATATGTTAAAATGAATAGAAATATTTTTCAGGTCTTGAAGTGTACCGAACCGCATTTCCAAAGTGTCTTCGGTCTTCGTTCCCCCTTTCCAAGATCAGCCGAAGAAATCAAGACTAGCCCTTTATGGATGTCAGATGTACTTTAAGTGCTACAGGAACCAGCTGGCAAAAAGCCGGGACCATTTCGCTACAGAAAAGAAACTGCCCATTCATCCGCCAACTCAAAGATAGAAAGGGTTTATTTGTGCTGTACGCCATCACAGGGGAGCACTGTGTCTAAGCTACGAAGAACATCATAAAAAAGGAGTCACAACGCTGAATGCAAAACCACAAGTCATCTCAAATCAAATGCAGTCTGAACAAATATATGCAAAGGTGAAAATCAGGTTGGTCAAACAATATAAAATAAGTATGTGGAAAAATTTCAAAGTTGAAATAACATTAGTTGAAATAAACACGTGATCAAATAGGGTCTGTAAAACTGACTATGGGATTGAAATAGTGTCAAAAAAGAAAAAGGAAGTCCAACAAAAATATACTATTAGGAGGAGAGCTGACTGGACCTTCCCCTTACACATGTCTGGGGTACTAAGAGATGGTCTCTGGCTCCTGGATTCATCTTATTACACTATGTGGCATCCACATATCTGCTTTAATAGGGGTGAGTGAAAAGATCATAAGGGATGACCAAAAATTAGCCCAGTTCTTTGTCCCTATTTGGAAGCAGATCTTGATACAGTTGTTTTTCTGGTTAAAGAAACCACAGAACTGACTCAGAGACCAATTTAATCGAAGCAGGAGCATCTATACCAGACGCTAATGAACTTAAAACAGTAAGTCATGTAGTGTCTGGTTGTCATTGGATTTTAGAAAACACGATTGCTGTGTATTGGCGAGTGGATATATTATACTTGGACAGAATGAGAAAGTGCAGTGTCCAGTTGGTTTGGATATTTACATTGCCTATTTGAAGAGAAGAGAAATAAAGTGATTTGCCATGAATTATACATTTTGGCCACGTGGCAAACCTAGCAGTAGAACAGAGATCTCTAAATTTTAAGGTCAGTGCCTGGACCAAAACTCTGCAAAGCAATAGCCATGAATGATAACATTTCATGCCTCACGTTTACCCAGTAGCAAAAACCAGTTATGACTATTTAATTAGATGGGACCAAGAGGGCAAGAAACAACAAATTGCTTAACATCAAAATAGACAATGTTTTTATGAGAGTTTTTATAGTTGCTTCGAAGATTATAGAAAAGATAGCTTTCAAGTTTAAAAAATCTGAAAACCCAAAGTAAGTAAACTACCAAAAGAGGATCGGCGAAGATAAAGCCTACTTATTTCCAGATCAATAAAACGTTTCTGATAATGCTTCCTAAAAATAGAAATAAACTTCGATCAATTGTGAGTGCTTGACTTAAAGCTACAATACTACAAAAAATTATTAGGATTAAGGTCACTACTGAACTACAAACTTGTATTCTAATTGCAATAACATGTTTTACTGGAATCATTTACTGAAATTTTAAAGTCATGCATTTAATAATATCTAAAACATAAACCTATTTATTACCCCTAACTTTACAGCATTCAGTGTTTGGTCTTGGAACACCACAAAGACCAACCAAGAACTAGAATCCATCTGTTCGTAATGCTAGGAATGAATGTCGGGCTGGAAATAGGGATTGTCAGAGTAAAGGTAAAGTTTCCAGGTTAGAAAATATGTGATACGTCTGATCGTGGTAATAAAATCCTAATTTAAGAAGCTTGTTCTTCAGCAATTCAATAACAAGGTGAATTTTTCCCTTCTAGATAGAACTATAATGTTGACCACACTTACTGAGGATTGGGTAGATTTGTAAAACCACCTTTTCCACCATTTGTAAAGTAATTTGCGTCCTCCTGAAGATGTGCTCATTTAATTGGATACAGTGAGTCAAATGCAATTGGTGAGATTCTCCTCCCAGTCTCTAGGTTTCTTGAAACATAAATAGTAACATCGATACGTTATATTGAACGCGATCACACTCAACCACACGTACACAAGCAATACGTTGAGTTCTGCTTGCACAAATTTGCTTCATGTACTTAATGGCATGTCTAATGCGAAACTATATTGATAAGACCACATCTCTGTATCCTTGGACCATCATACAAGATTACAGCAGTTTCTTCTCACCTGTTATCTCTCCTGTCCTTACGGAAAAAGGAATAACCATATCAAATGGCCTGTATCCCAGCCCATTCATGGCACTGACCGGAGCATAGTCAGTTTCCGAGACCTGAAAAATACAAGAAGTTGTTAACTACAAAAATGAAAGATCTGTATCTCCAAGTGCAACTGGAATTTTTACAAGTAGATTGCTATTTTTGCTTGGGATCAGACCAAAATTAGTCAATAGTTTGATATATGCTACTGCTAAAATTTGTAAAACTTTCCAGACAAACATAACTTAGACTAACAAATTTAGAAGTATGCAACTGTAACTGTGGGCAGACAACAGGAACCAATAGTAGTCTGACATGCGCACTGCATCCAATTAAAGAATTAAATGATTATGTTTGTTCCAGCTTCTTAATTGTATGCAATCTATTTGTGAAATTTCCAGCATGTTTCAAAGCTGCAACAAACCAGCATGGAAATGGAAAGCCAAAATGTGGTGACCTGGAAACCCGCCGTGGCTCAACCTGAAAGAGAACAGTTAAGTCACATGTGGCCTGGAAAAGAAAATGAATGCAATGTGTATAGGGAGGAGGATGAATTTAAGATACTGTAAATCCTGGAATACATAAATTTCCAAAATGTGGTTTCCCTAAAGACACCCACGAAATAAAAACCTTTGATCGAAATTTCTGAAGCTGAGAAAAAAGGATGAAACAAGATGTGTGCACGTATATCAAGCCTGCGAAACGTACAAACAAAATGAAATGTCAGGAGAAGTGTAAACATGTATTCCGCTCCCAAAGAAATGTGTTTTTCACCAGCTCTTTCCAAAAGCCTGTGTAGAAAGAGCAGTGTTTTTAAATCAAAGGCCGGTCTCCTGTACATTCAGTGCAGCAGGGATCAAATCAAATGGACAGGTTAAGAACACATGATCAGAGAGGGTGTGGGAAGACGGAACAAGCCCCAAAAAAGCAGCCATGGCATTTCTGAAATGGAAGATGTCAACAAAAAGGCAAACGTAGAGAAAAATAACTTGTACCAAGGGCTCCATTCCAGGGGGGCATGCACTAACTTGCTGCTGTTGCTGCTGCATCACTACCGGAACTTCTTCTGCGGCCTGGTTAGTGGTAAAAGGAGGTTAGGTTGATACAAGGTGTTTGTGCTTTGCTAACACATTTGCGAGAGATCCGTAGACCATGGCACACAAGGCATTTCAGAAAATTTGTAACAGCAGAACAACACTCAATATAAAAGAGCCCATTTGGCATTGTGGCATAATTTAGTCTACAGATTACAGTTAAATTGGTACAATGGCAAAGTAAGGGGTGTTAAAGCTAATAATCCTTTACGTCTACACTATGTGTAGGCTACATTTTAAATGTACACATGTGGCAATACTTAGCAACTTACTAGAGGTGTTTTTCATTACAAACGCAGGTAATTTAGGTGGCTTTTCCACATTTTAGATCACAATGTATTGAGATCTCCAATCCGTATGCACTTTCAGTCACTAGTAGGAGTCAACGAAGTCTATTTTGCCCTGATTTGGAGTGAGCATTAAGGGAATGTGAATATCGGTGGAAAATGCGCTGGTAAAATTATTCCTCCCTTATGGATGACAGACTGGAGAAATTTTAACCAGTGTATTCTTGGATTGATTTAACGATCGATTTCCTGTAGTATACTTCATCAACTATCTCTTTTTACATCTCTCTCGATATATATATATATATATTGATCGAGTGCCCTCTTAAGTGTGTATATATATATATATATATATATATATATATATATATATATATATATATATATATATATATATATATATACATATATACACAGGAACCGCCCAACTTTCCTCGCTCTCGGCGGTGCGGGTGCAGCAGCTCGTGCAGGCGGCCGCACGGAAATATTTAACATCACAAAATTTCCTTCAAAGAAACAGGGCTGCGCACTCAGGCTCAATTATACAGTTCTTTTATTCCGATTCCAGGAGGACAAAGAAAAGACTAACACACGCGTTCCGGCACCCTGGCCTTCGTCAGTGTCAGTTCACTCAATGGATTCAACCTTTAAATAACAAGTTGCTTCATTCGTCGAAAAGAAATTTCCATACAAACAAAGGACTTTCAAAATACAATGTCCTGAATCACACCATCGTGGCGGCCATCTTATCATGGTACATCAATAAAAGCTATATATCACTCTATCATCTGTCAAACCACAGTTGAACCTTTTAAACTGTTGTTTCTCGGTGTACCAAGACGATCTAGTGGCGGAATAGATACATCTATACATTGCCTGGCAGGATAGGCCATATTTAGATCGTCTTGGTACACCGAGAAACAACAGTTTCATTCAAGTATTTACCCGAGTGGGCTGCTGGCAGGTTGCAGTTGTGACGAAAACAATCCGGTGCACATACAAGCACTGCCCCCAGTGCTAACAATCACCTTCTGCTCCGTTTAGCACTGTACAGATATATCGAGTGCCCTCCTAAGCATATATCTATACACAGACACACACACACACCTATATATATATACATATTCACATAGCCTGCAGCGCTGATTGTGCCACCCACTGCAGTAGCCCTTAACCATGGCTCAGGTATGCCACTGCAGAGCCTGTGTGTGCAGTTTTAAACTGCCATTTTGACCCAGCAAGTTAACCTACTTGCCAGGCCCAAACCTTCCCTTTTATTACATATTGGTGACCCCTAAGGTAGGCCCCTAGGCAGCCCTATGGGCAGGGTGCAGTGTATTTAAAAGGTAGGTCATGTACTTTAGAGTTTCACATGTCCTGGTAGTGAAAAACTGCTAAATTCGTTTTCAGTACTGCAAGGCCCATCTCTCCCATAGGTTAACATGGGGATTGACTTAAAACTTCCTTTAAATGCAATTTCCAATTGGGAAAAGATAGAGATTTGGAGTTTGGCGTCTCTGGGCTCACAATTTAAAATCACAACTTATGTTATGCAAAGTCGGATTTTAAATAAATTGCAAGTCTGAAAATGCCACTTATAGAAAATTGGCATTTTTTTACTTTAACCATTCTGTGTCTCTGCCTGTCTCTGAATGCACGTCTGGGTTGAGTGACAACTGTGATGTGTGTATTCCCTCTTGGCAGTCACACACAAAGGGAGCTGCATCCTGACGGCCCATCACCAGGCTGATGGGCCTTCCTCCGGTATATTGGCAGGGAGGAGCCAACACCAGCACCTGAATAGAGCTGTGCTTGTCCCAACACAAAGAATTGTATACCCCCCTGTAGCGAGTCTGGGGTGAGGGCAGGAAAGGCAGGGATCTTATGATCTTCAAAGGCCTCTTTGAATTCCCCCACTTCAAAGGCACATTTGGGTATAAGTACTGGACCCCTGACACCACCAAATCAGAACTTTGCTGGAACCAAGGACATTCTGCCTGGAAGACAAGCTGCTGTGCTGTAGGAAGAACTGTCACTTTGCTACCTGCATTGCTGTGTTGGTCTGATGCCTGCTGCTTCTTGCCTGGGAGTGACAAGGACTGGATCTGTTCTGTACACCCTTAAACCCAAGTTTCTCCAAGAGTTTGCTGGATTGCCTCCTGTTTTCTGAAGTCTCAGGGTCACAAAAGACTTCTTGCAATCCTGCAGGTGCTGCTGGACTCAGCTATCTGTGAGTCCTACCCTTACCTGAGGTGCCCCTTCCAACCCTGGGCCTCAGAAGTGGGTTCTGCTGCGGTTTACTGCAAGCATTGACAAAGTGACCTCTTTGTGCCAATTGGAACCGACGCAGTGCTCTCTGATGCAGTGGCAATTCGATGACGACGCTGGTCTCGACAGAGGTTCGACATCGATGCAGCGCCTATTCAAAGATGTCGCTGCGAGGCTCGACTCCATTGCAACACCCACCCTGAGACATCGACTGCAAGGCTTGGCATCAATGCATCGACCCGACTGTGCGAATCAGAACCACCGCAGGGAGTCCTTAATGCTGACGCTTGTTACATACAAGGTAATTTTTCGGCAGGCCCTGCGTGGGTCCTGTAGCCGGCCTGCCCTCCATCGCGGTCAGTCTGAACTTTGGATTTACCCGGGTCTAGTGCGATCCCAAGTAGAATTTTGGCCCTATTGACTTCTAAGCACTGTCTTTGGATTTATTCTTTAAAAATGTAAATCTCGACTTCTACTTATTGAATTTTTGTCATTTTGATCTTGTTTTACTCAGATAAATATACTCTATTTTTCTAAAGTGGTGTGAAGTTTTTTTGTGGTGTTTTCACTGTGTTACTGTAAATTAAGTGTTGCACAAATACTTTACACATTGCCTCTTAAGTTAAGCCTGACTGCTCTGTGCCAAGCTACCAGAGGATGTGCACATGTTAATTTAGGTTGTGTATCTGACCTACCCTCACTAGGATTGTGGTCCCTACTTGGACAGGGTGTATACCTCTGCCTACTAGAGATCTTATTTCTAACAATGTATATATATCTCTCTCTCTATATATATATACACACATATATGAGCGTGAGAGATTTTGATTCCACAAAACTGAAATAGATTGCTAATATGTAATAAACTGGCAAAAATAAAGTATGGGTCGTATCAAATAAACTGAACTATTTTACTGCATCCAGTAATCACTGATTTACTTCAGTGTTCATCATGTAGTGTTACTGCAACTGCTTTTTAGTAGATGTTATTTTAATGATTTCTTCCTAAGTTAATGCTCCTTCATTTAGCGCAATGTTATCACTCGAATTGCAGCTCACCATATACGTCTTTAAAGCAGTCTGTATAGAATTTTATTTTTTACATTTATTATATGTAATTTTTCAAAGGTGTTTTGACTTTTAAATACTAATGCAATTCTTCTGCTGCTTGAACTTTCTGCACTTAGGCTATTTTACATTCGAAGTACTCTATTACGCCCCTAGCCTTGCAATGAATGTTGGAACCTTTTGTGTTATATAGGACATTGCAGAGTGCAAATTGTTTGCTTTAAGATAACACCTTCTGTGTTTCAGGAGGACTTCGGCTGTATTGTTGCAAATTTCCAGGTTTTTCCTCTTGGTAACTGCTGAAACCCTTCCATTTTATGTTTAATTATGCTTAAATGCGTCTCTCCTCTGATCTTATAGCTTGCTTCCTTTCATAAAGACCGGTCAGTAAATCCAATTTCTATACAAGAACAGTTCAGGTCTGGCTACAAGCCCAGTGCTCCTAGACAATGAACTCAACATGATATTTTGAACATGACCATTAAATTGGACCCCGAGTGCATACTCTCGAGTATGCATGTTAACACTATTAAAAGCTTATGTTTTAATTTCACTTATACAGGTGCATTCCTTTGTGCTACACAGCTTGCCTTGCAGCCATTTGAGTAGACCATGAAAACCATTTGTATAGCGATTTGAGATTCCAGATGTATGTACTAGATGGCAGTAACTGTCTTATGACTTTTAACTATGTAGCTATGAAAGGGAAATAGACATGTAGGGCAAATACACATGTACAGAAGATACAATGCACAATCAATGGAGCCACAGAGGGCTTCCTTACCCACGGGAAAGCCAAACCAATATTCCATGATGAAGGGTTTGTGCACAAGCAACTCTAAGTAACAATTCTGGAGTCACCGGTTACCAAGCTAGGCTCACTACAGGAGCGCAATCTTGGCCGTAGACTCAATATAAACATTATCAATTGGAATAAGACATTGGTAAAATGTGTGGGGTTTATTTTTCATAGGCTAAGCAAAGCTTTAAGACTGATTTTAACTCCAGCAGATATTTCCTCTCCCACACACAGGCTTCCTAGCTTATAAATACATTTTTATAGAAAAAGCACTACCAATAAACATCACCAGTTGCTCTCATATTTCTGTTCCACAATCGTTTCTCTATGATAGCGATTACAAATACAGAAATTTAATATGATAAATAATGTTAACCCGCAAGAAAAGCACTTGGGCATTTGAGCCCCAACTATGTCAGTAGAACACAGCCCTCTGCTTTGAAAAGAAATGCTGCCCTTCCAAATGTCTGGGAGATTTTTGGGGGAGGATGGATTTTGTGAAATATTATCCACGGTGTGGAAGAGTTGTAATGATATATCTTATTGCAGTGCAAAAAATCTCAGTTTAGCATTTGCTAATGAATACAAGACATTTCCTCTGTTCAATTTGAAGGATGCTAATAAGATAGGTTGGAGACTGTGGATATTTATGTCACACACCACTGTGGAAGCGCCACAAGCGTGATGAATTCTTCAAGTTGTACATTCAGGGGTAGAGGTGGAAAATTCGGCATTCTAAGGCAAGAGGGCCGGGGAGGGCGGTCAATCGAAAGGTAGTATACATCCATGAAGTCTTAACTTTGTGCTTCCAAATCTTCCCACTTGTTTATCAAACCCAATTTGTGTAGAAAAAAGGCTTGAGTAATTAGGTACGAACAATCCCCATGCGCCCCCATATTTTATGATGGCTGCCTGCAATGGATTTCTCCAAAAGGACAAAATAATATGGGCCAGTCATATGGGGGAAAAATGTACATGTGTAATAATGCAACTCCACAGTACCAACTCCTGCGGATTGACTGCCCTTCAGAAACATGAAGGAGTTAGCCAAACAGGTTGGTAGTATACTTAGAAATCTATGGCTTCCGTAGATTTCCATTGGCACTCTTGGGGACTTTAGTGATCCCACAAATATGCGGAAATCTAGGTAAAACCTAGGCGCGGGTCAAGTACTTTTTTATTTATGCATATTTTATTATACAGGCGCTATGCATTCGAGCCTTATGAAATTCTAGTCCTGCTCTACTTTGACTTGTGAAGCTTAGCAGGGCTGATACTCATAAATTCCAAAACACTGCTGTCCCCTTTCTTCAGGAATCCTTACTTCACTTCGCATTACTATGGCCAGCCACACACAGTAGCCAGCAAGTGGAGCGAGAAGCGAGGAGTCCGTTGTGGCTTTTCTGCTGGAGGCAGCGAACACAAACAGTAGCTCCTTATGTTAAATTGGCTCTTAACCAAGGAGCAATCAATGACTAGCTGAACACCCCAAACTCAGAGAGCGAAGCATATGTCTCAAGGAATTGTTAAAATTGTGCCTACACTCTGCTCCAACAAATAGTGCAATGTTCACGTGGCCTATGGGAACAGCAAAAGAGAGTTTTACATTTCCCAGCACTATAAGTTGAAAGTCATTTGTTATTTTTTTTAGCCCTAGTACATATGAAAAGACAGAAGTTTTTGTGGTAAGTAAATGACGACATCTTTATTAAAAAAGAAAACAACAGTGTCTTACCGGGAAAGCACCAAGCAAGACTGATGCACACTTAGTTTGAAATGAAAAAAATGTTGGTGTGAATCAAGTTATTTTAATTACGTCATGGCCTAGGGGTTGCCCGATGAAAGTCCTCTGACCCTATAGATATATGAACCTGTAATTGTTCTGTGCTGCTGTTTATTTTAACTACTTGTATGGATTTAATTCCATATTTTGCCGCCACGAAAAGAGAAGGGAAGTTAATTCAGTTTGAAGTAGACATGAATATGAAGGACACTCTTTTTAATTCACATGTTGCTCTTTATCTTAATCACTGGCCCACCGTTTCTTCATACTGGAGTTCACTATAACAAAAATCATATTTTACAGAAGGAAACAATCAGCGTTCCCAGAGAGCGAACAATAAGAGCCAAGCAGGCAACATCACAATGCTTCAACGAACCGGAGCAGCGAACAGAAACAAAAGTAGCATTCATTCTCTTGAAACTGGCAAACAGTGACCGGAAATGAGGTCAGAAATAATACGTTCATGCAATTAAGACTATTGGCGAGACGATAACAAAAAACAGGAAGTCTGTAGAGGAACTGTTAAATGACTGCCTGGAAACAAAAACAACACTATTTAAGTCTTTTTTTTTTGTTTAAACATAGATGGGACTCTTTTACACAATGATGGGGAAGCATAAATAAACATTTGCCAGGAGCAACCACACAATAAGCCAATTTTAAACTCATCTCTTCTTCAAAGAGTGCAGGGGGGGAACATCCATTACAACGAATCTGTTACAATGCATGCTATTAGATAGCCTGCCATTACAACGCAAGAGCTATTACAACGCACTGCCATCACAGCGCATGCCTTTACAACGCATATGCATTTACTACGCATGCCTTTACAACGAATTCCGTTGTAAAGGCATGAATGGTAAAGGTATATGTGTTTTACATGTAAGTATAAGGTAAGTATATATCGGGAACTTTTAGGGTTCAGGCTGGGTATGGGTTTTGGGGTGGCAAAGGAAATTTTAGGGTTCAAGGTGGGTATGGGTTTTGGGGTGCCAGGGGTAATTTTAGGGTTCAGGGTGGGTATGGGTTAGCACATACTGTTCCCTCACTCGGGCATTCTATTGATCTCAACATGCGTCCTTTCTAAAAAACAAGACTGTAAATTTGTGGGACCATTCCACAACTGTTTAGAAGTATGTGCATACCATACTGTACAGTACTTTAAACAATGTCATTCATTTCCGCTCCAAAGTGAGGTACTCCACTAGGAGCATCTATGCACCATTCCGTTTTCTCAAGGCTATGCTCATCTTATAACAAATGGGTCCAATGCAGCATCCCATCACAAGTGCAACAAAAACACAAAAACATGTAAAGGTTTGACTTGGTCAGTCAAGTTCAGTACTTATTTCTTTTAGTTTACTAACTGAAGAATGGACTTACCATTACGGTGAAGGGGCTGTTGGGAATATCTACTCCGCCAAAGCGGACGTGAATGACATATGGTCCTGGCTTGGCAGTGGTGTAGAAAATATCATACGTTCCGTCCTCATTTTCAATGACATCTGCTTCCGATTCTGTCAAGTCTGGATTCAGCACTGTACATGTCACCTTCCCCTTCCCAGCAGACTTGGCATCGACTACAAAGCCAACCTCCTCTCCAGTCTTAACAGTGGGTGCAATCCCTGGACCTAGAATAAAATATTTGTATTGAATGCATTAAAAATTCTTGCAGCGGCTTTAAAAGAGAGAATGTTTCACGCGAGGCATATATTTTAGAGCGGTTTAGAAACACATGGGTGTAGATCACAAAATTAGCACGAGAATTGTTAATTTAGGACGGACAGGTGTCACTGGAAGTGGTAGAGCTAAAGTCGAGGTATAGAATCACCACTGACTGTAGTAACTTAAATGGTTTTTACTGGAACTTTTATAAACATAACTGAAAACAACAAAAATGCGACAAGACACAACAAAACAACCCAGAAGGCTACCGCATAACAACATACTCGCACAATTCAACACAACAACGCATCATAGCTACAAAAGTCACACAAAAAAAACAATAAAACATTTACACAACACAAAATAAAACAATTTAACAGCATAAAAATACAGCTGTGTTTTTACATTGTGCTGTTGCTTCCTCATATAATTGGGATGTGGTTTTTTTCTGTTGGGGTCCTGCGTTGGTTTTTCTTGGCATGCTGTGTGTTGCAATGTTATGGTTATGTTCTTGTGCTGTCACTGAGTTGTATTTTGTTGGTGAGTTTTAATGAGCTTTTCTGCTTTGCGTGTTGCATTATTCTGTTGTTGTGTGTTGTTGCTATGCTGTATTGCTATTGTGTTTTTGTAATTTTGGATGTTACTGTGGTGCTGCTATTGTTTTGTTGTACAATAGCTACGTTCTTTAGCATCACACACACATCTTTAACATCACACACAAGTAACTGCACCAATACAAATGTTGTGATCCGGCCCTTGATTTCATTCTCCTATTCAACCTGTCTGTACTTTATCATTCTCTCGCATACACACAAACACTCACTCATCAGTACATAGCATTACTCCCACTCTTAAAATATTCTTCCCATGGACTCTCTCAACTTCACAGTGACACTGTTGCCAAACTCCTTAACAACAACATTTAAGCAATTTGTATCCTGGATTCTGTCTCACTGCCTACTCCTAAACTATCAATCCTAGAAGAGGATCAAGGATCCTACACCCCATTGCCACCAACTTCTCCAGTCCCTTCTAACATTGAAATCAAGCCCCTTCACTTCTCACACTTTCTCGGTCTTCATTTGTAGGGGACGTTACACAAAAGCTACCCCCCACATTCCACCATCGTCATCTCATTTCGAGGGGCAGTTATCCTAGAAGTCAGATAAGAAACTTGGCTACCACTCCTGATAAAAAGCATCTTTAGCCTACCGATTTCACATATATTACTCATTCCACAGTACAATGAACGTAATTCATTTATTGTATTACTTTGTTTTAGTTTTGGTTCACAAACAACTAGAAGAGATATCAATTATTAAAATGTTGTCAAATGTTGTTGGAAAAGTAGTTTTCAATTATTTCAGATTGTCGGAGACACATACCACAAATATTTCATGCAAAAAAATGACACCAAGAGCAAGCAGTGTCTCACTCTTCTGGCGTCAACCAAATTAGATGTTCGACCTATCTGAGGCCAGTAGCTGTTTCGCTTAAACATGCTGGGTTAAACACAGGGCAGCAGAGGGGCAGACCAAGCAATATTTGGCCCTGGTTAGGCATGGATATCTTTTTAAATCATTTGAGCCTATTAACTTTGTCTAAGAACTACTTAAAAAACTGGAAGTTCCACCTTAGGCAGCTCCTTTCTACTCTTCTAGAAAATCAGGTAAAGATGTGGAACATGGTTTGGACCCAACAATCAGCATGATCTCAGATATGAGCATCAATCTAGTTTCCGGCACATGTGTATTAATGAATCTGTCTCTTAAAATACTCCCTACTCTGGTTAGCTGTAAAGGAGTGATAGCTTGCAATGCCTTCTTACATTTGACACTTCCTGCATGGCTGATGGCATGTAGCTCATCCAGATTTCCAAAGACCAAAGTGAACTGTTTTTAATGCCAGTGGGCATTAATAGAAGCTCTCTCAGGTTGTCCATTCAACCACATCTGCAGAGTGCCCTCAGGACTAGTGCAGTCTAGAGTACTCTGATATCCTCAGTATCTCTCAACAGCAGATGTCATCTCAAAGGCCATATGGACACCAAAACATTTAATCTAACAGTGTCTAGGAATGTCCGATGCCCCAGCCACCTTTCTTCACATGAACAACACAAAATGGGTTCAGACAGATTATCAAAAATATGAACTCATAGGGACAGTCAATCCTTGTCTAATGCATTTCTAACTTTATTTTCCCAGTCTAGCCCCCTTAAGTCTTGCCACCAAAGCAACAACCTAGGGATGATCATCAACAAATATATTTTTACTCTTTAGTCTATAAAATCATGAATGTCCGCTTGCTGAAAATATGTCAATCCTCCCTAATTTCCATCGCAGGTCATTCAAATATTCGCTCATACCCAGAAATGTTAAGCAACTAAAGCCCTGTTGCCTCTAACAGTCTCTAATTGCAGCACAGCTTCAATCACGCACAACAACACATGGCCAACCCCAGCCTTTGTGGTACTTCCTCTACATAAGATGACAATTGTGAGTTCTGCAAGATAAACCACAATGAAGTACTAAAGTTAGTCATTTTTCACAGGTATGTTCCCTGGGCAGGGCATTGGAACTAAAATGTTTTTAGTGATGGCCATATTGCAGCTTATCCTTACACCCTTTTTCAATCTATACAAAGCTAGCTGTGGGGAACTTAACAAAATTGAAGCGATGATAAACCTCTACAAGCTAAATCCATTTTCAATACATTTAATATATTTCTTCCACCTCTACTTGCTTGCTGCCAATAACTCTTTTAATGGATACCTCCTCTTTGAAATAAAGGGTTACTTAAAAAATCTTGAAAATCTAGTCCTAATATCATAAGTGTCGAAAACAGAGCATTTTGTGGATTTAAAAAAACCTCAGTCTGCAAATGTGTCTTGAAATTAAATGGAGACAACAGAATGCACCTCAAGAGGGATAAATCAAAAATACAACCACTGGCATGTTATGTACAAAAGTGGATCATTTTGGCGTAGGATCATATAACTTCCACACCAGACCACAGTAAGTAAATGTTAGCTGTTGATGATATAGGAGATTCATTGTCTGATGTCTATACCTTTCTCTAACTCCAGTGAAAATATGAAGAGTTCTGCCCATGGGAAACTCTACTCGTAGCTAGATTTATTTTCCATTAATTTTGTTTCATCCTTTACCTCTTAGATAAGTCGTCTAGGTGCAGAAAGAAGATGCAATGCAGTTCAAATGTGGAAACTGGCAAAGTGCTGCTTTTCCTGATCCACCTAGCTGTTACCAGAATTGTGCTCCACATACAAACAGAAGCAGAAATGGCAATAAATATTTAAGGAAGGGCACGCAGTTGGAGATTACCATAAATCTCATAATTACACTTTGGTGTTTTCAAAAGTACTGCTGTCTTTTAAAGTTAATAACATCTTATGTAACCACGCCAGCAATTTTATGGGATTCTCTGAACTATTTGCAATTTCTTGGAATAAATGTTAAGCGAGACCTGCTTTGTGGGGCAATAGGTAATTTGCCTGACCAGCCACGCCTAACAAAAACATTCTTTCATGGAGCCTTGACTGTACCTTGACTCGAACAGGATTCCAGGTATCATCAACGTTCCTTTCTAAAGGGAAAATGCTTGCAAAATATTTTTCGTGCAAGCTTTGAAGGCAGAGTGTTTTCAAGAAAGGAAATAGGACCTGAAATATCAAAGGAAAGGAAGACAAAGCCAATGGGAAACGCCTCAATCACCCAGATTTAAAAGTGGCAGAGGCCACTTTCAGAGAGCTCGAGGTTGGACCACTCAGGCTTTATGATGATCTTTGTACAGTGCCATTTTCCAGGTCACTTACCTTGACTTCAGTAGACAAGCCCACTTATCAGCTGAAGAGTGTTTTATGTTGTTAATAGACATCACCTTGAAAAAGAAGCATCCCAGGCAGGATTCCTCGTACCCTGATTGATTGTCTCAATCAGTATGATCCTTGTGCCTCACCTCTGAATTTGTGCGACTGTTCTGCTGCTGAAAAGCTATCGGCAGCATACCAAGAGGAGCAAGTAGTGATGGCGTTCAAACCACTATAATTGTGAAGGAAGGAAGGATTTGTCACTTCCACCCAACAGGTCTCAGAGGAAATTCAGAGAGGCCTCGATTCACTCCCTCTAGAAGGTGTAGAATGCAAACAGGTGGGAGTATCAAGATGGTATCAATCATGTTGGCATTAAAAATGGTTCTGCAGAGGATGTTGCAAATAAATAGGAGTTTGAACATTTGTAAATAAGCTTGAGTGCAACCTAAGACCAACATAATCAAGCTATTGATAATGTGACTTTTTTTGCACAGCATCTGGCTGTCACTGTAAGGAGACCAAGGAGGAATGTCTGTGTTGCATTGCAACATTTATATAGCACTTACTACCCCTATGTGGAGTACCGAGGCACCTACCTTCATAGGCAGCATGCTACACAATGTAGGGTGATTGGCTGGAAGTGTGTTGTCTTTATTTTGATGCTATGTAGGAAGTGTTTCCATGCCATACGTGATGACCATTGAGTTGCGGACAACGTGCTATAGGACGCAGCACTTAGAAATGTGACGGATGAAGGAGTGTGAGAGAGAGGTGTGCAGCTCACAGTTTTCTGTAAACTGGCAGCTTTGAAGTGATGTAGGGCCCTTTATGAAATTTCTTATCATAGACCACTTTGCTGGTTACTGCACTGGTATGTGCATTCTGAGTTTTTTTGTTTAAAGTGTATGGTCCTCAGCAGGTGTAGGCTGGAGGGAAGCATGATGGATATATCTGCTGGAATTTTTAAGATAATAACGTCTCCGATTTTCATTGTGGGATGTCAATTAATGGTCATAGTAGGTAGCATGTTGGGCCCTGAAGTGGTGGACTAAGTTAAAGTCCTTCCTTGGCCAGTGGTATGTGGCAGATCTCTTCTTAATTCCATGCCTGTTCAGTTGGTGCATGGTGGGTTATTGCTGTGGAGTGCTACAGTACTGTGTGATGAGCATAACCTGTACCAGTTTTGTCTTAAATGAGTGTTAAGTGTCAAACAGTATAAGGGAATTATTATGCAGTCTGCATGAACTACAACTGACTACCTGACCACTGAGTGTTATGGTATTAGAATTAGCATGGGTCAGGAGTCTGTGTTGCTCTGGAGACACTGCACGTTTCTTCAGTCTCTTTCAGTGCAAGCTTCTGCCTACAGCATTTTCTTTATCATTAAGATTCTTCACTGCAAGCACCGGCCAAACTGATCTGAGAATGGAGACCGCTCTTTAGACACCACCTGTCATTTGCTCCAATTTGTTATTGTTTACTGCAGAAACAAATTTGTTAAAAAATTGATTAAAACACAGTACATTGCTCCAAGGGGCTTGCCGCTTGTTTCCTACTTAGACTTATTACTAGAATGTGTTACCACATCTAGACGTTTGTTCATTTCACGGCTCTTCATAGAGCACTCCCCCAGAGCTAGTCAGAGGTTCTGCATAACACATCGGACATCACCTGTGACCTGCTCCTGTTTGACTGAACTGAGTTTCATAATTTGTTCTCAGCCCAAAGATAACAGTTTCCTAATTAACAACTGAATATCTTAGGGAGAATTTGGCAGGTCTTGGCTAGCAAAATAGCTGACATAGACCTCATTAAACTTCAATTTTCTATCCCACTTCTATGTTGCCAGTGAGTCATCACAGACATGAATCTTTCGTAGGACGATAACACACCAGAGCACCACAACAGATTCACCACTCCACTATTTGATCTCATTTGTTATATGACCAAAATCAAGTATTTCCTATGATATAGCCATAATGAACAATATATGCTTGTTGCAGATGGAATTCTTATGAATGGTGTCCTTCATCAGAAAAGTTATATTTAATGTGGCACTGACCTAAGAGTAACTTCAAAAAAAGTGATGGGTGGAATGCTTCAGTTGATCTCAATTCATGGTAATTGCTCTGGCCCTGTTCCGGTCCATTGTTTTTTGGTGCATGATGGCATTCCAGACATAGACTGCCAGACCAAGTCCCATCGCGACAGGAACACAAGACCAGTTTCAGCCTTGTTGTTCAACCTCAGTGAGGTGCAGCTGGAGGTCTATGGCACAGATTGCAAGGAATCCACATCTGGGTATACCTGTCACAATTACAGTGTCTTATTTAGAAAAACAAAACAATTGTGGATGGAATCCTTTAATTAACCTAAGCTGTTGCTTCCTAGTTTTATATCACTCCCTGAATAAGGTACAGTTGCAGATGGCCCAGCTTTGCTGACCCAAAAGATTCATATCGGAGGGGCAGATGCAGTGGTGGGCTTTCAATTGGTCACTGGAAAGAAGCGAGAAATGTATTCAATGGCTGGGCAAGTTTAAGGGCCATATATATATATATATATATATATATATATATAACATTGTAGGACATTGTTGTGGCAATACATACATTTGTGGATTAATTTAAAAGCAATCCAAACAGAATATTACAGATCATAAACTGAGACGATATAAAGGTACGTTTCCGGTCATTAATAAATCTGTTTATCTATAGCGAGATATATATATATATATATATATATATATATATATATATATATATATATATATATATATATATATATATATATATATATATATATATATATATATCTCGCTATAGATAAACAGATTTATTAATGACCGGAAACGACCTTATATCGTCTCAGTTTATGATCTGTAATATTCTGTTTGGATTGCTTTTAAATTAATCCACAAATGTATGTATTGCCACAACAATGTCCTACAGAGTATACTCACCTCTACACGTCAACATTAAAACATACCCAAATGAAAAAAAGCAGACAAATAAGATTTAAAGGCTGGGAAAAGGAGGTGGAAAAATAAAACTATAGAATGCTTTTTAGGTCGAGCCTGGGCAGTGCATGCGCTGCTCTGCGAGGCATGCTCTATTTGAGTATGGCCTTGAAGCTCCGCCCACTGTCCACCCATATTTTTCATTGGCTTGTGTCATTGTCCTGTGTAAATGCTGGCTTCTGGTTCGTTAATGGGCTTGTTAGTCCCACCTTAGTACCACCTTGTCTTCATTTGTAACCTCCCATGAGGACTGGCCCTTTTACTTCTGTTGTTACACTGTATTTCTCATTTAGTCTGTAAGCACTATTTTCTTTAATTTGTTTCTTCTACTGCAGGCACGACTTGCTTTTCCTGCAACACTCAGCGCGCCATGCGCACTTTCACTTTCCAAGCAGCCCAGGACAATGGCGGCCACTTCTTTGAAATGAAATAGATCTCGCATTTACAAGAGTTTTAGCTATTGGCATTGTGAATGACAATGCCTTTTATTTATGTGTTAATTATCAAAAAAGATCAATAAAAGGCATTGTCATTTACAATGTCAACAGCTTAAACTTTCGCAAATGCAAGACCTATTGCATTGCAAATGCTTGTTTTTAAGTGTAAGCAAATCGTTACCATGAAAAAATACAGAGTATCATAGCACTTGAAGAAGGCACTCAGAAAACAAACTCAAGTGCAAAGACCCAGCTGTTAAAGGGGGCTACAGACCTTACCAGGCATCCATCAGGGCTCCATTCATCTCCCTACTCAGATATTGTGAACAATTCAGCTAGGGTCTAATGAGCCATGACTTCCCTCTCATAATAGGTCCTTTCTGAATTTTAACCCGGGACCTGAAAGGGGAGCACAATTGAATTTCAAGGTGGGTTTGAAAGCAAAAATCTCTGGCAAAGCTTTGGGACGGGGGAGGGGAGCGGTGTATAAAGAATCTCCTTCTTCACCCCGGCAGACGGAATATCAATTGCAAGGGTTTGGGGTTCTCCGATTCTCCCTCAAGAAACGGCGGCCAATTGAAATTTCATACATTAAGGACTAGAATTGTTGTTCTATGCCTCAACTGGGGCTCCACGCATCACTCAGCAACAAACCAGAATATAGTGTTTCATGACTGATGGCTGCTGTGCTGGTAGGAGAGATAAACTATTGCAAACGTAGCAAAAGATTTAATCCAAAAAAGACAAAGTGCAGTCTGTACTAAATTCTCCTTTGCCACATCCCATTGACAGGCTAGAGGCAATGGATACTCTAATCACCCCCTTGTTCTTTTGTCAGTTGGGTAATCTAAAAGAACACTAGAGGTTAGGCTAGTTAAATAGCATAAAATTGTAAAATGTTGGATTCTTTAACATAAATTTGAGACTAGGCTAGAGTGTTGACAGCATCAAGATTTATGCAAAGGAGCCCGTAACTACCAATACTGAAGCTCAACAGGTATCTGGCAGGAGGTGGGGGCTTGGGTTGTGGGCAGTGGCACATTTATGTTACAACAGCTGCACTTAAAGCCAGCCAATAGGACTTGTTTTGTGCCTTTCCTTACTGGACATCCTCCCTTGTGACTCGGGCCAACATGTGAGGTGAGGGTAAATAGTAGGTATTTTTAAACCCCTCATTATTCACAAATATTGCCCGACTTGTATACATTGGCAACTACTTTGGTCAGTGCACGCACAAACAGAAAAACCTTTACAAACAAATAAACAATACATCTTTACGTAATGCTTTATAGTGCACGACTTAGAATATGAGTATAGAGCAGTTCTTGTAACTAGGTAAGCCCACATGTAAGAGATGTCTGTGAGTGACAAGCAACTTGTGCCTCAATGTAATCCAATGCAGCAGTGCTGGCCAGACACTAGAGATGTCTGAATAAGACAGAGGCGACTCTGCACCTTGCATAAAGGCCCTGCCAGGCATCGAGCGGGAATAGAGATGTCGACTCTGCACCTTACTTAAAGACCCTGCCAGGCATCGAGCGGGACTAGAGATGTCTGAATAAGACACTGAGGCGACTCTGCATTTTAAATAAAGACCCTGCCAGGCATTGAGCGGGACTCGAGGTGTCTGAATAAGACACTGAGGCGACTCTGCATTTTAAATAAAGGCCCTGCCAGGCATCGAGCCGGACTAGAGGTGTCTGGATAAGACACTATGGCGACTCTGCATCTTACTTAAAGGCCCTGCTAGGCATCGAGTGGGACTAGAGATGTCTGAATAAGACACTGAGGCGACTCTGCATCTTACTTAAAGGCCCTACCAGGCATTGAGCGGGACTAGAGATGTCTGAATAAGACACTGAGGCGACTCTGCATCTTACTTAAAGGCCCTGCCAGGCATCGAGCGGGACTAGAGATGTCTGAATAAGACACTGAGGCGACTCTGCATTTTAAATAAAGGCCCTGCCAGGCATCGAGCGGGACTAGAGATGTCTGAATAAGACACTGAGGCGACTCTGCATCTTACTTAAAGGCCCTGCCAGGCATCGAGCGGGACTAGAGATGTCTGAATAAGACACTGAGGCGACTCTGCATCTTACTTAAAGGCCCTGCCAGGCATCGAGCGGGACTAGAGATGTCTGAATAAGACACTGAGGCGACTCTGCATCTTACTTAAAGGCCCTGCCAGGCATCGAGCGGGACTAGAGATGTCTGAATAAGACACTGATGCTGCCAGGCATTGAGTTGATGCCTAACTGCAGGCCCTGCTTGCAATGTTCTTCAATGGCATATCGGTGAATGACAACTTTAATGCTCTGCGAAATGGTTCAAAGTTGGGGAACTCAAAAGTGCGTCCTCTTCCGACAGCATGCAAGAGCAGTGGCATTTGCTTTTGGGTTAATTGTTTCAGCAAGTTATCAGAGCTTATGAATAATTTTCATGACAAACTATCTGCAGTGAACTGTGGCTGCAGTTTTGCTGCTCGATGCTGCAAACCGCCGGAGGTCGGAGTGAATTAGCATGTTTGTTTGGCTTCCATTCAGACATGTCAGAGCAATGAGAACCAACCCCATTCGGTTTGTTTTAACAGCAGACGCACTTGTACGGTGCACACGCAACTTGTCTGCTTCCGCCTGGACTTGGAAGCCGTTCAATGGCTCTCTCCTTCGTAAGCTGGTTGGTAGCTAGACTTGCAGGATGAGAATTTGAAAACAACAGTTTCTCTGTTTTTAGGTCTCGCTTACGGGCAGCTTTTAGCGCTCTGTTGTTAAAAGCCTATTGTTGACCAAACCTTTATTAGCAGTGGGCTTTGGGTCAGCACACTGCTTGCAAGTGTTTGCTTTCTTTTCTATCTAATTATTTGCTTCTTATACGACGCCTTTCCTTCCTCCACTTGGGTTTGCTCCTCTCCTAAAGCCGAGCTAATTTACCATCCTTCTGATTACTTGACTTGTATCCTTCCACTGCATGCATTAAGGGAACTATTATTTCTTTTTAGTTCAGCACGCCTTGGCAGTCCATATGTTTTCCTGCTCGCTCTCTCGTGTGCTCCTTTACCCAGTCAATTCCCCACCCTCCTTGCTTTCCATGTTGCTTTCCTTCGCCCCCTCCCCAGTTGCTTACCCTACCCATCCATTATTAATTTTATTTTTAACCCCACACCTGCTCATCCATTGTTTAAAAAATAAAAAAAGCGCTTCGGAACACTTTTTATCTTTATTGATTTAGCACTCCAAGATGGGCTCCACCATCTAAAGACACTAAATAATAATAAAAAACAAACAAAAAAAACGGCCGCAGCATCATTACATATGAACATGAATGACATATGAACGTATGCATGATGATGCCTGCACGTGTACGTATCATCACCTTTTTTTCCTTTTCATTTTTGCCAGTGCTGTTCGCATCGGCCATAACCATTTTTTTTGTTTTTGCTAATTTTGAACAGGACTGGCAAAAGCATGGTCAAAGACAATAGGCCTGCACTGGCAAAAAAAAGCTAGATTTATTGGCGTTGCCAATGCCTTTTTAAGCCATTGTTGGTGAACTATACAATGCGTCGGGCAAGAGGGAATACAGATGGATCAGAATATTTGCCTTGAGTCTATGCTGGGTATTCTTGATGCTGGAACCTTCTTTATCTATACAATAATTATATGTGAGTGCTTATATAGCACTAGATCTCAAAGCGATGCAGTAACAAGTGGCTCAACCCACCCTCAAAATAATACAGCCGTTTGCTGAATCAGCCTTACCTGTGGCACTGCACTTGCTGGCATCACCGGCGGGTGAGGCGCGGACTCTGTACGGCGACATTGGAATGTCTTCACCACCATACTGAACCGCAACCTGATAGCGTCCAGTCTTGTCGGGAATGTAGGACACTGCGTAGGTGCCATCTTTGTTGTCGTGGATGTTTGCCCTCTTTGGTTTGCCTTCTTGGTCCTAAATATCAAATTTAGCCACTGGTCACTTGACACTTTAGAGACAACCTTAGTTTAAGTCTGTACTTAGAAGACATCTTCAGCACGTACAGTCGTGTGTTATACAGCACCCGCTTCTCCCTCTCATAATGCTGAATAGCAGATCTAAATATTTTTTTGTGTGGAAGAAATTTCAAGGTAAAATAAAACAATCGGATCTAATATGACTTAGACATGTATAGGAAACATCTACTGAGTAGGTTTTTTCATATAGAAGTTTTGCTTCGTTAGTGTCCTTAAAATATCAAAGCAAATGTGGGAACGTCTAGTTATTTCAAGTTTTTCACAGTGAAATAATAAAAAGGCCCAGAACTCCGTAGTATCACTGTATGTGTATCCCAAAAGCCCTCAAATTGACTTCAAAGGCTTTCAGGTTCCGCTTTTCACTTCATAAATTGTGAAACATGGATTTCATTCAAATTTCTCACATAACCTGCATGAAACCCAGACTATGTGGCTTGGTTTAAGTTATACTGCTGTCAACTGGCTGCAGGCGTCATCTGTCTTCATTCCCAGAAAAGCTCACATCTTTCATAACTGTGCTATTTAGGCGACACAGGTGACACTAACCAGAGGCACACAAGGTCTAATGAAAAATACGTAGGGGAGGGTGGGGAATATTTCAGCCTTCTTCAGGCAATCTTGCAAAAATCTCGAAACTGGCAGTCCTGGGTGGATAAGAATATCTGCTGTACCCAAATACATTGCAATAAACTTGAAAATCTGTCACATCCCAAGGGACATTTAAGTTGGCAAATGTTCTGATAATGTATGCTAAAAGTATATTGAAACCTGCCACATAACTCCATATGGCCTATTTATCCGCAGGAAAAACCTACAATAGACGTTTCCCCTATTTTAAAAGACCGCCTGTTTTGAGAAATTTTGACTGCAATGTGAGAGTGCTTAATGTCATGAAACATAACTTCGAATGGATCGTCACGTGAGTCTGCCATTTATCAGAGTTTGTAATGAGGGATAGCGAGTGATCACTGACATCCATGGGAGTCTGTACTGAGGGGTATTCAGTTCCCTCAGATGTTTGTCAAAAATTGCAATGAAGGATGTTAACTTGTGTATGACATCCACCGTGTGTACTGAGGGATTGATCTATAGTGTCCGCTAGGAAATGCACTAAGGGAGGTTAACTTGTGCACGCCATCCGTGAGAATCTGAACTAAGCAGGGGCGAAGATTCAGGGGGGTGTTTGGGTTGTAACACCCCCCCTCCTCCCCCGCCCGTCCCCTCAATAAATGTATTTTCTGATAAATATTTGAGTACAGGTGCTTTCAGTGGGGAATTGTGAGATGTCAGTCGGATTTCACCAGGGATGTTTACATAAACACAGACAAAAAAAGTACACACACTCTCTTCCTCTCGGTTTTGAAAGTCCTCAAAATATTGGTTATTTTATAAAATATTGTGTTTTCTCTCTTAGTACTCCTCCCAATCCGCATTCCTCTCCTTTTGCATTGCCACTTAGGCCCTTTTCATGTGCCCTGCTTGTCGTATAATATATTGAAACATTATATGCCAGTCTGATTGTCGTAAAATCTGAAGCCCCCCAATCTTACTGACCAAGCTACGCCCCTGGTACTAAGGAATATTCATTCCTCTGTGATGTGCCTCAGAATCTGCACAGAGGGATATTAACCTGTGCACAACATCCGTCAGAGACTGCACTGAGGGATACTCATTCCTCTGTGATGTGCCTCAGAATCTGCACAGTGGGATATTAACCTGTGATTGACATCCATCAGAGACTGCACTGAGGGATACTCATTTCTCTGTGATGTCCCTCTGAATCTGCACGGAGGGATATTAACCTGTTTATGTTATTCGTCAGAGACTGCACTGAGGGATACTCATTTCTCTGTGATGTCCCTCAGAATCTGCACGGTGGGATATTAATCTGTGCATGTTATCAGTCAGAGACTGCACTGAGGGATACTCATTTCTCTGTGATGTCCCTCAGAATCTGCACGGAGGGATATTAACCTGTGCACAACATCCGTCACAGACTGCACTGAGGGATACTCATTTCTCTGTGATGTCCCTCAGAATCTGCACAGAGGGATATTAATCTGTGCATGTTATCCGTCAGAGACTGCACTGAGGGATACTCATTTCTCTGTGATGCCCCTCAGAATCTGCACGGAGGGATATTAGCCTGTGCACAACATCCGTCAGAGACTGCACTGAGGGATACTCATTTCTCTGTGATGTCCCTCAGAATCTGCACGGAGGGATATTAACCTGTGCACAACATTCGTCAGAGACTGCACTGAGGGATACTCATTTCTCTGTGGTGTCCCTCAGAATCTGCACGGAGGGATATTAACCTGTGCACAACATCCGCCAGAGACAGTCATTTCTCTGAGATGTCTCACAGAATCTGCACAGAAGGATGTTTGCTTGTGCACGACATCCGTCAGAGACTGCACTGAGGGATATTCATTTCTCTGTGATGTCCCTCAGAATCAGCAGCGAGGGATATTAACCTGCGCACGATATCCGATAGCGACTGTTTACTTAGGGATATTCGTTTCTCTGAGATGTCCGTCAGAATCTGCACCGAGGAATATTAATCTGTACCCGACATACGTCAGAGACAGTACTGTGAGATGTCAACTTATGACAAAATTTCACCCGTACATAAAAATAACTCAGACACTGGTGTTGCTTGCAATGAAAATAGTTCACGTTCTATACCATTAAAGGTATTATCCGACTTTTAAGTGCTGGTACTCACAATTTCTAAGTTAAAAAAGTGTAGATACTTGGTATCAAATAGCACCTATCCATTTAAAGCACGGACTATGGGTACAAATATTGAGAATACTAAATACTTGATCCCCGATGGTAAATGGATTACTGTGGGCAATTACAGAAACAAACACCGCCTAAAATGATCCGGTCTTCACAACGGGAATCCTTCGTTATGTTTAGTCACCAAGTAATTTGTTACAAGGAAGTGTTTTGTCCCTCAGCGGTCCTAATCAATGCCCTTAATCGTCTTTTAGTTGTGCTATTTTTAGTATTTTTAGACCGGCCAGTGTTAGTTTATCTGCTAAATGTCTGGAAATGTGCATTCCCCTGGCAGGATTTTTAAGTCCTTGTCTGCAATTATCCCCCGAGATATTCCACCTGGCCACCTAATACCACCGATAGAGGTACAGTGCTGTTGTCACCAGTGCTTAATTTGTAAAAGAACAAGTGCCGGGCCCAGAGTTCTGTTCAGAAGCCCGCAGCCGGCCCTATTCTATGTCGGCGTGCCGCATACCAAGGCTGCGTCGACTTGATTCCACCAAATCAGTTAAACTGGTTTCAGCTATGTCATAAACCGGCTATTTCTTTGTCATTAATTTATTTTTGATTTAGAAACCGATTTTTTTCTACAAACGTCTTCGGAGAAACTGGACATGTTTCTCAGATGAGGTGGATTTTCTGAAAATCACTTTTTGCATAGACCTAACCCTATTCAAGAAGGCTGGAGTGGAAGTGACTACGCTGGTTAATGTCTTACTCATTACCATCAACGATTCCAATCTGAGTTTGCATAACTCCTTGGCATTCATGAAGACAAAAAAGATTAAAATCACGGGACAAGTTAATGCCAAGGTATGATTTAGTTAGGAATCTTAGATCTTACAGTACAATGCAAAGAGTCAAAGAAGGACTGACAACGAGTGTCAGAAACATGGCTTACCGTTATCTGAACGGAGAGGGGCCCTTCTCCTGCATCTTTGGCATTAATGGCAAAGTCAACAGGCAAGCTGGCAAGAACCCCCTGAGAGCTGAGACCAGGCCCAGTAGCCTTCACCATGCTGGCATCACATGTAGGGAGCACCCTCACCTTGAAGGGACTTGGTTGAGGAAAATAAAGTAGGCGATTATTACGTGCTCAGGCAACAAACATGTTAACAAGAAACATACAAATAGGAGATACAGGTTAATATACACTCGGCTCCTTCAACATGACCAAAGCCACGAGATGCACTGAGCAGCATGGCACCTCTGTGTCCCCTGCCCGCCTTTCTCAACGGTGGTGGAGAGAGACTAATTTACTTTAGTGGGTTTCTGTCTATCCCCAGAGTGGCTGCGTGATAATGATATGAGATGGGATGGTAGGTGGGACATACAAAGCTAAGTATCATGCGAGGGCCTCAAGTGAGTCACACGTGGACCCTCTTACACCATAACCCCAAAGAGCATGGCTACTGTTGGCATGCTGGTGTAGGAAAAGGGATAGCACGTTTGGAAGGCACATAGGGCGTTCTCTAAATGGTAGGACTTTGACGATTATTGAAATAGGTCTCTCTGGTTTCCCGCATATGAAAGTGGGAGACTCAAGAGAACTCAGACTTAAATACATATGTTTTTTAGAGACGCTCATTATGAGGAGCCTTTCTGTACGAGTGTCCCGTCCCTCAAACCTTGCATGGTGGAAGCAACAGGACACCGCATTCACTGTTTATGGCCCTAGGTATGCCTTTGCTAGGGCGGCTTGTATGGAAAGGTTCTGCAAGCAGGCAACACAGACATCCAAGAGCTGTAAGGCTTGGGAAAACATCTCACACTGTAGTCTCTCAATGGCAGTCACGCACGTCCCTACGAGCCTCTCCCACTAGTATTGCTAATATTAGCATTAGTACATCTTCTTTCACAAGTAAATGGAAAATTATAGAGACTCTGGACCTAGACCTAAATTTCTGAAGATTTAAGTGGGCTTCGCTTAGCCAAGACCAGAGGGCCGTGGTCAATATCAGAGCTTTTCACCAGGACAGCGATCACTCGACCTTCTCCAGTCACTCCTAATCCATGGGCTCATTATTCACTTCCACCATAAAATGCGTCTGACATTTAAGATTGCATAGAGGAGGTTTCTTCTGAGGGTTTCACAGCTGCTCTGCATTCTCCTGCTACATATCTTGTTCATCATCAAAGTGCTCAACAGTAAGAAGAAATAGCACTGGGCAAGAGAGTGGGCTTGCCAAGTAAGAGGAAATGGGTTCTGACAAGAAAGGAAGAATGGACAAAGCTAGTGATGAAGTAAACAATGACTCCCATGTCATTGGATGCAGCATAATGAAGATTATTGGCCCTCCAGGCCCCTTCCTCACAGATATTTGGACTGAAATGCTTAAAAACGCTTGAGACTCAGTTGATGCTACAGTAGAGCAAATGGGAGACAGACTTCGGAACAAAGGCAACCTGAAAAAAAATGTGATTTGCTCCAAGTCAAGCACATGCGAACAAATCAGCATGAAGTGTCTATCTCAAACAGAACACTGATGGCCCTCTTGAATGATATAAGAACAAGTGCAAGTACCAATGGCAGCCAAGGCACGGAAGGCGCATACAGGTTTATGGACAAATCATAGGAAAAAGATCATGTCCTACATACATTGGTGAGAAAGGAGATGATTTTTCATTATAGAGCAAATTAGGGGGACATTTTTTACTTTCACGGGCAAGCCGCTGTCCTGGCTGAGTATTGCCAGCCGTATTCACAGATGCCTGTACACTTGGCAAGGATCATTTTGAAGAATGTGCTCCTGTCAACCTGGTGGAAGCACTTGTGGCAAAAAAGTAATGCCAAAGGGGGGCTTATTTCTTTAAAACAAACAATAATTCAAAGGCCCTAACACGCATGGGGTTTTCTCAGGGAAATTGGGAGCCACTCTCTTGAGTGGTAGAACAAGGTAGGAAAAAATCTTCTCTTGTGCTAGACCAAGAGTGGCCTTAAGGACAAGTGAATAAAAATGTCTTGACTAAATCTCAATCAGTCCTATATCCTCTGTTCTTCTTTGTTTTGAATATCGTGAATTTACTTCTTTTGAGAACACAATCCCTTTCACACATTTCCAGGAAGGAATGTTCACATCTTTCTTACCCTTTCTTTATTCCTATACTCTTGAATTATGAATATATTATGAATTCTGTGCAGCTGAGATTGTTAAAAGAAATGTTATAAACCGACATCCCTCAAAGCCCAAGTGTGTTACTTAAAACCTGAAACTCCTCCAGCAACATCAACTAACTAAGCATTTGCTCCAGTGAGGATACTCACAACATATTGCATGCATTATATCGCCGGCCTAATGTATTGCATGCCACTATACTGTTGCCCCACTACACGGTAAGGTAAATATAAGTAAGGATAGTAGAGGAATACAACTGTAAATAGAGTTAGGTAGATAGTGTAGCGGTACAAATAATATATTCATCGTGGTGATACAGTTGATGCAATCTAATTCTCAGTCGATATAAATGACCTTGATATAGTGTCATACTATCCTCAAGTAAATAACTAATTTGGCCTAGTAAACATCTTATTCCTTATGGCCCCATATAAGCAAAGACAAACAGAAAATAACTAATACAATTGAAAGTCTGCGTTGTATTGCTCTGAAAATAAGCATAATTAAGGTTCATCCATTCGAACATCCCTGGGACATATACTGAAAACGAGTCAATAATATCAAATTAGCTACAGTTACTAGTGAGCATTTACAGGAGAGCTCTTGCCATATTCTAAAAGTATTTCTTTGAAAGCTTCCAATGCATACACCTTGTGGCCTTACAGATTCAAGAACCAGCTGCCCAATGTAACTTACCTCTTAGGTATTTCTTCATCAGCATACTGGACAGAGACAGCATAAGGACCTTCCTGTGTGGGGGTGTACTTGACTGTGTGAATGCCGTCTCCATTATCAGTGATGTCAACGGGCTCCACCACACCTACAACACACAAGACAGGCTTCACTTCTCTGCACCTAGCCACACTCTAACCAGTGTGTCAGTCATATGAATGTGTAAAACCAGTGATGCTGTGGGATAACTGCACTACCCTTTGGGCATGTGTAATCTAAAACCTTGAATGATGATTAAATGAAGGCACCTACCAGATTTTAGAGCTAGTGGCAGCAATCCATTGTCACCTAAATTTGAATTTCATCTTTATCTGTGTGTTGTGTCTGTCACATGCTTACGTGCACTTTGTGTGTATGGAAAGGACCAATAGTTACATAGGCAGTGCTTTATCTTCTTCTCTTTAGCGTCATCCTTGCTCCATCTCTCCTTTCCAATTCACACTGAATAAAATGCATCAACCCCTTTTTCCCCATTCCCCTACAAAAACTTTTGCTACTTAAATGACCAATTGGAAGGTTTCCAACTCAATGAACCCATCTCTGCCTAAGAACATTACAGTGCTCCTAGGATAGTGGTATGAATATAAAATATTGAGTTGCCCAAGGGACCGAATGCTTCAGAAATCTACTTGTCCAGTTAAAATATTTTATTCCAGGGCTCATATTATACCAAGTCTTGCATTCTAGAAAGTCTCTGATTTTACCACCTTTCCACAAAACTACATATCGGGGCCGAAAGTAGGTGGGAAGAGGTAATTTGAGGGCTGGAAAACCCAGTGAGACGGCGCATTCTCCCAAACAAATAGGTTTAAGGATATTCCTCAACTCCTCTCCAATCTCTTCCATCACTGGAAAAGGTTAGAAATGTACTCCTGACAAAGGCAGGAGTAAAACTTGTTTGGGAAAAACGTAGTGTACGGATATTGAGCTTGTAATTGCTCAGCGCATTTTCACATGAGCAAATATACACATGTATATCTGGTTTTACAAATATAGAATTCACAAACGTTTCCTGGAAGTATAATTTTCAAACCTAAATCTGTATGTCTTGTGAATTCCTGAAAGTCAAAAATCTGCAGCAATACATGAACATATGCCCGCAGGTGCACTTTTGTGACGTTCTTTAATAATTATAGCCCGAATCTATTTTCATGTTGCACATGTTGCTTTAACAGTGAATTTCCATCACTAACTTTTTAGCAGCTTCATTAATCAAACACATTTTACTAAATTATGCCACAGAAATATGGTATTTAAACTGCAAGTTAGTTCAGCAGAATGTTTTTCTTCCCCAAGAAGCCACATTTTTTTGTGCACATTTTATTTTGAAAGCAAAAAAACACCAATCTTGCTTTCAAGCTTCTGCATGCAATCGCATTTCTGAGCACTATAAAAAACCTCAAATTGTTACATTTGGCAAACATGTAAAGACATTTTGACACTGGAATACATGGTTGATCAACATGTAAATATGTACAGAAATCTTGCCTTATTGGCTGACAATCCTCTTTCATGGTTCCATACTGTGGGACTGTAAACTGGCAGCCACAGGTTTTGTGATATAGGGAGTAAGGTCTTCTTGTCCAATGGACAAAATAAACATGAAAACTTGTTCTCTTTGACCCAAAACAATATACTGACATCCCCCCCAATACCAGTATCTGGAGTAGAGAACATTTGCCTTACCAGAGTTGTATCAAGCAGTATGATCCGTTCCTGCAGGTCCCCAACCCCTTCAGTAGCTGGGCACCAAAGTTATACAGGAATCCTTAAAAGAGACTTTTTCTCTAATTCTTACTTTGTTATGGCAACGCTTGCATCATGAAACCTAGCTGCCAGAAGATCGCCTGTGGCTTTCCTCTATTCAGAAGATACTAGGTTAACTTGGCCAACTATCATACAATCACAGTTCTTTGCTGTTTTTTTTTTTTTTTAACTAATTAAACACATACTGCTGCCCAACTACTCTTACAAATGGAATTTCATAGCTTTCTTAAGCCATACCACTTTGACTTCACCCCCTGGTGAAACAGAGGGAACTCTATTTATGTTGGTAGACAATGCTCCTGCAATGCTACATAATGGAAATTCATTATTTAGAAATTATCAGCAGATTCTGACCCCATTGCCCATTTGGCTCTAATTTCCACTCAAGCTTCCCCAGAAGTGTGAGAGGCAAGAACTTTGAATACTTTTCGTTCTTTCTCTCTGGGCAGACTCAATCTTTCCAGAAGTCACAGCTTTGTTCATGAGAGATGGAGTGCACCAAGGTTTATTTTTCGTACTCCACTTTTCAATATCTACAATGAAACCACTGGGAGACTTATAGCGTGTTAGTATTATGTCCTCAACCTGGAGGGTTGCCTCACGCCATAAAGAACTGAATGTCTTTCTATGCCCTCAAGGACAGAAATGCTATGTTTGTCTTCTCTCACTCTTGATAATTGAATTCATATCTGTCCATTTCTTCCCTCCCACATTGAGATATCCTCCCTAATACCAACCTTAAGCACATCATTTAGCCTTCTCTTGGATTTATCTGTCAGATCCAATGTCTACATTGACAAAACAGAGAAATTCCATCTAGCCAAACGCATGTTCTCACTCCTTCTTCCAACTTTGGTCTTGTATGCCAATCTATGATTACCTTCAGACTAGACTGGACCTTCCACTTGATTGGCACCCAGCTGCTTCCTTTCATTACAGCTAGCTTTCCTTCAATTCTCCAACTGTCTTAAGAGTGGTCTACAAAAATTTGAGACTTGGATAAATATCCACTACACCAATATCTAATGCTTCATTTTAGCACCTTTCCTACATTTATTTTAAGGTGATGGAAGAAGCAAAAGCTGTGCTATACAGCCTTATAACTTTCCATGTTAGGTTACCTTTTCAAACATGCAGCAAGAATACTCTGCCACCCATCACTCTCTAATAAACCAAGCCACCCCGATTTTTAATTTACACGAGGAATTGGGAGTGGGTTATATCTCAGACCAGATTGCGGTCGCGCCGCTCCTACGTTGGTTGAGAATTTGGGCTCAACCGACCCCAAATTTAAATCAACTTATCATCCTAGATTGTTTAGCCCTAGAGAAGGCTCTACACATTCCCTGGCTGAAATATATTAAGGATCAGACTGAGAATCTTGGCTGCCCCGGTCTGTTTTGACCACCACTCCTCTAGGCAAGACTGCTATTAGAGCTTTTAAACAGCAGTTTTTAGACAGACGCCAAGGTCTAAGGGAGGAGAATGAACTAATCAAACCTTCAGTGAGAAGGTTTGCTACACTGAGCCTGGGCCAGCAGATGCAACCATATCTGTCATATGTAAACAAAGCTTACCATCTTTTTGTCTTGACGAGATTCCGACTGAATATGGTTCCCTGGTTACTGGCTTTTCCCAAAGGCTACTCCAAACCTGATTCATCAAAACCCTGTCCTTGCGACAACTTCTCTGAGCAAGACACTCTCCATCTAATGGATTTCTGCGCTCATTACGATTCCCTGCGCAGGAAGTTCATCCTCCCCTTGCTCAGATGCTGCAATTTTGTTCAAGTAAGGCCGGCTCTGATTTATTTACAAATGCTAGCCTCACCTATAGTCTGTGCCGGGGTGGCAAGTTTTCTAATTGGGGCTATTAGACACAGGAATAGGCTGCTATCGAGCTAGCTTTTCTGGATGTTGTGGCAGTGTATATATGTTTCTTTGCTATATAATGTAATATAATTTTGATGAGACAATATGTTCGCTTCCAAGATGCTGTCCTATTATTATTATTGTTATCATCTTTTTAACTCACGGCCACCATGGAAAGTGAATATAGGGCTACTTTACCATGCAATGTTGTAATCTTTCATTCTTACTACTAGGATGAATTGTGTTTTAATGGGCTGTCTTTTTATTCACGTATATTCCTCTCATGAATTTTATGATGACTTCTGATTTAAACTGAATGTTTCTTTTCTTCTTTAAGATGGTTTGTATTTTAACAGGTTGTCATTTTAAAGAGGTGTGTCGTTTATGAATTTCGCGTTAACTTGAGTCTTGGATCGATTGTCCTTCTGTGCCATGGAGAAACTGTTTATTCAATTTTTGCATATGCTTGCACATAACTGTCAAAAAGGCGGAAGACTGATTCCTCTGCTTAAATTTTTAAGGTTTTTAAGATTATTGGAATATGATCTTTGTATAGGCTTTTATGTTGTCTTATAGAATGTTTTGCTCTGTACTTTTATGGCTTTAACCAGCCGAATAAAGTTGATTTTGACTTGACTTGAACCAAACCATCCCACATTGTCTATGCAACAGCTACAGGAATAATGCCCTCTCTAGCCCCATACTTTTATTCCTTGAGACAACCCACCCTTTTCTGCAATCCTATCTTCACTTCACTAATTCCTTTCAGGCATAATGGGTTTCATCATTAACCTTGATGAGGTCTAAAAACGAGTGGAATTATGACCTTGTGTTTCAGCCCTGACCACCCATTCTTAACAATGGTCCTCAAAATCAGCTCAAATGCATTCCGAATACCACTGATTTATGAAGTGTTATTTCTCCACTGCTAGTTTTTCATATATTTACACTCTTTCCTTATTATTGCTGCCACAATTGTATATCCTTTTCTCCTTTAAGTATTATTTTTAATTGTAAAGTGTTTTGCACCAGTATATAAGATGGTGGTAGATACTATCAATAAAAGGTGAGGCTCCGACTAGGTGTAAGTTACTGATCTATTACACAAGCTGTAGCTGTAGTGGATGGCTACTACTGCCATAGTGATTATCCACCATTCACCACCAGAGCATGCAGGGTCTTATTTGCATTGGACCATTCCCATGAAAATACTTTTCTGTCGGCTTAAAGCATAGGTGGTGAATACCAATTGGGTATTATATGCAGTCATTGTGAAGCTAAACTCTACCAAGAAAGTCTTTGCAGGGGGCAAATATGCCTCGTCCTGAACCTCCATTGGAAAGGTGGACCCCAGAGGATCGCATCCACCTTTGAAGAGGGGGCTTTTGGGGTCCCTTCCACACGTCAGGAATCCATATCCAGATGGTCTAGCACATTTTTGTAAGAGTTTTATTGCCCAGTGGAAGAATGCATTGCCCACAGAGAAGGGCAGTGCATTTTAGTGAATAGAAACAATAGATTGCTACTGCTTATCTTGCAATCTAATATATGTGTAGGCAGAGAGGCTGAGTGGATTGACTTACACAGTACAAAGTACTGTATGTCACCTTTCTACCAAATTAATTACTAAAAAATTGCAAATGTTCTGATGGACAATGTAATACAGAAATATTTCAAATTTTTTAAGAACAATGTAAAAAACGTTTACCAATGTTTCAATTATAAGTATGACAAAATATATGCAAAACATTCGGCAGTATTCATGCATCAAGCACAAATTTAATCTTTTATATTTCAGCACGTGTGTACAATATTAAAGGGAAGGAAACTTTATGAAATTCTACATGGTCCTTTTTCTTAGCTCCAAGAATATCCATCCATCCCAAAAATTATTCTGAAAAAGCAACTCAATCTGACATGTAGGCTCTAGGACAGAAGTAGACCCACTGAAAATGAACAGAGCTGTTATGCTTTGTGCTTAATTTCATTCATGCCATTTTGGACTCTGATTACAAATAAGGCTCACTAACATAACTGTAAATAAGGTTGTAATAATCTACTTATATTTTAAATTACCAATAAACAGAGAGGCTGTACACTCAAAAACATGATTCCTCAGGACAAATAGTACAAAGCTGCTGTGAACAGTTTGTTTAGCAGATCTGTAGAATATCTACAGTCGGAACTGTATATCTAGTTATATTGTGCCCCTTACGTTGCCACACGATCTTTGGAGTAGGGGCATTCTAGAGGTGTTCTTAGACAAAGAATACATACATTACATGTACTGTTGATACTCTTGAATCCCGACTCTCATATTGCAAAGTAGTGGGGCACATAACATTTTGATGATAAATTGCACAAAAGTATATTTAAAGAAAAAAGGTTCCTTAACACAGCCTGAGTAAAATGGATACCAATATGGGAACTTTCAAGCACAAAGTGTATATGCAGAAGTAATGGAGAAGGTCTAAGTTGTTACTAAGCCATTCTTCTTGATGGAGAGCTGCTTCAGAATGCTACTAACATTAAGTTAGGTGATGTGCCATCAGATGAGGGTTTTTAATCACTCTAAAACCAAAGAGGTATGTAGAAGATGATCTAGTGGTCGAAATAAACCATACATGTGTACAAGTCTGTGGTAAGATCACAAAAGATTACAAACAGCTGGGAGATATTATTCTGGGTTGCAGTCAATTTAACATTGATGATTGTCTTAAGAGCTAAACAGTAAAATCAGTGTGAGGCCTTAGCAAAATGCAGAAATCATAATTACTTAATTAATGTGGAAGCCTGAGACAATTATGTAAAGAGAATTTGTCCTTTTCACATTTTATGTAAGGGCCAAAATTAGATCATGCCACAACCCGCTATATATTTTGAAAGGCTTTTTATTAGATGCGTATTGCAGCATCCTTTGTAGGAATAACAAGCGCTGCTCAAAAGATAGTTCTTCGGGAAATCACTTTTCTACTGAAATGCACAGAACAAAGGTCCAAGACGCGTAAAACCTTAACCAATGTATTGACAGGGTGAGAAGATGTATATCCAATTCTCAAAGTATTTTCTTCTGTTTTTCTTCATTTGGAACGATTGTTTTTCCTTGCTGCAGATTTAGCTCTGCTATACAGATTCAAGTCTATTGTGCTCTATAAAAATTTACATATTTTATTATAATATTTTTGCTCCCTCACTGCAGCTCACTGCAGCTACTACTATCATAGTACAGAGTGGTCATTGAGGTCTAATAAAATATTAATAACTCAAGTATTTTTGGGATCAGGAGTCAGTTATACAAGGATGAATTCAAGCTGTATCATCTTGATTTTGGAGTACAAATCACTCTTGTGAGATTTGGGTGTCCCTGCAGAACTATGGAGTAAAAATGGGCGTTGGTGTCTGTGGGAACCTTTTACAGATTAAGTTAACCAACTTCTAACTCCTGGTTGGCCAACTGGATTTTCAGAACTTTCTTGGAATTCTAGAAACGGAGATTCCCTACATGCTACAATAATAATTTATATTGCCTTATAGAGTCCAGACTAGCAAATCTGCCTCATATGAGTAGCATGGGATGTTGGGACGTAGAAAGTCTTAAAAGCTGCTGAAGAACTGTGTAGTCTATGCTGGCTTTAGCACCATACTCTTCAAATTCCCTTATCCCATGGAGTTCTATGACAACAACAAAGGTAGGTAATAATATTTTCTGCTGTCCAGTCGTTGCAAAATATAAGCTTAAATGACTTTTAAAGTTCACAAAGCTCGTGAGTTCAGAAATAATAGCAATGTCAGTGAGACCACACACATTGAAGACTAGAGGTGTAAAATGTATGAAGCCTGAGTAAGACATGTTCCACTGAGTACAGGTTGATATAGGAAAACAGTTTAATGTATGCAATGAAATAAGTACTATAACCTACAATATAAAAAGAAGTTGGTAGCTGATATGTTGAAAAGACCTTTGTTCAGTCTGGGTTACTGGTTCTAATTGGAAAGTGATAGTAAAGGATGTTATAAGAAGGTGCATAGCAGGGGCACCACAAAGGGCCAAAGGGCCAAGAGAGAGGGAAACTCTCTCTCTCGCTCTCTCTCTCTCTCTCTCTGTGTGCCTGTCCCATCTCTGTGCTTTCAATCTGGTGGATCATGTTTGTGGTGCCTTGTGATGTAATGGACAATGCAAGTTATTGGTAATGGGAAAGAATTTGAAAGTAAGAGAAAAATCAGTTCACCCGTGTAATTTATTTACAGGCTTAACCTATTTTGAAGGCTTTTTGCACAAATGGAATTCATTTAATTCTTCCTGATCACAGAAGCAATTACGGAAAATGATTTGAAGACAACCGGGAATGTGTTCTACAAATCTAATAAACCTTCATGATCCCAGAATGCTTTTGAAATAAATGATGGTCAAAGATGAAACTACTGTTGAAACGCATGTGATGATTTTGAAAGTGAACAATTGGATAAGAAAAAAGTGCATGTGTTCATAAAGTCTTCCCTTTAATTGATTTTAATTGATTTTCGATTCCGCATGCAATCAAAAAGCATGATCATTTAACCAGCAAACCATTTCTGCCAAGAACATTTGTAATGCAACTTTAAATTAAAAGAAAGCAACAAATCACCAACCAACAGATATTTGGAATAACACAGCACTGACTGCATTAAAGCAAGTCAAATTTAGCACATATCATCTGAAGCAGGCTGTCCTGTGTGCTTTGTGGCTGTAAAAATTTGAGTGAAGAGCATAGGTCAAAAGATTCTAACCTGGCTCAATAATATCACCCCGCGGATCACCTTTAAAGAACTCTGAAATCACTTTCAAAGGACTGCGCCAACCTTGGGAATCCGGCTCTTCAGCTAGAATCAAAAGACTGTTACATCACACGTAATAGCCAGCACAGAATCATCAGCGTATAGAACAATTGAGATGGACATTGTGCCTACCACAGTGAAGGCTACTTTTGGTCAACATGTGATCTTCACTAGAAGAAACACGTTCCTGTGGTCAGCAGTACTGTTATGCCAAGTCGCAGGGGACTGAAGGGCAATAAATGTATACCTTGGTAACCATTGGTAGATATGCAATAAGTAGGTTTTATTGGAATATGTTCAATAGATTTTACAAAGAAATGAGTGAATAAGGTCAATGAGCTTACTGAAGAATTTCACATAAACAGGTCTCGGACACTAATGTATATCACTTGTACTATGTAAAATCCTTTGTCGCCCCCATTTTCATTATCCTCTTCTAATTATCACCCTACTGTAATCACAACATGCGTAATCGGTACAAAGTAACGGCATTCAGTATTTATACTATACTCCATAAAGGTTCATTTATTCTTATGAAGTATGTGAGCAGTTTGTGGGACCATATACTTTCTAACAAATTTCAACATTTGAAAAGGCCCAAATTGTGGCTTGACTTCAGCCTTAGAGCATATGGTGTGCATGTGAAAAATGATAACCAAGTGAACATTACTTCCAACCAGGCACAATCATTTACATAAGCCCCTTTCCTAGCACAGACCAATAATGCAGAACAGTGTTGCTCTAAAAATGTCAACACACTTTAATGAAGGATAAGGTGTTGTGGTATTCTGTATAAGTTTAATTGAAGACGAAAGGGAATACTGACTAATTAAGCAATGCATTGGAGCTACCTCAGTAAAAGCAACTGTTGGAGGGGGCACAAGTGAACATTCACTTCACATGCCAAACAATGTGCAGTTGTGGTTAGGGTACATATTACATATTGCTGTTACCAGGAATTGAGAGAGGGCTTCTTTATAAATATTTGCTTCAAATTGACCTGTTGAGAGCGAGGCAAATTCAGGAGCAAAAAAAAAGACCATAACCACGGTGTGCTTAATCTATGACCAGAAGAGACAGACCTCTATCTGATGTCCAGCATAAGCAGTGACTATGTAAATGATTTACAATCAAATTCATGGTCTATAAGTAGGTCTTTCACGGACATCGTAACCATCTTCCAAGGACCCAGCTCTTCTGGACATATGATAGGCTCATACAGATGGCTCGTTAACCCCAGCTCAATGAACTAGGAAGAATGGGTTTTAATACATTATCAATGAAAATAACTAAGGCCCTATACTTAAAGCCTCATTCCCTTTAACATGGCTTAATCCCCTATCCAGGGGTTTAACACAGGCCACTGCATCCCATGCCGCACATGGGTGCCCCACTCTTAAGCCCCCATTAAACTCAAAGGCCCATGAATATCTGTGAGTTATGGGAGTCTGAAGGGCCCCTTCACCACATTCTGCAAGGGGGGCGTGCATGATTCTTCAGCTGAAATATCTGGAAGGAGAGTGAAATTTAGTTAATTACCCCCGATGAAAGATTTATGTGTTGCAAAAGTGCATTTTCTTTGGAGATATTTACCACACATAGTTTAATAATATCGGCATCTAACCCTCAAGTGAAGTAGGACTCACACTGGCATAACATGTAAAAAGTGTACCAGAATAGGTTTACTCTGCTAATGCAAAGTTCTTACCTCTAGGGCCTTGGACCAGCACTTTCAGTGGAGCAATGCCAGCCTTGCTGGTGTCCACAGTGAAATACTGTGGAATGTTTGCTCGGACACCTGCTCCCAAACCAGGTCCTACAACCTTTACCTTGGCAGGATCGACAATATCTTTCACAGGAACTTTGAAAGGACTGCCTGTAAAATGATAGCCATGTTGTAGAAATTAGTCAAACATTCAAGTGGGTTAAGAACTGTAACACTTCTAGACCATGACAACAAATAGCATAAATCCATAAATTGTGAACTAGTTTAAGCACAAGTAACCTTATATATAATAATACAATTGTTCAAGCATGAAAATAAACAGCCATAAATACTTCTTCCTTACTAACCACAATGCTACAAAAAATGTAATACTAACTCTTGTAATTTTAGTCTAAAGCCCCATTCACCTTCTAGAGTTTATTAGTTCCTTACAATGGTAATAAAGTAATATTCTCATCCACCTATTTTTGCAATTATCATATATGGAAGAAGTTTTATTTGATGCAAAATCAAGAGCTCTGAATGGCATCAAGTCATGTTCAGGTTTGCCCTCCCATGTGGTTCTGATCCAAGTCAGGTGGGCAGCAATTTTACTTGACTCATACTGAGTCAAGTAAAGAGTCACATTTCGGACATCTTCCTGTCAGGTTCACACCTCATGCCAGGGAACCATGTTTAGGCAACCCTTATGCAGGCCACTGACCATGAGCTGAGGAGCCATCTATTGGGCAGCAATTCCGCAAGGCTCTGACCTTCGGCTAGGGAGCCATGCACAGCATCCATCACATATGGTACTGAGTCACGTGCCTATATGTCTCAAGATGGATCACCGGTACATCACAAAAATTGTAGCCCGATGGATTCACAACCAATCCTGAGAACGGGCTAGCCCGACAGTTGTTGGAAATACAAAGTAATCTAGGAGTACGACAATAAGTATGGAGAGGAAAGTCCAGAAAGCGTTTATTTGTTCCTCATAATCCCAGTTAAAGGTATGAAATTACCACTAAAAGGAGAATCTTGGAGCTGGTGACAGTGCAGGCCAAGTTGTTATACAACTAATGAGATTGCAAGGAACACTTTGGCCAGACAAGACTTCGGTTCTACAAATGAGATTAAGAGAGTAATGGAGTTGTCTAGTTGGCTGGTCAACATTTTTCCTTATTTATCATATTTCCAAGATATTCACTTCAGCATTTGCAAACTCTCCTTCTGATGTCTGCACTATTTACCAGTATACTCTCTCACATAGCTATGATCATGAGGTTACTGCTGCTTTTGAGCACAGTCAGACCATCTCGATATTGCCCTATATATGCGTCCAGCCATTACTTTACTCTTCCAGCCCTTGAGCTGATCAGCTCTACTTGCTGAAGAATTGGCCTAGTGGTAGCCTTCTAGGGGACAGACTGTTTGCATAGTTCTAGTGCTTATCAAAAGTATCTAATATAGCACTATCTCACATGCACATAATGTTTTCTTTTTACAGTTTTGCATCCTCAGACTGCATGCAATCTCAATAGAGCCTCCTATGTACTCCCATAAAAACTGACCTTGACTTAGAAGGCCCAATTGTTTCATCTCCTTGTGTTTCAGATTACCATCTCCATATTTTCCATCCTCAGCATGCCTCCTCTCTCGGAGCAGACCCTACTCTAAATCCCATGGTTGGTTAATTTAACCTCTATTACAGTATTTCTGCAAATTGCCCAAACCTCATTTCAAAGATCATAAACTCTCCTTTAAAAGTCATACCACTGCAACCTAACATTACCTAATCTCTTATAGCTCATCTATTAATACCGCCAACCATTAGCGTGGATTTACATAGACTGTCTCATTAAAGAACATGCATAATCCCTATTAATTTAGTCTACCACTTAGAATGTGAAGTAAATGCAGTGAATGGTTCCTTAACAACACAACACTAATCCGAATAACCAACAATAACCAGTGAAAAAACATGAACCTGGGGATCTGGAGCAGCGTGTAGCGTGACTTAAAGCTCTATATAAATGAAATTACTATACAATACAACATAATAATCGCACAAACAGGGTCATTTAGAGTGTGGTGGCACTCCCTCTTCGCCAAAGCTCTCATTCCCTTGCCACATTTAGAGGTGGGGGAACCGCAGTGTTTGACAGCAGAGGCTTGGCTGGCTCTGCTGTTGGAAACCTTTAACCTGGAGGCACATCTGGCACTGGGCCAGCAGGTCACAATGATGGCTACACTGCCCTGTTTAGGATGGGACGACTACTATTAGATTTCCTTGCCAGGGATTGTCATATCGCAAACAGGGAAATTGCTCAATTACCAGGAGGCACAAGGAGAAATATTCCTTCACCTGGGGGAGAAGGGGTGCATTGTTCTTATTTTTTCTTTTTCAAGAACAACCTCCTCATTTGGGAGTTTAAGGTATTTATTTAGGCTTTCCTGTTTTCAGTATCTATTTCTGGTGGGTTTTTTTGGGTACTCCAGTTTTTCAAAACTTGTAAAAATCAGATTTTCAGTGTTTACTTTATTTGAACCGTAAACAAAATTCCCTAGATAATGGTTTTCCAGCAGGTACCAAGAATTTAGCTTTTAATGACTTTATTCCTTTCTTCACCTTATCTCCTTCTTTCTATGCCTCACTTGAATACCCTCTTCTGAGTAACATTTCCATTATTTCTCTCATCTCACTGTCTGTATTATTTCCCAACACTCAAACTCTTCTTTACAGAAGGCCAGTCTACCCAATACCAAGGATGTGCGTGGTTGGAGATATGTTTGCTCCTCATTAAGATTTGATTGCAGCAGATAAAAGGTTAACAGTGGGAATTTAACACACCTTTTGCTGCTTTTTCTTTAGTCAAATAGCAAAAATCAGATGAAACATGATTTTCTACTTGCAACATAAGCTATATGTTGTAAGGTGTTTCACGCACCATTATTGCTAGCCAGCGTTATCTTTTACTGCTCTTTGTAAGATACCAAGAAAGAAATGGGGTATTAAACGTATTAAACTGTCTGATCTGGCCTTGCTTTCATAGGAGCAAAGACTGCTAAAGATTTATTATTCAAACTGTTTGCTATATAATCTGTAGTGTCAGTGAACTGTGCTGCTTACTGTATGAAAAACAGCTGTGGTAGTAAAGAAACGTCATGACAAGACCTGCAGAAGGCCTTTGGACGTTTACCTATGTAAGTCCCACTGTGTGAATTAATCAAACTAGTGAGGCATAGGACGTGATCCGCTAAAAGTAGGAAGACCACAAAGCAGAGCAATGTTCTTTCCTGAATCTATTCTTCTCATTGTGTTTCTTTATATTGTGTGGCCATGCCAAGTGAATCTTGTGTTTACTTGGAAGACAGCGTGAGGCCTACAAAGCAATGATTTCTGCCAGGCCTCTGTTAAATTGAAAGCAGTGCTAGGATTGCTGTGCCCCTTCAGAGTATTTGTCAGACTTACACAAGCGACTTTATCTTTGCCTTCTGGGCAGCAGTTGTGCTTCATGCACTGGTTTTGTATGGAAAGAACAAGCACAGCTAGATATGTGGCAATTAAATACAGAACATCAACTTGTAGAGAGCTGAAACCAGAAGGGGTGAATCATGCTCCCAAAATGAGAGGGATAGGAGTTAGGAGTGGGTGGTGGGAACCCAGGGAATTTAGAGACAAGCCCATGTGCATATTGTGTAGGTTACCATGGGCCTGAGTGCAGTTTCCATTATATCCTAGAGATAAAGACTGCACGTGTACTACTTTGTGCCAAAGTAACAGAAGTGGAACACAAATAAGTGTTGTCCGGTTTCCACTGAAAAGCAAATATTTGCCTCTTTGGGGTTTTATCGGGTATAATAATCATTAATAGAAACCTAGAAACCCTAAGTTTATCCTTTAAAAACAAAAGTTTGCGGAGTCGGGCGAACAAACATGGTGCCTCACCAGCCATTGTCCTAAAGGCTTATAGATCAACACCAAGCATGCAGAGATCTCTAAAACCAGGAGGCCAGCATCCAATAGAAGAGCAGATACCATGGCGTCCACTAACCTGTTGGGCTGGTGTGCTGGCAGGCCACCTACCAGGGTTTAATAATTTTGTTAGGCATGGATCTGATATCCAGGCTTACATTTAAGTTATAGAGAGCCCCCTAAGTAGGACACAAGTGAAGTCCAACAAATAAAACTTATTTGACAGTATGAAGATCTTACAATGTTTTTACAGCCCATGTTTTTGTCTTTATCCTGTACCACGACAAACAACATGAATTTCACCACCAGCACTTGACAAAGAAGAGCTGAAAATTGAACTGGGAAAACTGCAAAGTCAATGATCAGATCCCGATGTAGAAGCGGGCTAAGACATTGCTTGCATGTGAGAAAACAAAGGTGAAAAGATGCTGACTCTGTAGGCGTAAACAAGGGGATTCACAGACGTTTTTGTGCTTCACAGTAGAATTTGAATGATAGAGCTATTGGGCCACATGCCACATTACATTTCTGAGGAAATCAGGAAGATATGGCAACCATTGTTACTTACACTTGGGACAGCACTCCCAGAAAATAAAATTCCAGAAAACACTGCACTCCTTGAAGGTATGCTGGGGTAGCTGAAGATAATAACTGCATGGTTGGGTACTGCTACTGTTTAGATAATAGACTTCCTCTACGGGGTTCACTGTGACATCATCCCTTCTTCTGACTTCATTATATTGTATTGCAATGTACTTCTATTTATATAGCACTTCATATTTCAGTGCACTGGCAAAAGGGCAACAACTACACCCTTAGTTGTGCTCGGTTGGAAGTATGTGGGTTTGTAAGGTGGCCTATGTGTTTTGGTATCAAGTGTGATGACCAGAGGGGTGCTCAACTTATAATATGCAGCTGTGCTTCAGCGTCCAGGGTGGGACATAGAGTGCTGAAGCTTTGTTATATATGTTGTGTCTGGTTGCAAGGGTTGGCCTACTGGGCAGTGTTTTCGTTTCATGCTCTTTTGATGTTCCCATCAGTGAATAGATTAAACAACTAGTGGAACTTAGGACCTGATTTAGAGTTTGGCGGAGGGGTTGCTCCGTCACAAACGTGACCCATGTCCCATCTGCCATATTTATTTATTTTTTGCAGTTTTAATATAGTGCAAACTTGACCCAAAGGTATCAGAGCGCTTTACATGAGCACCAGTTGTATTACAGACCGACACATTAATTTTTTCGGCACGGGGAGATTACGTGATTTGCCCAGAATCACAGAATGTTTGAGCCTCCCGCCAGACTCGACCTGGTTCCACAGCTTCAAAGTCGGCCGCCCTAGCTATTAAGCCACACCCTCTCCCCATTAAGCCACACCTTACAAGTGCCATAGGATAATGCACGTGTAGTACGGCGGATGGGATATCCATCATATTTGTGACGGCGTAACCAATCACCCAAATTCTAAATCAGACCCATAGTCTTCCGCCCATGTTTCTTTTCTTCAATATGGCTTTCTATTCTCATCTCCACAATGAGGTTAGTAATAATGGAGTATGGTGTCTGCCATCGGCTGCCTCCACACTCGCTATAAAGTTGTGTACTCCGTTTCCGGTCCTCTGAAATAGTTTAAGGTTTCTGATAAACAGCCAATAGGAAGCAGTTGGAAGTGTAAGTAGTTATCAATATAAGCAAACGAAGGACACAAACCCTTCCCTTTAGCAGAAACGTGCTTCAAACGAAAACTGTTTTTAGATAAAATGAGGGGCTGGGAGGTAACGTTTGTGATGGTCTGAAGACGTTACCACTTTAACGACGAGCAACACAACAGACTTTATAATTAGTTCCAAAAACATCAGGTGACCCTCTATTAAAAATACCCAAGTATAGGGCTGGGGCTGTGACGTAATCTAAGGAAGCCGGCTGCGGTTAGAGAAGTTGGAGGTTATGTCTGTAATTACAGCGAATGTACTGCTTTCAAAGACGTCCATTATGGGATGACATCACTTCCCCCTTTCATCTACCTGCCAACTCATTTTGCCAATTTAAATGTCATGCAGTTTTTATCCGACGCTGATTTACAGCACAACAAAAGGAGTTTAGGAACTAAACCGTCAATTTCTGATTAGGTTTTTCTAACATTAACGAAAACATATTTCAGAAAAAAAGCGATAAAAATAAACTCTGTAGGGGAAAGACGGTGCACAGCAGAGGCCACTGAAGGCGAGTATGTGGGTCAATATTATGTATAGTAAATGTGTGTGAACCTGCAGGGAAATAACACTTGTTAGGTAAATTGTCTGCAACCCAGGACCTCCTTCGTGTTTTGGCTACACTGGGGACTTGTACATGCATGTTCTAAACATACAAATGTGCAATTTGTGCAGCAAGCAGGCAAGAAGAGGTGTGCATGCATGTAGCTCGCCCTACTTATTGGTCTGGATACACGTAAACAGAACGCACCAGCGCTTTGGGCCTCATTCTAATTTCCATTTTATTTCTGCTGTAATATTGCATCCGGTAAATACCGATGCCGCAGGGTGCGGTATTTAATGGACATGGCGTTACTACATTATTCCTAGTTGCATTCCTCAGAATGCTTTCCAGTATTCCGAAGTGCAAAAATTCGCATTAGTGATGTGGCGCAGTTGTGGCAATTACAGCAAAACATAGAATCCTGATTCAGACGCAACAGTAATGAGGCCCTTACAAGTTTTTCAGAACTTTTTACATTCTCCCAGACATCCATTATATTGATTGCCACACTAATTTTAATTATAAAATGGGTAAAACTATTCATACTTTCTCTACTTTTTACCCATTAACTTCAAGTGGTATATGGTTGTCATCCTAATCCTAACTTGCGGCAACAGGCGACTCCCTTAACTAATTTATCGATGACTAACAGAGCTGGGCCCTTCATTTATTCCAACCAACTATGTGAAGAACCTAGCTTCCCTAAGTGTAACATCCTCTCCAGCCCGGGTACATGGAAAGGATCATGCCAGACATGGAGCTTGGTATTACACGTCTTTATTCCTCAGTGTGTAACCGTTAACTGAACATTCTACATCGGAATTCTTTCACCACACCCAAGCACTTACGTCACTGTTCTACGGAGTCTGTCAGGAACCAAAAGGGTCCCGTCATCTCGAACTCACAAGACACTATGGGGCTGATTCCGATCTCGGCCAGTAGTGCTCCGAATCGGATTCGGATTTACCGGATCCGATTCGGAGCCCTGTTTCCGACCGAATCGTACGCGGGTCCAGCCGAGCGAGTACGATGCAGGCACCGCGAAATCGCCGACCGACTCGAACGCGGCTTCAACACGCTCCGACCGACCTCGCATGGACACGACTCGCACCGCGCTATGGAGACGTATCCCGGCCGGGTGAGTACGATGCGCGCCGCGAGCAGTCCGACCGACTCGTGCCGTCCGGCTCGAAAAAGCTGTCGGAGCCGGACTTTGGGGGTCCGCGTCGGATCCCCCTGTACGCGTAGGCGCGCGAGTCGCACACAGGGGGGACCCTGGGGTCCCCCCTACCTGTGCATGTACGCCGCGATGCGCTTGGACGCGTACACGCTGTAGGGGGCGCCCTTGTCCGCCTCGCACCCATTGAGTCAATGGGAGCCCGCGTACGCGTTGTACGACAGGCTCCCATTGACTTCACTGGGTGTCCGACCGACTCGAGTCTGATGGCATGCGTATCGTACTCGTTCGGTCGGACTGCCAGAGTCCGATTCGGTCGGAAATCTCTCCGGGTCCGGCTCGGTCGGAGAGATTTCCGGCCCGAATCGGAATCGGCCCCTATATCTCCCCCTTTGCTAAATAAAAAGTAGAAATAGTACATATATACATCACAATTCCTCAATAAGTCGTTTTGGTGGTCGAATCAATTACCCAGATCTTGTCATGCGATGCTGCAGATTTACAGGAGAAGTGTCCATGACTGACATTGGTGACAGAGCCACTGGTACAGTTGCTGGGCTCTCCGTATTCTCAGGTGGATCAGTCTCACTTCTGACATCTGGAGTTGGCGAATGACGAGGCAGCCAGTTGAAATGCGAAGAATCTCGTATAAAGGACTTTCCAGGAAGGTGAGCAGTCACCATGTGTCCTTTATTAGTCACAACACTCAATGGGTCAGCATCAAAAGGAGCATCAAACTTGCCTTTCTGTTTATGTCGGACATTGACTTGGTCTCCTCTTTTGAGCACAGTGCTCGGAGCACAGCAGCGTCTATCCACATAGGCCTTCATTTTGCGTTTGTGAGACGAATCAGCAGTGTGAAGTTTATCAATGTCATTAGCTCTTTCAGTCATCCATTGTGGCAATTTGGTTCCTATGACTCTTCCAAACATTAAGGTGGCAGGGCTTTCACCAGTGGTAGAATGCGGAATTGACTCGTATTCACGAAGGGTAGAATGAAGAACTGATTTGAGTTCAAGTTTTTCCAGCGCAGCATGCTGAACAGTCTTCTTGAGGGTGCTCATAAATCTCTCAACAACACCATTCGCCTGGGGCCACGGATGTGTGCTTTTCTGATGCTTAGCATTTAGATGAGTGAGAAAATCTTTAAATTCTCAACTATTGAAAGGCAGGCCATTGTCAGATTTCAAAATTTAAGGAACACCCCATGTTGCAAAAATACTTTTTAATCTCTCAATGTCTCGGTCATGAGTAGATGTTGACAGATCTTCCACAAGGAGAATATTGAACAATAATGACTACTAAATGATGTCCATTGTCAAGAGGTCCAAATAAATCAATTGCAATCTTCTCCCATGCATGCTTTGAAGATCAGACATGTTTAATGGATGTAGGGGTGTTTTGGATGAGAAGCAGTTGCACACATAACAGGCCCTTAATTATTTTTCAACTCTTTAATCAAAACGAGGGAACCACATTCGGTCACGTAGAGCTAGTTTTGTTGCAACAAATTCCATGATTCCCTCATGTGCCAGTTCAATGACGTGTTTCAGACTCTCAGTTATGACAATTCTCGAGCCTCGTAGTATAATGCCTTCTGGAGTAAATTAAAGTTGTTCCTGCATTTTTGAATTTCTGGTATTCTAGATCCTCATGAAGAGGTCGAGCATGCTTTCTCCAAGATTGATGGGCAATAATGTCTTTGAGGATTGAAGATTTACAAATCTGTCAGTGCTCGTGGCAGCAATGATTTGTTCTACTGATATGGAAGCAGGTGTACTAGATTTCACTATGAAGTTAACATAAGCATCAATCGCTTTAGAAATGGTGCCATGACACGGTATTGGTACATGTGAGAAGTAGTCAGCAGGATTTTGATCTTTTCCTGGACTAAGCACAATCGTGTAATCATACTCCAGCAGTAACAACCCCACCTCTCAATGCGAGAAAGCATCTTGGCTTTTGGATTGCCAAAAATGGGGAGTAATGCTAGGTGATCGGTGACAACTGTAAAGTGCTTCCCGTATGGGAACACATGGAAATGCTCACAAGCCCACACCACAGCGAAGCTTTCTTTTTCAGGTTGTGAATAGGCACATCCTGCCAATGACAAACTCCAGCTAGCATAAGCCACAATGTGTCTTGGGGCATTTGGATGTCCAGTGTGCTGGGCAAGGATAGCACCCAACCCCACTGGGCTTGCATCAACAACAACCTCCGTCTGCAATTTCAGATCAAAGAATGCCATTTCAGTGACGTTCTTAATTACATGCTTGATTTTCTTGAAGCTTTGTTTGCATTTTCGTGACGCTCGAAACAGAACATTTCGTTAAGTCTCTCAATGGGGCACTTACAGTGACAAAGTCACGTATATACCTTGAACAGTAACTGGCCATACCAAGGAAGGATCGCAGAATAGATGCATCTTGTGGGGAGAAGTGGATGATAAGGCTTATACTTTATTTGGATCTGGAGTCATTCCCCCATCAGAAAAGATATGAATGAAGAACGTGAGTTTTGTTTTATGAAACTCACACTTTTCTGCATTTAAAGTGAGACCTGCATCAGCAAGGATACCACCTCATCATTTTGCTTTTGGGTGGTCCCAAAAACCAGCATGTCATCGCTGTAATTGAAAGCATTTGTCACTGGCTGTACTATGCAACGAATGACACCCTGAAAGAGTTCTGCAGCTGATGATACTCCTTTTATATCGAAATAAACTAACATACCTGCAATTTTTCCCCAGTTCGAGTTGGTGATATCCTTTGTTCAAATCAAGCCGGGAAAAGACTTTGGCTCCATTCAGCTGCGTAATCATGTCAGCAATGTGTGAACCTTAAAGTCGGTCTCTTTTAATCACTGTGTTCGCTTGGCGCATATCAACATAGATGCGCACAAATCCTCCACTATCCTTTTTCGGCACTACCACTATGGGTGATACCCATGGTGCCGGATCAGTGGATTGCTCAATGATGTCATGCTTTAATAGTGTCTCAAGTTCTTTCTCAACAATCTCTTGTAAATGAAATGCAATTCGACAATGTCATTGAGCAATGGGAAGGATGTCCTCATTTATGTGAAGCTGCAGTTTCATTGTCTTAAATCTTCCCAGTCCATGAAACAACAATGGAAACTGACTGACTATCTCAAGATAGGCATTGACATTGTAGTTTACAGTAATCAGCCCCATGTCAGCACTAGTCCTGAAACTGAGCAAACATGCACTTGACGAAGTGCTTTGCAGGACATGCATTGGTGCTTGTACTTTCGTCTTTTTTATGTTTCACAGTTGCTATAAATGAACCTTGACTTTGAAGTGACATCAAAGATGCCTATGTATACGCTTTGGTTTTCGACGGGGTTAATCGGGGCACTGGAGACAGTTAATTGCACTTTTCCACCTGCATTTATTGATGTGCCACTGTATGATAAAAGGTATGAAGCACCCATTCATGTTCAGTGTGATTTTGGGACTAAATCCAAATGAATTTTGCACTTTCACTTGTCGATCTAGCTTCGACCGGCATTCTTTCTTTCAAGAAACTAATCCTACATGAGCACATTGTCCAGTGGTCAACATCGCACACCCATCTTCCTCACTGTCACTTGATAATAACGGTGCCCAACGTTTAGACGAGGAATTTGATGACAATCGACGTCGTTCATTGCTACTTGCCTTAAATGATGTTGCCGCTTGTCCTTGTGGGCATGGTTGGAACATCCCTGGAACTCTGTAACATACATTTTGTGTTCTCGACATGACGCACTTGATCTTTTCTCCATTTTGTTTTCTTGACGTGATGTACTTGATGTTTTCCTCTTATGCAAACTGTTACAAAATGATTCTCCTTCCCGCAGCCTTTCCATTTCTGTCCAATGTCAGGACAGTTACCCTCATGAGGAAAGGAAAATCCACATCGAAAACACAACTTCTTTTTCTTTGGAGATGTTACTTTGTGGCCTTCGACCTTGGGTTTTGGCTTACTTTTCACGCTCAGCGCCGATTCAGTTTGGGCCGTTCCGGCCTCCATGTTAATGGCTTGCCTGTCCGCTCTTTCTTCTGCTCTAGCAGCCATGAGAACTCACTCCAAGCTGAGGCTCTCTTTCGGCATTTGTCATCTGAAGAAATCAGAGAAATAACCATCTATTACTGTGAGATGCACGGCCTCTTCATCATTTAATTAATTGAACTTGCAATGCTTCATGAGCGAATCAAGTCTTTCTACAAACTCATCCATTGTTTCACCAGCTTTCTGCCTTTCTTGGTTGAAAATGCACCTTTCATAGTCAACATCTGGCATTGGATTGAACTTGGTGTTTAGCACCTCCTTGTTTTGACAGTACATCACTCCAGCACCGTGTGGTATTTTTGTTATCACTTCTTTTACTCCTTCACCTGCCAGATTTTTCAGATATTCAATTATCTTTTTGTCATTTACTTCTTCCAGCGCCTCAATGAAATCATCGAAGGTTTCAATCCCAGCAGTCAATCTGTCGCCAATAATCTGCTTTTTGGCGGTGTCGAAGGGAGGCGGTGGTTTTAAGAATGTGGCGGCAACATAACCTGTGGAACTTTCTGCTGTCAAGAGTGGAGCCTGCTACGGCAGCATTGGCTGTCCACTTGGACCAGCACCTTCATTAAGCACAAGCCTGTGCTAACATTTGGATCATCGCGCCCGTTCTCTGGTTGTGTGGTGCTGTGTTCTTTGGCAGAGAGTAGCGATTTTGTTTTTTTGCACAGGTTCTTCATCACTCTCACCTCTTTGCATTGTACCAGCTTTCTACAGCCTTTAGCGTTTTTTTGTATTAGAAATGATTTCAGATTTTATTGCTTCTTTGCACTCGGCGATCACTGCCTTTGGCGCTACTCTCTACCTGGTTGTCTTTAGTGTTGTCGTACTGTATGAGTGACGGCTCTGTGTTATGCTGTAGCACAGTATCTCTTGTCTCGACTTTACCAGCTAGTGATAAATGAGTTACCTTTGAGATGTAAAATAATCCCTTATCCAGTCCAATAAAAGCACTTCACAGAAGGTGGAATGATACACCAAACAGCCAATAGTGAAAAGTGAGAGTAATTACTCCTCTGGGTGTAACCAAAGAACAACTCTGTACATATTTTTAAAAATTAATGACTGTAGTTCTGCAGTCAGTTGTGATGTCAAGCTAAACCTAAAATTGTGTATATCTATGACATTGCAACTGTTATAATTACTCATATTTTTGCAGCCGTGGGTATCTTGTAGGGAACTGGAATGATATAAAAGTGAGTCTCAAATGCACAATCCAAGGTAATTTTTATCATACACAGTTCTTACTATCTTGCGAATAGGCAAAGAGGTTATACTAAAGCTTGAATTTGCGGTGGTTTATAGCTGAAATTTTCCTAAAATCATTTTCTGTTTAAACCAAATACTTTTGTAGGCTGCATAGTTAAGGATGCTGTTTCTTGAACACAGTTACAAATTAAAAAACTCTTCAGTTTAGAAATTATCATTTGATAAATTTAAATCAACCTGTTACTTTTTGACAGTTTCTCATTTTATGGAAAGAGATGAAAGGATTATTAAAATACAAAAGCAACCGTGTGTTTTTACTGATTTCATGCAGTTGGTTTATCATGTTTGGAACTTTAGCTAAACTGGCCTACAGCAGATCAAAAATGCAGCCTCATGTCTGGCATCCAGCACCAAGTGGTGGAGTCACTTCTGTCAGGCTTTATGTAAAGTGCGAGAGACACTCTGGGAAAACAGGAGTAGAGTTATCACACATCAATGATTTTATTGTAGGTCAACTTTTCCTAAGCAAAAACTTTCATTACTAAGCCTCATGCGTCAAGATAGCCTGTACTGCACTGGAAGATGTGTGCTGGAGGATGCGCCTTTTTGGCAAAGCTGTGGACCCCACTTCCACCTAATATTCCAGTTACAGATAACCTGATGGCCTTCCACAGATGTATTACCAAATATGTACCCACAAAATGCTACGTTAGTAGTTGCTCTTCCTAGGTCAATGGTCTTAACACCATTTGACCTCTTTGATGATGCTAGAGAGTATTAAAAGCACAATACAATTTAACATAGCATACATAACAAAATGTCAAGCAAGCATTCTGGCTTATATGAAGAGGGAATTTAGTAAGCATTAATGTCCTTTTAGAGTTACTTATGTAAGGCCTTAACTCACTGCAGCAGTCTCTAAGAAAAATAAAATAGATCATATATTTTTAATAGCCCAGAGTTAACACTATATTGACATTTCATTTTTTTAATTAATTCTAACCGCTTGTAAATAAATACCCTTTATCTGCTAAATAGTTATAGGCTCTCTGTAAGGTCAATTATGTAATAAGGTTTCCCCAGTGAAGGAAGGTCTGTACAAAAGAAGTAGTGAAACACTGATCTTGATCTGAAGCGCTGGTTCTGGGTAGACATTAATATACATCAATATTGTAAACTTATGGCAAGTGGTGAATGATTTCACAGAGCATCTGGTGCCATCCCAAATCAGGAACACAGGGCTTCTACACTTATGGAAAGGCATGAGTCTTAAACAGAGAGTGATTAGCCGAAGAGTGAAGGTCATCTTTGGAAATGGCTTTCAAACCCTTACTTTTGTACCAGACCTAGGCAAACCCTGTCAGTCCAATGAAATAGAAAGCTGCCCGTGGCTCGAACCAATGATCAATACAAAACGATTCCACATCACTATAGCCTCGTTGCTGATGATGGATGATGGCATTCTGATTCAGCATAGCACAGAAAACAAAATATTTCACAATGTTCTTCTCCCTAATGTTAAGAACTGTGTTGTATGTAGGGTGTCCACATACTTCAAGGTTTTTACGGACACTTTACATTTCTGGACTTTTGTGGTAGTCTAATACATTCTAGGTGTTGTAGCATTGTTTTGCTGAACTAATTATATTAATACATCTAGATCAATGATTTTTTAGGTGAAACGTTCATAAATGGAGATCGTGACCGAAATGTTGTGAAGTAAGGTGCTTACCCTAATTGTATCTTAAGAGGCATTAGGATAAGCAGCTCGCTAAAAGTCAACACTCCCACATTTTCATTTTAACACATAAATCCTGTAGTTGTGTTACCACAATATTGTTGGTTAGATTGGACGTCACTGCTACACACTGAGCAGCACACGACAGTTCAGTCTGCGTATGTGAGAGGCGGTGGTAAGAAAGGGGGTGCATTTTAGAAACCTCAGAAGCTGTCTACCTGAATAAACAAGCACATGTTGGACCAATCTCCTACTGCAAAGAGAAAGTAGAGACTATGGACTTCCTCTCAACTTGATATACTAAGCATGGCTATAAAGGTCTTACCTGGTATGTGCTCTCCTCCATAAGTAATATTGACATCATAGTCTCCGGGAGCATACGGAATGTATTCCACACTGCAGCTGCCATCTTTGTTGTCTTTGCAGGACATTTTGGATTCAGATGGGCCCTCAACTGTTATTCCAAGACCACCGATCCCGGCACCTCTGCAAAAGTATAAATCATCAGATTAACTTCTTCCCATAGCAACATAAATGATGGAACACATAAATAGAGTGCATCCAGAAGTGTGTCCACTCGCACACACACCTTTTCTGTTTTTAGTCCTTCCCAAGTACAGAAAGGAAGGACTCCCTCTCCGAGTAAGCCAGGAGATGATTTTAAGTCACCAGATATTCTGCAATATTGAACTGGGCATGCAGGCAAACTAAAAGAATCACTTTGTTACCAGCAAGATATGTCTACCAACACACACACCATATCAGTGAAAACAAAGGTGACCCTATAACACAGGGTTCTCTAAAGTCAGTCCTGGAGGGCCGGATCCATGCAAGATCTTTTAGCATATCCTCATTTAGATAAATGAAGTTATCTTAAAAATCTGGCATGGATCCGGCCCTCGAGGAACGATTTTGGAGAGCCCTGAATAACATGTTACTTAGAACAACTATACTAATAAATACACTGTCAATCATTTGTTACAACAGTGCAAAGGTCAACTCCTTCTAGTTACCACAGTGTAGCATACCAGATATGAGAAAAATGTTGCTTCCGAGATTACATTTTACAATGCTTTGCACTGGGGAAATTGCTCATATTTACAGGCCGCTTCATAGAGAATATCATGTCACTGCACATAAATTACCCCTTGCATCCTGGATTCAGTTAAATACTTTAAAAAAGACAAAACCACATGAAAACCAGCATGCCATAAACCATGTGTCCAAAGTTTAATTATTGCTGAGAGAAAGGAGCGACATCATGACTCACTCATGGCTTTGCCTCTCATACGTCATGGGACATGATACACTCTCTGCATTTATTATGGAGGTAATTAACTGAAATAAATGATGAACTCTCAGTATATACGTTGTTCTTAATGAATGAAAAACATTTTCATGATTTGTATAGGAGTCGTATGTCAACAGAATGGAGGGACTACTTGGACTCTTTAGTGAAGCATTCTAGTTGTTTTTCACTGAAATGGATGATAGACTTTTCATTATGTCTCTTAGGCATTCATATTTATAGTGGGTTGTCAACGAGCAAGAACATTCCAGTCGAAGGTGGTCAAGAGCCAAAGCATGATAATCGATGGTTGTAAAGCCTCAGCACTATGGTGAGTGTAAAATAAACTTGCAATAGCATGGACAGCGACCAAGTGTTGTCTGTTTCTTTAAATATATATTTAATGGAACAAATGATTTTGCTGTGGCTGCATGCAATACCATGAACCAACTAGTACTGATAATGAGGTTAGCGATTTAATATAAATGTGGGCAGTATAATATGGTGCCAGTGCATCACTGGCGTTGGTGTAAGTGGTGGAGGTAGTGTTAGGGTGCCTCCTACTAGCGCAGAAAAAAGTGGCATGTACGGATAGTAATAACAACTACTATAGAAGGACCATTTTGTCAATTGTGACAATGCAACCAAAGAGCAAATCCCAAAACAGCCTGATTCAGACATAGAACAAAATCCACCTTCTCTCTCACACAAGCTAGCATAACAATCAACCAGAAAATATTACAGGAATGTTACAGTAACACCATACTCACAGACATACTGAAACAATTTGCAGACATGTAGTGCTGACTGGAGTGCATCTCATTAACCATCATTCACAGAGGGACAACTCCAGTCATCAGTCACCTGAGAACAAGATATTTCTTGTATTGCTACTAAACCTCCCAAGGTACATCACAAGATCTTGCTTTCAAGCCCACTATGCTATCTAGGGCATATAATTACACTTTAATTATTCACAGCCTTGCTCACGATCAGTCTCAATGACTAACTAGGACTTCTCTTGCCCTACTGCAGTTTCTACTAGACCCCAATCATTAATTTCATCTGTAAACCTCAAAATTTACCTCTACCCCACCTAGACATTCATCAGAGACCATGACCTTCTCTAGCATGGTCACGCTAACAATATCCATCCATATCTACCGGATTATAAAAGTACAACAAATACCAAGCCCTAGGCACTGCCACAGCCTCCCAAAATGCTGGATGGCAATTAGATATCTTTTAAAAAGTCTCTTAAGCCAGACTCAATGCACCATAACCAAAGTACCACTGCATACCAATCAAACACCTCTCAGGCAGGTTCGGTGAATCCCAGCTCAAAGCACAAACAAAATCCCAGAACACATCAGTAACTAACAATCATAGATGACTCCCAGATTTGGTCAATGATCAGCATGTGCCATTGCTACATCTGAGTACTCCAATTTTCTTAAATTTTGCACCCCCGAGCAGACTGCTCACTATTAGTGGCTCCTAATCAGCTCAAAATCAAATGAAGGGCTCTCTTGTTCACAAATCAATGCTTTCATGAACAGCCACAAAATATCTCAGCAACAAGATGCAACACTCCATCCATGATAAATCCCAGCATTTATTGCAGGAAGGTGGGAGATCTAAATTGGGAGAGCAGACAGTTAGATATGGGACTCTAAGATGACAAGGTACATTAGATCTCACCTAATGGGTTGGGAAGTTGGTATACCACTGTCGTTAGGAACTAAAATTGGGGTTTTCACATATACCCAGCAAAAGACTTTAAACCAAGTAACTCCTGTGGGTGACAAAGTCCAAGGAAGCTAATTAGTTGGCAGTGTCTATATGTAACCAAATAAGGTTAGGAAGAAATGGTAGACATATCCTTCATATTTTCAAGTGAGACTGAAAGTGAGTGAACAGACACTCTGTACATTCCCACAGGGAGAAGGAATGATTAACATAATAACTGTATTTTCTAGAGAAACTGTATGTATGTGGATGGTACAGAGCAAGAATATCGATGTATAAATATCGACCTACAGAAATATCGAGGGAAAAATATCGTGGGTAAGAAATATCGATGTAAAAATATCGTGGTAAAGAATATCGATTGTTAGGTAATTAATATCGATTGCAAAAATATCGAAGTGTGAAATATCGTTTACAAAAAATATAGTTGTTAAAAAGATCGATTCATTATTAATGTTATGTATTTTAGTATTTTGTATGAGAATTGTTTGTATTTTTATTATATGTGTTAAAATTTTAGCAGTTAATAAATATTTTTTTTTAACTTGAATTTTGCGTTTTAGTTCCGTAGCGGGTTGTGGGTTTATAGGGCAATAGGGTGGGAAGTAATTTAATTATATAGATTTTATTTATTATTTATAGTAGTTAATCATTTTTTTAAATTGAATTTTGCGTTTTTAGTTCCGTGGCGGGTTGTGGGTTTATAGGGGAATAGGGTGGGAAGTAATTTAATTATATGAAATTTATTTAATAATTTATATTTATTCATAATTGTATAATTGTGATGTTATAGAGTTATAAATGTGTAAATTAATTTATTAATAATTGTTTGATAATTTGTTGTTAATTATTTTTAATTAATTAATTAATAATTAATTATGTTAATTGTTTAATTAATTTTAGGTGTGTGTTGTGGTTTTTATAGGTGTAAATGGTGGGAAGTAATTTATTTTTTATTGATGATTTATTAATTATTTGTTAATTCATTTGCATTCATTTGTTAATTCATTTGAATTAATTAATTAGTAATTATTAATTGTAATTGTGTAATTAATTTTAGATGCGTGTTGTGGACATTATAGTGTTAAACAATGTGTAATTAATGAATGTTTATTATTTTTTTAAATAATATATTTAAATTTCAATATTAATTATGTTAATAATGGAAATAAAATTTAATAAAAATGTTGATGTTTATTTTTTTATTGGTGTGGTATCCAGCACTTTCCCTACTGTTGCACTCACTGGAGTGGGAATAGTAATTTTACCCTCCGCTATCCAACACTTTCCCTACTGCTGCACTCACTGGAGTGGAAATAGTAATTTTTACCCTCCGCTATCCAACACTTTCCCTGCTGTTGCACTCGCTGGAGTGGGAATAGTAATTTTTACCCTCCGCTATCCAGCACTTTCCCTGCTTTTGCACTCACTGGAGTGGGAATAGTAAATTTTACCCCTCTGCTCTCCAACATTTTCCCTACTGTTGTATTTATTGTGTTGCAAAATGTATTTTTAATATTTCTTTTAATAGTTTAATGTGTTAATTAATTATAGAATGTTTGATTTTAAATTATTCATATATGTATATATTTTATTTTTATATAATTTAAAAAGTTTATAAATGAAGTAAAGATAATAGTTAATAAAATGTTTTTAAGTAAATATATGTATTTGTACACATTTGTGTGTGTTTATATTTTATTTAATTAAGTTTATTTGTTATATTTAGTTAAAATATATATTAAATGTAATTTATTTTGTTAAAAATATTAATATTATTTAATATATTTTATTTAAGTTCTATATCTTTTTAAGTCGATATTTTTTACATCTATATTTTTTACTTCAATATTTTTGTATCGATATTATTGTACTTACCTGTTTAAGTATAGGGAGGCAATATATTTTGTATTCGATATTTTTTACCACGGTATTTTTGTAAACTATATTTTTTACATCGATATTTAAATCAGGGAACCATGTGGATAGACACTTTCTATGTCCCAACTAGAAGAGAGAGTGAAATGATGAAGTGCTAAAAGAATGGTCACTTGCCAAGAGAATGTAGGTTCCATGGGTTTCTTTTTAGTGAAGGATAAAAGCCTACACCTTAGAAGTATATGTCAGGCATACTATATGTGTATCTATGAAGTGTGTGTTACACACAAATCAATCAATCAATCATGTCACTTATAAAGCGCACTACATACCCGCGAGGCTCTCAAGGCGCTGGGGGAAGAGGGGGGGTGGTGCTGCTACTGATCGAAGAGCCAGGTCTTGAGGAGTCTTCTGAAGGCCAGTAGGTCTTGGGTCTGTCGGAGGTTGGTGGGGAGGGTGTTCCAGGTCTTGGCGGCGAGGTGGGAGAAGGATCTGCCGCCGGCGGTCGTTTCCGGATGCGGGGGACTGTGGCGAGGGCGAGGCTGGTCGAGCGGAGCTGGCGGGTGGGGGTGTAGAAGCTGAGTCGTCTGTTGAGGTAGGCTGGTCCGGAGTTGTGGAGTGCTTTGTGTGCGTGGGTGAGGAGCTTGAAAGTTATCCTCTTGTTGACAGGGAGCCAGTGCAGGTCTCTCAGGTGGGGTGTGATGTGGCTGCGTCGGGGGATGTCGAGGATAAGACGTGCAGAGGCGTTCTGGATGCGTTGCAGCCGTCTCAGGAGCTTAGCCGTCGTTCCTGCGTAGAGGGCGTTTCCGTAGTCCAGCCTGCTGGTGACGAGGGCCTGGGTGACTGTTTTTCTTGTTTCGGTGGGGATCCACTTGAAGATCCTGCGGAGCATTCGGAGGATGTTGAAGCAGGATGAGGAAACGGCGTTGACCTGCTTAGTCATGGAGAGGGTGGGGTCGAGGATGACCCCTAGGTTGCGTACGTGGTCGGTGGGTGGCGGGGCTGTTCCCAGTGATGTTGGCCACCAGGAGTCGTCCCAGGCTGAAGGGTCCGAGTTCAGCTTCAGGCGGCTGGTCCTCATCCATTCGGCGACGGCCTTCATTCCTTCGTGGAGGTGGGCTTTGGCGGTGTGAGGGTCTTTGGTGAGGGAGAGGATCAGCTGGGTGTCGTCGGCGTAGGAGATGATGTTGAGGTTGTGCTGTCGGGCGACGTGGGCGAGGGGTGCCATGTAGATGTTGAACAGCGTTGGGCTGAGGGAGGAGCCTTGGGGTACGCCGCAGATGATCTTGGTGGCCTTGGATCAGAAGGGGGCGAGGCGGACGCTTTGTGTTCTGCCAGAAAGGAAGGATGTGGTCCAGTCCAGGGCCTTCTCTTGGATCCCGGCGTCGTGAAGGCGTGTTCGTAGTGTGTGGTGGCAGACCGTGTCGAAGGCGGCTGATCGGTCCAGGAGGATGAGGGCTGCTGTTTCTCCGTTGTCTAGCAGGGTCCTGATGTCATCGGTGGCGGCGATGAGGGCGGTTTCGGGGCTGTGGTTGCTGCGGAAGCCGGACTGGGAAGGGTCCAGGATGTTGTTCTCCTCGATGTAGCGGGTCAGTTGTTTGTTGACGATTTTCTCGGTGACCTTCGCGGGGAACGGGAGCAGAGAGATGGGTCGGAAGTTCTTGAGGTCCTTGGGGTCTGCCTTGGGTTTCTTGAGTAAGGCGGTGATCTCGGCGTGCTTCCAGCTTTCCGGGAAGGTTGCTGTCTCGAAGGAGATGTTGATTATTTTCCGGAGATGGGGCGCGATGGCTGTACTGGCTTTGTTGAAGATGTGGTGAGGGCACGGGTCTAGCGGTGAACCGGAGTGGATGGTGTTCATGATCTCGCTGGTGTCCTCGTCGTTGATGTTGGTCCAGGAGAGCAGGCGGTTGGTGGTTGTGGGGGCAGTGGTCTCGGTGGTTGCCGGGGCGGTCGTGGTGTTGAAGCTGTCGTGGATGTCGGCGATTTTGCGGTGGAAGAAGGTGGCCAGTGAGTCGCACAGGTCTCGCGACGGCTGGATGTCGTTGGTGTTGGAGCTGGGGTTGGGGTTGGAGAGTTCCTTCACGATGTTGAAGAGCTCTTTGCTGTTGTGTGCGTTGTTGTCTAGGCGGTCTTTGAGTGAGGCTCTTTTGGCGGATCTGATGAAGTGATGGTGACTGCGGGTGGCGCTCTTGTGGGCGGCGTAGCTGTCCGAAGTCCGTTCGTGGAGCCAGATCTTCTCCAGTTTTCGGCATGTTCGTTTGGAGGCCTGGAGGTCTTCGGTGAACCAGGTGGCTTTCTTGCTGGTGTGGCTGTTGGGCGGATTCTTGAGCGGGGCGAGGGTGTTGGCGCAGTCGTCGATCCACTGTCTGAGGTTGCGGGCGGCGGTGTCGGGGTCGGAGGGTTCGGCGGGTGGGCTCAGGGCGAGGGTTGTGGTTAGCTGGTCTTCCGTGACTCTGCTCCAGCAGCGGCGAGGCATTTGTTCGGTGCGGTGGTGCGTGGTGGGCTTCCTGTAGGTGAAGTGGATGCAGTGGTGGTCAGTCCAGTGGGGTTCGGAGGTGTGGTTGAAGGAGACGTGTGGGCTTGCGGGAAAAGATGGAGTCGAGCGTGTGGCCGGCGGCGTGGGTGGGTGTAGTCACGAGCTGTCTGAGTCCGAGGGTGGCGAGGTTGTCGATCAGGGTGGTGGAGTTGGTGTCCTTGTTGTTCTCGAGGTGGAGGTTCAGGTCCCCGAGGAGGATGTAGTCCGTGGAGGCGATGGCGTGTGTGCTGACGAAGTCAGCGATGGAATCGCTGAACTGTGGTCGGGGTCCGGGGGTCTGTAGATGAGGGTTCCTCGGAGGGTGGTGTTGGGATCGGTGTGGATCTGGAAGTGCATGTGTTCGGCGGTGCTGAGGGTGTCGTCGGTGTTGGTTGAGACTCTGAGGGTGTTCCTGTGGACGATGGCGATGCCTCCTCCGACTCCGTTGGTGCGGTCCCTGCGGGTGATCTTGTATCCGTCCGGGATGGCAATGGCGATGTCGGGGGCTGAAGCGGGATTCAGCCAGGTCTCCGTCAGGAATGCGACGTCTGGGGAGGTTGAGTCGAGAAGGTCCCAGAGTTCGATGGCGTGTTTGCGGGCGGAGCGGGTGTTGAGGAGGATGCATCTGAGGTAGTTGGGTTCTTTCCTGGGCGGTGGTTTGGCGGGGCGGGTGCTGGCGAAGCTGCAGTTCCGGCAGGTGAAGGGCCCTTGGGTGCGCTTCGGGGTGGCCTGGTAGCAGGCGTGATCTTTCCGGGGTTGAGTGCGTGGAGGGTGCTGGCGTCGTATCGGCGTCTGTTGATGTGGCGGGCGCGGGGATGCCCGGACCAGGGGTCTGGCGCTGGGCGCGGTCACGGCGCGGACGGGCGCAGACGGGCTTGCCTTAGGCGCGCCTTGGCGCGCCTAAGGCGCGACCGCTGCGCACGTCCGCTGCCGGCACGCACAGCGGCCGCCATAAATGGGGAGGGAGGAGCAGGGAATGGGGCAGCAAATGGGCAGTGAGGGGCGGGGCCGCAGAGCGCAGCGGCGGAAACAGGCACAGAAGGGAAAACGAGCACAATCAGGGCATCAGGGGGCACAGAAAGGAAAAAACTAGCACAATGAGGGGCAGCAAGGGGGCACAGAAAGGAAAAAAAACGAGCACAATCAGGGGCAGCAAGGGGGCACAGAAAGGAAAAACTAGCACAATGAGGGGCAGCAAGGGGGGCACAGAAAGGAAAAAACGAGCACAATCCAGGGGCAGCAAGGGGGCACAGAAAGGAAGAAGCGAGCACAATCAGGGGCAGCAAGGGGGCACAGAAAGGAAAAAACGAGCACAATCAGGGGCAGCAAGGGGGCACAGAAAGGAAAAAAAAAACAGAGCACAATCAGGGGCAGCAAGGGGGCACAGAAAGGAAAAAAGCAGAGCACAATCAGGGGCAGCAAGGGGGCACAGAAAGGAAAAACGAGCACAATCAGGGGCAGCAGCAGGGCACACAGACGGAGCGGTGTGGTGGGGGAGCGACCTACCAGTCAAGGTCAGGGTCGCTCTCTTCACCACGCAGCGGCCGCCATAAATGGGGAGGTGGGAGGGAGGAGCAGGGAATGGGGCAGCGAATGGGCAGTGAGGGCGGGGCCGCAGGGCGCAGCGGCGGAAACAGGCACAGAAGGGAAAGCGAGGCACAATCAGGGCATCAAGGGGGCACAGAAAGGAAAAAAACGAGCACAATGAGGGGCAGCAAGGGGGCACAGAAAGGAAAAAACTAGCACAATGAGGGGCAGCAAGGGGGCACAGAAAGGAAAAACGAGCACAATCAGGGGCAGCAAAGGGGGCACAGAAAGGAAAAAGCGAGCACAATCAGGGGCAGCAAGGGGGCACAGAAAGGAAAAACGGAGCACAATCAGGGGCAGCAAGGGGGCACAGAAAGGAAAAACGAGCACAATCAGGGGCAGCAAGGGGGCACAGAAAGGAAAAACGAGCACAATCAGGGGCAGCAAGGGGGCACAGAAAGGAAAAAACGAGCACAATCAGGGGCAGCAGCAGGGCACACAGACGGAGCTGTGTGGTGGGGGAGCGACCTACCAGTCAAGGTCAGGGGTCAAAAGAGCCACCTGAGTGAAAAACTATAAAGATATTTAATCAGCACATTATGCACCATGCTCATGTTACGCCAGCCTATTATTGGACATACACAAAAATGTGATGGGATGTCTTCACACACCACCAGGGGGCGTATTACATAAAGTGCCCCGGGGGCACAAGGGGCGTTTGCGCCCGCTTTGCGCGCCCCCGGGGCACTTTGGTATTACAAAAGGGGCTGCAGATGCTTGAGTGGCCCCTTCTGTAATACCAAGAGCACTGGCGCATATAAAGCACCAGCGCTATCTTCAAGGGGGTGTTCCCTCATTTGCATGGGGGCGTACCCTTTGCCTCTGCACCCATGCTGTATTACCGACATGGGCGCAGAGGCTAAGAGGCCCCAAGGAGGCATGCTGACAGTTCGCCACCTAAAAGGTGGCGCACTGTGAGTGTGCCTCCTGAGGGCAGCCCTCTGCAGGGGGTAAAGGGGGTCCTATGGACCCCCCCCAGAGATCCGCTTGCAGGCGGGTGCAGTCACTGAATACACCCGCCTGCAATTGGATCTCTATTCCCCTTTAAAAGTGCAGGTGGGTTGCTGCATGCACAGTGAAACACGGAGCAGCTTTAAAACAGCCGCTCCATATTTCACATGAATGCGCTGCCCCCAAGGCAGCACAAGTTTAGTTTTATTTATTTTGCATAGTTACTTAAAACCATTGCATCCAAGCACATCGATACATTTTTGTAAAAGTTATATAATAGTAAAATGAATAAAGGAATTTAATTAAAATAAGTTATTGTTTGTTTTCTTTTCAGCTTGTAATTGAAAGTTTGTTCCCTGAACTTCTATTAAAAGCGTATCTGTTTAGTTTGATTTTATAGCTATGTAGTCACGGTATGGAGGATAATACGGTTTCCGGCAGCACAAGTTCGCGGTTAGCCTGGGAGCAGCGCATTCCCCATTATGCGGTGCATTTTCCTTCATTGTGCTGGGCGCATCTTTTTTAAGATGGGCCCAGCGGCATGAAGGAAAATGTGACGCATGTGTAATGCGGCCAGTGGTGTCATGCTTCATCATAGGACTCCCCTCGCTCTTCAAAAACCCCGTTTGATGAAGAGCGGGCCTACACCCTAGAATCAGGGAGGCACTTCTATCTAACTATGGATCCATAAAACGGGGTTTTTTAATTGAACTGTATGTCCAATACTAGGCTGACATAACATGAGCATGATGCATAATGTGCTGATTGAATATCTTTATAGTTTTTTTTTTTTACTCGGGTAGCTCTTTTGTGTGCCTGCGACTGGAGGCCAGTTCACCCTTGAGGCCCCATAGCCTCTAGTTCCCTACCGTGGATAGCCTCCATGGTTTATGTTTTTTGATATTTATTAAGTGCACCTACAGCAAAACAATTCTAGGTTCCTGACACGATGTATATGATACTTAATGGTCTATTGAAGAGCAGGAAAAAGACTCATAGGCTGTAATAGCATAAATCATAGTGTCTGAATTACCTGGTGATGACTGAAAATGCATTTGGTTTGTTTGTGAGTCCTTCTTTCAGTCCAGTTCCTTGAGCCTGGACATGTGATGGATAGCAGCCTTCGGTCACGCCCACTTTAAAGGGACTATTGAGAAGAGGCTCGTCATCATAAGTCACATCAACTGTGTGAATACCTTTTCAAATAAATCAAAATGTAAGCATAGGTTGTTTCCATGCTGAATAGTCACACATTTTTAATGGAAACGTCAGACAGGAAACAGTTACGTCTTCACTTTTTTCACATTGATTTTACCATGCAAATGGATTTAGCACACTGGCGCACACTGGGACATGCAGAAATACAAAATATAACAGACACTGCCTCAAGAAGGGTTTCAGAAATTATTTCAAAGTAACACTGATTGGCCCAATTGCCAAAAGAGGTCATCATCTACTTTCAATCAACTGTAAATAAACTACATTTGAGTCATATGCTGGAAGGGCATCACAGTGGTGCACTGTCTGCTTAATTAAAATATAAATTAAGTGAACACGGGACGTTTATCAGAAGAGTAAATACTTTTCATCCTGTTTAAGGAAATGCACCATAAATATTTTTGATCACGTACATTTTTCCAAGAAAGCATTGGATTACACAGAACAGGAATTGTTTGCACTTATATGGTGACTAAGGGAGAAGGAGGGACACCCTTGTGTGCGAAGGGATAGGCCCGATTTGCCTTTTTGGAAATCGTGTTGTTAATTTTAGGAAGTACTCCTGTATCTTCAAGGGATCCACTGATTCATAGCATCCTCACTCTAAAGAGATCCTGGTGCCTGGATGGGATAAATTTGTGAATTTGAACTTGAAGGCTGGCTGATCAGATTCAGTCTGCTATACCATTAAAAAGCAATTAGTGAACTGAAGGTTCTTATAGTATTTAAATGCATTCTCAGGATGTCTAATCCAGCAATTGTTGACATTCAATTGGCAAGAAGAGAGCACCATCTAGATGCTAGCTCCTAAATTAAGGACAAGTTATAGATAGTGGCAGCAAATAAACAAATGTTTGAAAAAGCATGCAATTCTTAAAGTCAAGTTGTGGCACATCCAGTTACATAACATGATTGTAACATTTTATGATAGATATTAACTCTTTTACTACCAGGGTGCTTGAGCACCTCGGTGCCAGAGCTTTTTGCTAACAATCGGCAGTAGGTTGCTAAAGCACATATCCCTGCCAATGTTTGGGTCCCCCAAACTCTGCACCACTGTCTCTCCGGAGCAAGGTCTTACTAGATATTTATGGGTTTTCTATGGTTTAGACGGCATACAGACAATAAACTGGGAATAATGCATTTTAGAAATTTAGAGAGCTGCAAGCGATGTCCCAGTGTCACCAATGGGCTGTATATTAAATTAGGTCACATATTTTTAACATTTACACAATCTAAGGTTTCTATAACTGGGTGTCAGACCTCCCTCACCATGATTTGCAGGCTGTGAGATCGTGCTGTACAGGTTTGTTGGATTTTTAGCATGTTTTTTTCCCAAAAACTAGAAATTCCCCCAGACTCCTTCACACAGGAACATATGCTTCCTAAGGTATGACCCAAATCTAGGTTTACCAAGAAGGTCTGAGAGTGGGGTTAATAGAGAGGTGGGTCTAAGCAGTGATTAAGGCACTATATGTCAGGGTGAGATTCCAGGAGGGCGGCTTATCTTGCCTCAGGGTCCGCCAGAACACAAGGGAACCTACCAACTGTAGATTGTAGACATTTGTGAAATCTAGAGACACAGAGGAATCCACTGTGATATGGCATGCAGAAATGTAAATAGTTTTATACCCAGAACTCCCTGCAAAAGTAAAAGTAGAGTTAAAAAAACAAAACAATTCTTCCTCTTTCTGTTGCAGAAAACTCCAGAAATTCAGGCAAATGGAAAGAGTCCTACAATCCAATATTTACACAATTCTCTCACAAAAAGTACCTCACGTGAGTGGGCCAATTACACAGAAGAGAATTAGGCCAAACTTGGCTATGTGAACAGCACATACACACAATATTGACTGCACATGGTCAGATATTTGACCAGTTCCTGTCTGTTATGCCAGGCCCACCCTCAAATGTGGGGCACGTTTTTATTGGGAACACTGGGTGGTGGGAGTTTTGCTGTTCACTACAAATTATAGAACTTACAGTCACAGAAAAATGAGGAAATTATATTTCTTTCCCAATGTTTGATATGTTAAGGGCATTTGGGTAAGAAACATGGTGGCATCAATGCAAGTCACACTTCTCAGGACTCGTCCTGGTTCAAAAATGCTTTTGCTATGCCCCAGTAAGGAGCCGAGTGCTTGTCTAGGTTCCTTGCCGAAGTGCAGACATATATCTTTCTGTGCTCCAGTGAGTAGAAAGGGGGTGTGTCTGTGTGTGGGTGTGTCTGTCCCCAATCCCACCCGGCGGGGCAATAGGAGCTATTTGGAATTCTTTTTCCCCCCTTAGGATAAGAAAAGATCCATATAGCATCTGGTTCATTGCTGGGGCTCAAACTCATAGCTCCTTCCTCTTGGACAGAGAAGCACTGGGAGACAAAAGAGCTGTCTCAAACTGAACAACAATCCTCCTATATCCCCTTCCAATCCCCACAGCCTGGTTTGTTTTTTCTGTTGCTGTGGTGGGAGGCATGGTGGGAGGGATGATAAGAGGAGCTTTGTAGCTCCTCCTGCCCTCTCACCCACCTCCCTCTCTCCCACAGAATAAAGGGCCTTCAGCTGGTGGGCGTGAACTGAGGGCAGTAATAGCTGCCCCTAGCCCCTCCCATTGTCCTGCCCACAAGTTGGATCCTTGATAGACCTGGGAGGGGCTAGGGAATCCCTCCCTGGCCCTGTCAATATGTGTGTGATGTCACTAATGACATCACATGCACATTAATGAGGAGGCTCAGAAGTGTGCATCAGCTGCCTCATTAAGGACCTGACCAGTGTCAAGAAATGACTGACCATGGACAAACTATTTACCCCACCCCCTGGTAGTGAAGGATGTTATACCCCATCGGGGGGGGGGGGCAGAAAATGGGCATGAAGGGCTCTTTTCCTTCTGATGTCTATATTGGTCATAAGGGTTCCTGGGGACACTCTTTCAAGACCCATCTATAGACCAGCAGGGCAGGAAAATGGTTAAAGCGCTCTGATACCCGATACCTTCGGGTCAAGTTCGCGCTATATAAAACTCCGTAATAAATAAATAAATAAATACAATCACATTACATGATAGGCCTGACTTTTTTGCCATGCCTTTCTGTAAAGTTTTAGAAAATCATTCAACTGTATAGAATTGCAAATTAACATTTGTAAACTTCTGAGACTTAATAAGTAAGGTTTCCTTGAAACACAGGTGGTGAAGCTGATCCTCCAGAGTTATGACTGTCTTGGCATCAGAGCCCAGGCTAACATCTGGGTTAAATGCTGCCAGCCTCTTTGAGGCATGATCCCTATAGAATAAAGGTATGCCCAATAATTTTAGGATTGAGGTAAAGACTAATGGATTAGGCTGCTTAAAAGTCCACCAAATTTTTTTCTAAGATGAGTCACACCATCTTTTACTTTGCTGAGACATGTTCCAAACATATTATAATCAGTGCACGCTACCTTTTTCAAAGGGAGTGTACTCGACCGCATATGTTCCATCGGCATTGTCCTTGACGAGGCAATCAGTGGAGGCGCTTGAAGGATTAGTGATATGGGCCTTAATGTGGTCACCACCAGTTTTTGTCAGAGGTCGGGCGTCAACCATAAAACTTGTAGTAGCTTCTCTGAAGACATCTAAGGAGGGGTTATAATTATACAAATAAGTCAATCAACATAGATCAATACCACACCTACATTTTATTCAATTTGAGTCACAATAACAAATTCTACTAGGAATAGTATTGACCGCTCAATTCACAAAATGTTTTCTTTTCAAGTAAGACATGCACATGGGGAAAGTGCAAAAATGCATGCAGATTTCAGTGGGATACTACTTATCCCCATGTATGGATATCAAGAACTTATGGACATTTATACTTTTGAGAAATGTACACCAAATTCCCTAAACTCAGAACCTTGGTAAAGTGAAAGTGTAGTGGAACTTCAATTAAATCACTTTTATGAAACCAAGCACAGCTTCATGTATGTCAAATATTGCTCTGTCTCTCAAGCCGTGGGACCTCCAGCCATTTTTTTCTGGAATTGTTTTTTATTTCAAAAAAAAAAAAATCACAGTGATGCAAGTCAGGCTGCCTGACAATAACACAATCACTCCCATCACTGCCCATTTACTTCCCTTTCCGGTTTCAAAGGACAAATACTGGTTCACCATTATCCAGCATGCAGGCCTGTGGTATCGCTGTAGCCTATTACAGGATCCCAACAGGACACATTATTAATGCAGATGGGACATAAAAGCCCACCTACCACAAACCAGTTATGTAAACATTGTAGGGCTCGAAGCAGGCATATTTCAATATCATAAAAATATTAGTGGGTTCCATACTTTCATGAACTTGACCTTTGTGTCCATCAAGACCTGTGCAAATTTCTCAAGGCCAACACCTGCCACATTCTGAGGAACCACAGAGCAATCATCGGCATCGCCCTTGATTTTACACAAAAGGCAATAAGCATCTTTGCAGAACACAGCATCTGTAACAACATCCTTGTTTCCCTGTTCATACCATCCAGTTAGGAAACGTCTAAGCTCAAAATGATGAAGCCCAGGTCCTCTTGAATTGGGAATCCAACACCCCCAATGTGCCCCATGACCTCCTATCAGAAGTTTAAATTGAAACGCATTTCCCCCAAATATGTAAAAAAGGATGCTACCTCGGTGTCACAGCTCCACAATTTGTTGGCTACTGAGGGAAAGATCCTATGAAGGCGCTGTGGGATCAAACACCACTGATACATAAATCTGCATGCAGGTTCCCAGTATGGGATGCTTTTGAAGATGTGAGGGATAATGTCACAAAAGTCAGAACAATCGTTATCACCTGCCGGATTCAGTAGGGATGCTCCCCATCTCTCCTGATATGCCCAAGTGTGTTTACGCTTTATCTTCTGGAGGATATTGTATATGTTGGATATTCACCGAAGGGAATCATCACATTTCCTAACGTAGGTTTTCGCTTTTTGGTCAGCGGTCTGAATGCGGCTTCTTAACTGATTGGGGATAACCCCCCAATGGAGTAACTGTAAGTACTGGAATCCATCAAATGTTTTAAGCGTCAAGTTGACTTTAAGTTCTCCAAAAGACTTAAACTGACCCCACTGGAAGGGTTCCAAGGGCACTGGGTAGAAAGTGGGATTCTTGAAAAAGGATGACATCTGGGTCTTGGGAGCATATGTGACTCCAGAATCAATACCTTTTACAGCTGTCCTTCACATTACAGGATACAAGTTTGAATTTATATGAACGTAATGTTCATCTGTTTGTCTGTCGAGTTGAGAGTTCTTACCTAGGATGTTCCTCCCAGATGGCATTTTCAGAGTATGCCCTTAACCCCCACACCTCCAACAATATAGTTAAACATGATGGCCCTGAACCAATAACATGGGAGAATAAGAAAGCCTCCTGGTTCTCCCCAGTGGATAGTGAGTTCTGACACCCTCATAATGCCAACATTAACAACCCATTGAATCAAAGAACTTTCAATCATACCCCGTACAACCTGGTCAGCATTTCCCCCCCACCCCCACATTAACTCCATTCTACGTATTGTTAATGTTTACCATTAGTTACCATTCAGAACTGTCCCTGAAGTCTTTCTTTATTAATTCTCTAGTGCTGCAGAGCCACTATTGGATGGCCTCCTCTATGGCCCCATTTGCTCTCCTGAGGCTCTCAATCATGGACAGGCTTTGCTGTTAAATTGTAAACTCTGTAGGTCTTGACCCACTGCACTGCTTAGTGGTCTTCTCCCACCCTTCCTTCTTGAGGTGGCATTGGTTCTCCCCCCTGTCAGTGCAGCCAAGCCATTTGTATCTTCACTTGCTTCTTCGTCCAGTCCAAGGATCTGCTTCACCTTTTTCAGACATTTGGTCATGCCTGGTGCTTCCAATGAAAGAATAGTTGATAAGGGTACCCACATCAGTAAGCAACTGTCTAGGTGTGAAGAAACTATCATGAAAGAAAACAAGTATCTCTTTGCCAAGGGATTCTGGGTTAGGAGAACCTTGTGGCCTTCAAAAGAGAAGTCAGCCTGCTTTCTGGATGCCTTTATTACTTTCTATTTCTGGAGGTAGTGGTGGGCTCTGGTCAGAATTTCTGGGGCACTTCCTGTCCATGGCGAATACATCAACCATTGAGGTGTTCAGCCTAGCTCCAGGGCCATCAGGGCACCCAATGGTATTAGGGATCTAAGCAGCAGAACCACATTACTATCTAAATCCTTTCCCTCCACTCCTATCGGCACATCTCTGATCCTCACATTGTTGCTGTTGGACCTATTTTCAAAATATTCCAGATGGGCCTTCATTTGTATATTTTATCCCTTCACGAAGATTGACTCTTGCGGAGCGAACTTCAGCTCACCATAGTGCCTATCTCCTGTCGCCTCCAAGGAAGATACTTGTTCCTCTCAGTCCCTCACCCTCTTTTCTGACCTCCTGTGGGTCTCCTGCCAGTTCCTCAGGCAGGGATGAGAAGTCCTCCATGATTCCAAGGAAAGGCTGCTAAATAAAGGATCCAGTCATATGACTTAAGCATTTGTGGATCTTGGAGACTCCAACTCTACATCCTTAGTCAACAGTTTGGATTTAAGCTGAGAATTTTTTTTTGTGTAGCCAGTTTGGCCAGCATTTCTTTAAGGGATAGGTCGTGCTACCCTTTACCAGCTCCACCATGTCCTCAGCTAGGCTAGTGGAAGAGGCCTAAGGGTGACCACACCACATCACACCACACCAAGAGTTCCCCGTCAAACATGCTGTGTTCATTCATGGGCCCCTGCCTTGGATATGTCTTGCTCAGTTATCATGCATGCCCAGTCACCCACAGGTGTTTCACAGTTCCGATTCTTTGTCCAGAACATGGATCTCTTGCCTCTCATCCTTGGCTGTCATATCATATTGTGGGTATGTTGTGCTTCAACACCTGAATTGACCAAAAGCAGAGGGATGAAAAGAATGCCTTCAGAGTCAGACGCATGGCATGGAGCTCAAACAGATTGAATTGAGACTTTTGCGCAGGATGCCCCAAGATGAGGACCCCAGCCAAGGGAATTTGCATCGGTCACCACTGCAGCCACTGCCAGGAGGGAATACAAGCATCTCCCTTAAGACAGATGTTGGCACCAGGTATCTCTTGGGAAATCCAAACATTGCCCGAGAACATTCCCCTGTGCTATGCCCAATTGAATTGAAGGCAACCAGCTCCTTCCCATGTAATCCCTGGAAAGTCAGGGCTGTTTGTAACAATGCTGCAGGAGACAGGAAACAACCAAATGCAAAAAGAAATGGTTTTGAAGTGAGCCTGGTTTGACTGGGCACACATTAAATCCATTTGTTATGCATTTTTTTGTAAAGTGCTGAAGCACTTCAGGCTCCAGCAACAAAACCACCAGCAATAAAACGATCCTCCCCCTACCAGCCACACCCGGTGTCCGGTGAAGCCAGTCCAGGCTTAGATATCAGGGCCAGAAGAAGCGCTACCTCCTAAAACAGAAGGACCCCAGCCTGAATATCCTTAACTCACCAGAAAGGTGAAAAGCTCTTGAGAGCAAGAGTGCCCAGTTCTGCCTTGATAAAGTGCAATTCCTGAGAGGGCTGGAGGTGCAAGTTTAGTGAGACTGACAGAAAACTCCAGATCAAACAGCAGAGAGATCATGTTATGAAGGTGGGCGGACACCAGCTACAGAGACAATGCTTTCAGAAGCCAGTCGTCAAGATACAGGAATACAGAGACCACGACCTGCGAAGATGCGCTGCCACCAACATCTTTCTTGTTAATACATGAGGTGCCCATCTCTGCCCAAATGATATGAAAGCAAATCATTGGTGGAGCCCATCATAAAGAGCAGGTACTTCCTGCATGACCGCAAGATCGGTGCATGAAAGTATGCGTCCTCAAAGTCGAGGGACACAGTCCAGTCAAAATGATCCAAAGCCACTAACACCTCAGCTATCAGTAAAACTTTAAAATTATCCTTGCATTGGAAGGAGTTTATAAAGGTCTATAATGTGATGGAGTCTCCCGCCCTTCTTGGGAACAAAGAAATACAGAGTAACAACAATGCCCTATCTCAGCTGTTGGCACCAATTCCACCGTTCCTTTGTTCAACAGCGTAAGCACCTCTTGCTGCAGAATGGAAGGATGCTTGTCCGAGGCGGCAGAAAAAAGGGAAGAATGGAAGGAGGGGGGCTCCAGGAAGGGACGGGCGTAGCCCCGTCAACAATTTGCAGAACACAGCAGTGTGTAGTGGTGATCTGCCATTGTTCAAAAGGGTAGGGCACTCTCACCCCACACAGGATGCAGGCTCTTCATCAAGATTGAACTGAAGCAGCTTGGTTGGGCATGCTACGGAAGAGGAGGAGGAAAACTGCTAATACAGACCTCTACAGCCACTGGAGCCATCGCACTGATGAAAGAACTTGTTTGGTTGGGCGGCTGCATGAACTGAGAGGTCTGTCAACTCCACAAGGGCATGCCTGGGAATCACCACAGATTGGCACTATTATTGATGGAAGTGGCATGCTGGGGAGGCCAGGCCCCAAGATCAGGCCATTCTCCGTCCTTGTTTAAGGCACTCCAGCAGCAAACCATGAGTAGAACATGCAAACTCCAGGTCTGCTTTTCCAGAAGGGGGAAAGCATATGCAACCTGGTCCAAAACTTGTAATGGTGCTGTAATTATGTACCCAGTAAATACCACAGCCATTTGTGTTTGCGTGTCTCATTTGTGCTTCCGGTTCCGGAGGATTGAGAGGAGAGGAGACACCAACGCACACCTCGCACCCTGCACCTTGTAGCCGTCTCCAGGCTCTCCATTCTGCCCACCTGGCCCCTTTGTTCTTCAATCCTTCATTTGCCCTCCTGGACTGGGATGGGATGGGGGGGGTCATCTCTTTGCTGTGTTACAATAACCAGGTGCGGAGTAAGTGGAGAGAGACGGCAAGCATCAGGTGGCTGGAGGCAGCAGGTGATGGGGGTGGACGGCTTCGGCGATCCCAGTGCAGATCCACAAGCATGCAGGAGCAAGCTGGAGGACTCGAGCCCCACTCAGCTCAGCTCTTTTAATAAGTTACAGATGACTCTGGCTATCGTTATTGAGAATGGCCCAGACCTGGTAAGCCTTGGAGCAGCTGTGCTGGACTGCAGAATGACAGAAAAGTAGAGTATATAGGGGAGTGGCAGTTGTAGATACTGCCATATTACAGTTGAGCCCTGTGTCTGCGGAAGCAGCTCAGCCAGGTCTTAGTGCGGCTTGCTGGCCTGGTGAGCCCCCCGCCCCCCTTTTCTTGCTTCCTATACCTTTGCCACTTGCCTTACAGCGATTGTGATCCCATGCGACCTTGCCCCCGTCGAAGCGCGTAATTGAGAGTGCTTCTAAGGAGTTTTTGGACTGTTTAAGCAAATAGCTCATGTTACTAATCTTTGGGGTTCAGGTCCACCCTGAGGAGAAGTAACTCTTCTGGGGTACCATGGACTTTGGAGCCATGAAGGCAAACAAGAAAGGAAAGTCAAATACCCTGGCGCCCAGACCCAAATCTCCTTTAAAATCCCCACAGAAAAAAACCAGGGCCTTATCTGCAAAAAATAAGGAAGCCAGCCTTGATGACAGCAAAACCGATTCTTCCTTTATCCCCTGTGAAAAGCACACTTTCCCCTGCTCCCCCAATACCTGAGGTCACAAGTGAGCGCTCTCTATCCTTTTTTGACACACCCCTGCCTCCTAGTACATTAAACGCTCGGTTTAGCCAGGAAAAAAAAACACCTTTGAGAGGCTGCACACCTGAATGACTAAAGGACGGCAGTGAAACTGAGTGCTGGAACCATTTTATGACATGCAATTCAGTAGATGGTATGCAACTACTCTGCAAGTATAGCAGGATTTTGGAACAAGACGTCTGGATTAGTTTGTTCCAAACACTGTACGCTACATCAAAAGAACTTGAGTTTCAATCGAATACATTTTATATACACATTTGTCTGCTGGAGTCCCTGGCTCAATATATTGCTGCTATAGAATCAAGCTCCGAGATCTTGCACTCGACAATAAAAGAATTACTCAGTGAGTCTAACAAACTACTTTCGACTGCTAATCAGTGTCAGTCCCTATAATGCACATGTAGCCCCATTGTGGAAAAATTACATGAATTCCCCACTATTACGTCTACTCTGGTCGAAGAAGTTAAATCCATTAAAGCACATTTTCTTCCCTCTACAATGGTCGGTCACTCTGGGACGCCCAACAGTCTGGAACCCTTAAGATTAGTACAACAAAACCTTCCTTAACCAATCCTAATTGAGCCTCTGGCTCCAATTAAATTGTGTGTGATAGCAGAAGTACAAAAAAGTCAGGATCATGAGGAAAACAAAGGGAACAATGAGAGTGAATTGTCCAACTTCACTGACCCTGCATCTGATATAAAAATGTTATCATTTTCTGAAACTTCAAGCCTTTACAATAAAAGTCCTTCATCAAATTCCCCAATCAAAGTTTCCACTTCCTTAAGAAGTAAACTGAAATGACTAAGAAAACAATAAAAGGAAGGAACAAAACGCGAAAAATCTGAAGCTAAGAGATACTACTGCTAAATTTTTCCTAATTTTCAAACAAACACAAGGAGCTTCTGCTGATAATGAATCTCAGAACTTCAAGGCCCAAGAGGAGGTTCACTTTGATCAGTGCCACGGGCAAACATGAGAATCATACTATTTGTACTACTCACTCGATGGTTCCTCCAGATCACAAAAGGTCAACTTCAGTCATCCGAAAGGGTAAAACATCTGGCATCCCGACCCACAAACTCAACTTCACTTTTGCATATAATGGCCAATGAGCAAATTAGCACTGGGAATCAGATATCAACAATGGACAAAAAGCAATCGATTGCTGGGAACTATCAGATGTTAACTGAGAATGGATTGACCAGCATCACAGCACGGATATATCACAAGGGATTGCTCTTAATGGTCCATTTCAGGCTTCTAACATTGGTTGGCAATTATTAAACCTATCAGAAGATAGGCCTCTATTACAAACAGCCTCCTCTCGATTCCACACAAATGATGCAAGGAACACATAGGGAAAAACTAAGACTGTTTTTCAAACTCAATATAAATCCAGGGTCAGTAGAGACGTCCCAAACAGACACAACATTTCTGAGACTTTTAGCCACAGAGAAAGACCAGAGGCATCTCTCTTCAACGAGAATAGAGGCAGTGTAATTTAAATCAGGGGACCTTTATGAGGCCACGTTGGTGACCTGGTCTTCAGCTACAATTGCAGAATTGGTGCTCTCAAAACAGAGTTTTCGTGGAATAACGACATCCTACATGCCCGAGGAGAAGTACCTCACGGTACTATTAGCCGATGATTATGAACAGAAACCAATGGAAAACAATAATCATCTGGCTAAGCAGTGTCTGAGGAAAACCACAACATTGCTGAAAGGTGCACTGCGGAATCAGTCAGGCTTCCCAAATAGATAGTAAGGATTTCACTAAATAGCTCACAAGGTCGCCGCTGTTGGTTTTCCAACTCCTCAAATTCTCAAATTGCTGATTGGAATTGGCTTTCATCTAATCTCAATCAGAATAAAACTGATTGACGCTGCCTAAATAAATATTCTGATAACATCAACATGATAAAACACTTTGCACCATAACCGCCTCTTGACTTGTCCATGCAAAACACAAACAGCTGCGATAATAAGCCTCTCCATAAGATTCCATGGTCCATGTTCATGTCCATTATCTCATGGAATATAGCAGGAATTAAACAACTCCATTCAGATCCAGAACTGGAGTCGTATTTGATGAGTTTTGATGTGGCCCGTCTTAAAGAGACATGGAAAATGGAGGAACTACCACTGGAGGGCTTTGTGGAAATTTTCACCCCAGCAAAAAAAGCCAGGAAAAATGTGCACCCTAAGGGCGACCTTTCAATATATGTGATGCTGGGTAAATCTTTCAGCTTCTGCCGCTTGGAACTTAATTCACTGCACATACTTGGCTTAATAATATACAATTGGGACTTCGCAACCAAAACTGGACCAATTATTTTAAATGTGTACATTAACCCAGGCTCCAGGCAAAAACAGTAAAATATAAAAATGCAAGAAAATTCCCTTAAGGAATTGGAAGCCTCATACAGCGGAGTCCCTCGATTATTTACAGGTGATTTTAATCTTAATTTGGCAAATCATTTTTAGAAGAAGTGGCAGCCTGAGAAGAACAGACATGCGCTGGGGCATACCAATACAAATCTCTAAATACAGCTCTATAAATACAGCTCTATAAATAAATTAGACCATGGGATCCTTCACCACCTAGAGGCTCTTGTATATTGGGCACTCAATGGGCGCTGCCACAGGAACATTTCAATGTCTGCCGCAAGAAAGTCTTGCAAAGCTGAATCTGTTCTGGACTAAACCTTTGTAAATCTCTCTTTTTTCAACAAAATAGTGAGTTTGGAGATAACTCCAAGAGACAAGAGTGACCATTCCCCTCAGATCATTGGTATTAGGAACTCCAACAAGCTAGCATAAGCATATAGTGTTCTTGGCGCAGGCTTTCATCGACAAAGGGTTAAGTAGAACCCCCTCTCATCGGCTTCGTATAAGTGGAAGCATACTAGTAGAACATTAAATTGGGACCTTGAAGACTCATTTATGGCATAGCAAAAGACTCATGATGTACTTAAAACATACTTCCTAAAGCCAAATAAACGGTCCTCACTGAGATCTCTGCCATGAAAACATAAAAAATGGTACTCGAATACTCTAAAGCTTCAGCGTTGAGCAATGGAAATTGAAATGAAAGCTATTAATTCCCATTCTGATTCCACATCTCAGCGGGAAAAATTCAGGGAGTTACGAAAAGCGTATAAAACAGAAGTATGGTCTGTAAAAAGATCCCAAGCTGATCAGGATTGGATAGGCAGTGTGCAAGCTTGCAGAGGTAGTAATGGTAAATCTCTCTGGTCTCTAATTAACCAACTTGATAGAGATTCAACACCCAAAAAAGGCAATAATGTTACTCAGGAATCATGGGTGAGCTTATCGAAGCTCTATGCAAAAGCCAGGATTTAAATGCGCTCCTGATCTATAAGGATCACCCTACAACATCTTTGCCCTTTTCCCTGAGTGAAATCAAAGACAAAGTTGAGGAAACGGCGTACCGGCCCAAATGGCTACCTGCAGCTATATACAAACAAGATTGTGAGTTTTGGTTTGCCTGTTTCCACACTTTATTCTATTTCTGTTTATCTGAGAATGTGATACCAGAATCACGGTGCGGTTCTATTTTTCAGACGATATACAAGAAAGGCCCCTATGCGTCCCCAGACAGTTAACGTCTGATTGCCTTCATGGATGTAGACTCAAAGACCTTCGCTAGCTTGCTATTGGCCGAGTTGGAAGACTGGCCGGAAAGAGAAAACTTGTTTGCATTTAATCAAAAAGGTTTCAGAGCTAAATCTATCAGTACAGATAACTTGGTCGCACTCTCGATGATTGCCGAGAAATATGTCATCAATAAAAAACAGCTTCTATATATCTATTTTGTGGATTTCTCCAATGTCTTCGAACATGTCAGTCCAAATCTTCTATGGAAAAAGCTGGCGGGTTGGAACATCCCTGCAAACTTATTACGCCCCATCCAACATTTATACTCAAACAATCGTGCCAAGGTCAAACTTGGCACTAGTAATGGCTTGTCGTCCAAAAGTGCAGTCAAGAGGGGCTTGAAACAAAGGTGTGTCCTTACTTCAATGCTTTTTAATCTTTTAATATCAGACTTAAGCCCACATCTAGACACAGCCAAATCACACCCGCCAAGATTGGGGCAGTGTCAAGTGACTTCATTATAGAATGCTGATGATTTAGTTCTAATGAACCCTACTGGAATTGGGCTACAGAGGCTATTATACAATAGCAAACACAACAAGATGCTGAAACTTTTTAAACACTCACCCCCAGTCAAGAGATCTGGGTTAAATCCATCGTTCTTTTGCTCATCATGCCACGTCGGTTTGGACTCAACCATATGCAAATAAGTCTTGACCCTGTTCCTCATGGAAACAGTCCAGCCCGAACTGTCAAGCCAGGCCCACTAAGAGGAGGGTCAAGACTGATTTGCATATGGCTGGGTGCAACCTAGGGTTGCATGGTGAGCAAACAAATGATGGATTTAACCTGGATCTGTGACTGGGGGTGAATGTTTAACAATGTTCAGCATTCCATCCATCCATCATCTTTTTGTGTTGCTATAGTTGCTCTAAGTGAGAAGGGTATGCCCAGACGTGGGTCCATGCTTGCTATGTCACTGAATTCAAGCTAGCCTGTCTGATGAGGGGTGATACCCCAAAACCGGTCCCAGGATGCTTGTTTTCCGCTCCAGGGAGGAGCTGGCCTGGCAGTTCGGGCTGGACTGTTCCCATGAGGCACAGGGTCAAGACTGATTTGCATTTGGCCAGGTCTAAACTGGGGTGGCATGGTGAGCAAAAGAATGATGGATTTAACCCAGATCTCTTGACCGGGGGTGAATGTTTTGATTTGTTCTGCATTCTGTCCATCAATTGTGTGTCTTTTGCTTCCTCGCCCTAAGTGCGCCGGGTATCCCCAGACGTGGGTCCCGGGCTCACTGTGCCACTGGATTCAAGCTATCCTAGCTGAAGAGGGGTGAAACCCCGAAACCGGTCCTAGGATGCTTGTTTCCGGTCCAGGGAGGACCTGGCTTAGCAGTTCGGGCTGGACTGTTCCCATGAGGCACAGGGTCAAGACTGATTTGCATATGGCCAGGTCTAAACTGGGGTGGCATGGTGAGCAAAAGAATGATGGATTTAACCCAGATCTCTTGACTGGGGGTGAATGTTTTGATTTGTTCTGCATTCCGTCCATCAATTGTGTGTCTTTTGCTTCCTCGCCCTAAGTGCGCCGGGTATGCCCAGACGTTGGTCCTGGGCTCACTAGGCCACTGGATTCAAGCTATCCTGGCTGAAGAGGGGTGAAACCCCGAAACCGGTCCTAGGATGCTTGTTTCCGGTCCAGGGAGGACCTGGCCTGGCAGTTCGGGCTGGACTGTTCCCATGAGGCACAGGGTCAAGACTGATTTGCATATGGCTGGGTTCAAACTGGAATGGCATGGTGAGCAGAAAAACGATGGATTTAGGCCCAGATCTCTGTACTGGGGTGAATGTATGACACTGTTCTGCATTCTGTCCATCAACTGTTGTTTTTGCATTTGTCACCCCGAGTGGGATGGGTATGCCCAGACGTGGGTCCCGTGCTCTCCATGCCACTGGAATCAAGCTATCCTGGCTGAAGAGGGGTGAAACCCCGAAACCGGCCCTAGGATGCTTGTTTCCAGTCCAGGGAGGACCTGGCTTGGCAGTTCGGGCTGGACTGTTCCCATGAGGCACAGGGTCGAGACTGATTTGCATATGGCTGGGTTCAAACTGGAATGGCATGGTGAGCAAAAAAACGATGGATTTAGGCCCAGATCTCTGTACTGGGGTGAATGTATGACACTGTTCTGCATTCTGTCCATCAACTGTTGTTTTTGCATTTGTCACCCCGAGCGGGACGGGTATGCCCAGACGTGGGTCCCGTGCTCTCCATGCCACTGGAATCAAGCTATCCTGGCTGAAGAGGGGTGAAACCCCGAAACCGGTCCTAGGATGCTTGTTTCCAGTCCAGGGAGGACCTGGCTTGGCAGTTCGGACTGGACTGTTCCCATGAGGCACAGGGTCAAGACTGATTTGCATATGGCTGGGTTCAAACTGGAATGGCATGGTGAGCAAAAAAACGATGGATTTAGGCCCAGATCTCTGTACTGGGGTGAATGTATGACATTGTTCTGCATTCTGTCCATCAACTGTTTTTTTTGCAACCTGGGGAGGCATGATGAGCAAACGAACAATGGATTTATCCCAGATCTCTTGAATGGGGGTGAATGTTTGATTTCTTCAGCATTCCATCCATCATCTTTTTGTGTTGCTCTAATTGCCCTAAGTGGGAAGGGTACACCCAGATGTAGGTGATACCCCGGAACCCGTCCCAGGATGCTTGTTTTCTGATCCAGGGAGGACCTGGCCAGGCATTTTGGGCTGGGCTGTTCCCATTGGGAGCAGGGTCAAGACTGATTTAAAGATGGCTGGATCCAACCTGGGGTGGCATGGGGAGGAAGAAAACAATGGATTTAACCCAGATCTGTGACTGGGGGTGAATGTTTGACAATGTACAGCATTCTGTCCATCATCTTTGTGTGTTGCTATTAAACAGTCTCCATACTTACTGTATTGCAAATAAAATGACTGTGAATCTTACAAAGACTCAGACTGTAGTGTTCAAAAGGAAGATTGAAAAGAACGGTTGCTGGTTCCTGGGCGGCCTGCCGGTCCCAAGAAGCTCCTGCTATAAATATCATGGTGTCTGGCTGCAGGATCGCCTGTCTTATCGTTGACATCTTAACTCATTAAAGCCAAAGACCACCTCCTTAGTTGCAGCCCTTCAATCCCTACACCGAAAACTGCCAAGCCCTGCTTTGGCACCTCTTCTTACAGTGATAAAGGCCAAGTTCCTTCCAACAATCAGCTTTGGTTAAGAGGCCTTTCCGGGGAAGTTCTTTCTTCATTCTGCACAAGGCAAGACATTTCGCCTTCTCTTTCGACTCCCACAAAATGCCTCTCTGTTCCAGGAACTGCTGGAATTTGGCTTGCTTAATCAAGCACGAGTTCAACTTGGTTCCTTATTTAAGTACATTTCACTATTAAGACTGTCCAAACAGGTGACATTGCGCTTTCAAATGTGGAAAGAAATTCAAATTGCTATCCCGACAAAAACAAATAGCTGTACGCAGGCTTTTGAGATGGCCTTGAATGAGCTAGCGGCAAATGAATTATGGGAATCGTCACTGCCTCCCGACCTCTTTAAAACATCTTTAAACAAACAAAAAGGATTTTATGGAATAGGGATAAGAAAGATTTTAGCAAAGGAAGTCATGCATGGATATTCACTGGCTCTTATAAACAACCCTGTCAGCAGTCGTACTTAACAGTCTTACTCAGATTCTTATAAAATCAAGTTGCTACACCTGCGCATTGGCCCGTGTCAAACTACAGACGGCCTGCCAAAATGGTCGTCGAAACCTCTTTCATCCGAGTGTAGACTTTGTCATCAACATAAGGAAAGTTTGACTCGCATTGTATCAATTTGCCCTAAGCTTCTTAGTGAACGTGAGACCCTGCTGCGAAAATTCTTTAATCGGAACAGCATCAGAACATGTAGCCATATGTTACTTTTTAGGGCGAGCCTATAGCGGCAGCGCGCATGCGCTGCTCGCTTTGCAAGGCATGCAGTTTTCAGTATGGTGTGGAAGCTCTGAGGAAGCTCCGCCCACTCTCCGCCCATCTTTTTCATTGGCTTAGGTGCTAAATGCTGCCTTCCGATTGGTTTTAGGCTTGTTTGTCCCTCCTCATGACGGCCATGTCGTCATTTGTATCCTTCCATGGCTACTGGCTCCTTTACTCCGAACACTATTTTCTCCCCCTCCCGCAGTCCATGACTTCTCGGCCCCCCCTCACCCCTCTCCCCCGCACTCCCGTTCGTGCCTTCCCGCCCGCACTCCCATTTCCAATGCAATAGGTCTCGCGTAAATGCGAATCCTATTGCATTGCAAATGCTTGTTTTAGTCGTTGTCCAGAAATCGATCAGAGTTTTTACCAGTAGCTTAAGGACATGAACATGGTGTCCATTTCAACGTCCATTTTGGTTTTTTAATTACTACTTAGTCTGACACCAGAAAGGACCCGCCCCACAAAACCAAACTCGTGCTTAAGGCTTCAGCTATTGGCCACCCACTCGAGCTGTGGAAGGAGCGAAGACCTCGGTGCTGCGGTCACTTGCCGACCTCGCTCGGCAGGTAATCTCATTGGGCAGCCTCTCTCCACAGGTGAAATCCGGGGATACCAGACTGCGCGCGGTGGCTCTTAAACCACGGATTGCGCTACAGAAATCAATGCGCAGTGAAGCTAGGCTTATTTTACTTGGGCAACAGAGCTACTTACCAGCACTTATCCCATTCAACAGGGCTCTGAGACTGTGTTTCCTGCCAGGGCTGAGGACTGGGCTCTTACACACGCATACAGACGAGGCTGGATAGACAACACCATTTCCTATATACATACTCCGTAAATACTCAGCATCGTTTGTTTTGTCCCTGTGAAGCCGCCCACTTAACGGGAGGCGGGGCGTGCAGTCGCTAAATGCTGTGCCGGGTGAGTCAGTCTCTCGCGCGCGTTCAGAGCCAACACAGGCTATGTAGAAGTGGCGAGCTGAGAGCGTGGCAATCGCGTACATCAAACTTCACACATTGGTGGTAAAAAGTGCCCTTAATGCCTTTCTGTACGGAGGATGCAAACATTAACGTCCGCTGGACCGCTCTGGACTGTGCAATAAATAAGGATACAGCCACGCTTTTTGAAAGAACTGGAAGATTGATGAAAGATTCTAGTTGACACATCTATTGTTATTTCTGTCCTACAAATTGTTCTGTATGCACAAATTAGGCAATTGCTTTCCCTCCTTTATTTTGTTATATATGTGTATTGCTATATGTTAACCTTTATGCACACTTCAGGTACAAGTACCAAGAGTGAAGATTATTATACTTGCTAATAAGTAACAAGCATTGCAAATGCAATAGGTCTCGCATTTGTCAGAGTTGGAGTTATTGGCATTATAAATGCTATTTAGGTCGAGCTTTAGCGGCAGCGCGCATGCGCTGCTCGCTCTGCGAGGCATCCAGTAGTCCAGTATGGGGAGACAAGCTGCCCTCACTCTCCGCCCATATTTTTCATTGGCTTTTGTGTTTGTTCTTCGTAAATTCTGTCTTCTGATTGATAATGAGGCTTGTTAGTCCCGCCTTATTATGCCATGTCGTCATTTGTATCCTTCCGTGGCTACTGGCCCCTTTACTTCGAGTGTTACACTGTACAGACATGTTATTGCAAATGCTTGTTCCCTTTGTGTTCGCGCACTCTGTTAGTTGTTGTGGCAGAGTATACAGGTTTTCCTGGCTCAGCGCGGCCCTTCATGGGCGCCGCTGCTTACTCCCACGTGCCAATTACTCTCTACAACTTATTCTAATATATCGGCAGCGGTTTTCCGAGCAAGATTGTTGTAGCGCTCACCATGCATCTTCCCTATGTCCCACCCCCCTCACCCCCATGCAGGCTCTTGTTACTACTTTTGGTAGATTTACTGAAATGCCGTTGTTCAAATTTGAGGTAAGCACGCTGATTTTCATGCTTGAAATTTCTTCCTTAGCAGTTCTTCAGGGCTGACATACCACTACCACGTATCCCAGCACGGCCGAGCTACCCTGCATTCCCATTGTAGCGCAGCTCTTTCTCCTCACTGAAGCACTGAGGTATACAGTATTACTGTAGTGTACCCCCTTCGTAGTACTGCATACAATCCTTCTCTAGCACCACTGGACACCTCGAGTGCAGCGCCGTGTCCACCACTGTCTTGCACTACAATATAGCAGCGTCATTCTCACCAGTCCTGCTCTACACACTCTTTTTCAGCACAGCCATGCACTACTGAGGTTGCACTTATAAGCATCCTGGCTATGTCGTGTACCCCCTACTATTTTGGGGCATCCCCCTGTAACACTGCTGTGCATCCCAGCTTTAGTAGTGCTATGAACTCTACAACGGCGGCGTACTCCGTCTACAGCACTGCTCACCGGAGCATTACCTTGCTCATATGCATACATGCATGTGCCATAGAATGAAAACATTGCTTCTCGCACCACTCATAGTTTCTGTAAGTACTTCTTCTTTAGGCTAAAATTGTTAAATCTCTGCTAGTTAACCATCGCCCTCTGTTCATCCATTGTGGTGCCTGGAAGCGGAGAAGTGCCCCAGTCTGCGCTGTATTCCTCCTGTGACTTGGTTCTGTATTACTGCACCCCTGGAAATGTGCAGTGTTGCAAAGGTTCTTGGGGACCAGTGCAAACAGGAAGACATGCCTCAGGTACCCTGGTTGGCTAGTAAATGTTTGTCACATTTAGCGTGCTGTGGGCGCATCTTACCCCTGGGCCCCAGTGCCATTGCACATGCTGCACTGATGATACCTATGCCCCTGAATTCAACACAACTTAAACTGTGACAGGCCCTCTGCCACCTTGAACGGCATCTGCCAAACAGTTGTGCCTTTTGCAAGGTACAGGTGTCAGGCATAGCGGGCGCTGCAGGCCGGCGATCAGATGTTGGTGTTAAAATGTAGGGCTAGATGGCTGAAAGAGTTGTATCAGCCTAAAAGCAGTGTGATAATGTACCTATTAGTGTCAAAGCTTCCATGTTAAAGAACAGTAGATGTTGCAGAACCCAGGATAATGTGCAGCATGGCTAAATACTTATAAGGTCCCAAAGGCGAGACCGGTTGCATTGCAAATGCTTGTTTGTATAAAGGGTGAATGTCCCCAAGTGATAGCAGCCTACGTAAAATTAATTATAAAAGCGGTCAGATTACTGTCAGACAAAAGTCTGATAACAGATGTAGCTATATGAAGGAGGTACAACTAAAGGTTTTAGTCTGATGCCTTTCAATTCCATCCTTGTGAACTTTGCACTGTTAAGCCTGAACTTTATAACTGGTATCATGGAAGAGACAATATTAGACATGACGATAATGAGAAATTGGAGAATACGAAGTGACACTGGCGCCTAAGAAGGAGCGATGAACAAGTGCTCCAGCCTGATGCTGTTTAGTTTCATCTTTGCACTTTAGAACAAATTTTGCACTGTCACATCTGCACTTTGCATCTGGTATTATGGAAGAGGAAATTTAAGGCATGGGTAGAAATTATTATCCACGTTAGGATAAAGGGTATTTTATGCAATACTGATACCCACGTAAGTAATAGGGGTTGGGAATTTCATCCACAGCAGAGCATGATCGTCTCTTCGCACTGAACAGCGTATTTTCTTTACTGAGACCTTTGGGTGATATGAACATCACGCAGTTTTATGGTTAACAGCACCAGCCATGATTGTTTACTCTGTACAAGCACTTATGTGGGAAGGTTTGCACCAATTTTCTGTACAGCCGTAGGAGAAACCAGAAGCTCTGGGGTGGATGGTTCAACAGTACAATTTAACTCAGAAAACTAGTATACGACTTTTGAAATAACCCCTCCCTGATTTTTACCTTTTATGCTAAAGTTTAAACATATCATGAGTCCCTGAATAATGTAGTCCATTATTTCTATCACCGTTATTTTTATGATTGTTTTTAATTCATTGTTTTGTGCTGTATAAAGTAATGGTTTTAATTAGTATATCTATCTATCTATCTTGTTTAAGGCACTCCAGAGTCAAAATCAACCTTATCAACAAATTGACGGGCACCATGAAATGGAATGTCCAATAGAGGTGCCTGGATAGCTCCAGAAAATCTGTTGAAATGTATCCAGGCATGGTGGTGATTGGTGACCATGTAGCTGCTTTGCTGAATCCAGTCCTTAATGCACAACATCAGCAAAATGATCGTGGCGGTGGTCAGAAAGATTAGGGATGACTATTTCAGCCATCTCCTAAAAAGGCATGGGAATAACAGGCCAAAACGCAAGTTGCATTGGTTGAGCAAAGTCCAAGTATTGCAGAAGAGAAGAGTTTCTTTACCATGGCTTTAATATTTGCCTACTCCCTATCCAACAGAGAAGTAGGGAAAGAATCAGGATTCTGTTTGGAAGATGAAGATGCCTGCATCCAAAGGCTCTCAGGAAACATACAATGTTGGACTTGGCCCTCGCTGCAGGATCATCTCCAAACATTTTGCCTTCACCCCTCCTATTTTTTCAGATTTAGTTATTGTTGGCCATAGGACTCTTTACCACTGCTAACAGTGCTAAAGTGCTTGTGCTCACTCCCTAAAACATGGTAACATTGGCTTATACCCGGATTGGCATATTCAATTTACTTATACGTCCCTAGTAATGTGGTACTGCATGTATCAAGGGCCTGTAAATTAAATGCTACTAGTGGGCCTGCAACACTTATTGTGTCACCCACTTACGTAGCCACTTAAAAAATGCCCCAGGTCTTTCATTGCAGATTGGATGCAGTTTTAAACTGCCAATTCAACATGGCAATATAACCCCCTTGCCAAGCCGTAAACTCCACTTTTAAAACTCGCCTTTTATTGCATTTAAGTCACCCCTAAGGTAGGCCCTATGTATCCCATATGGCAGGGTGCATTGTAATTAAAAGGCTGGACATGCACTTTTAAGTTTTACATGTACTGGTAGCGAAAAACTCAAATTCATTTTTCACTAGTGTGAGGCCGACCTCTCCCATAGGATAACATTGAGTTGCATTTGTTCTAACGTTTGATTGGGAACAGGTAAAGATTTCATGTTTGGTGTCTGAGAAATTGTAATTAAAAATCCTCTTTAATGGTAAAGTCGGATTTTACGTTACAATTTTGAAAATGCCACTTTTAGAAATTGGCATTTTTCCTGCCCTAGCTATTTGGTGTCTTCAGCCTGTTCCTGGGTCAGATGACTGGATGTAGTTGGCAGTTGGAATTTGTTTATTCCTCCCAGACAGCCACAGAATAAAGAGATAAGGTGTGTTAGGTTGGGCCATCACTGGCAGGATGGGGGGACGGCTGGACACAGCCCCACTTCCAACTGAATAGGCTGTGTCCTGCCTTCACACAAAAGACTTATCACCACTGCATTGTTCATGCGTACAAAGAAGGCACCAGGTATAAGAACAGAACCCTCGGATCCACTTTCTGGAGTTGCGGAAGGACTCTGAGGACCGCCTTCTGTTGTGGCCTCCTCTGTACTTTATAAGACTGCTTTGCTGCACCTGGAAGAACTGCTTTGCAGCCTGTAGCCTGCCTTGAACCCTCAGAGGCCTACCTTGCTGTTTGAGTTCTGTTCCGTTTCTTCAACCCAGGACTATTAAAGTGACTCCAAGGGCTAGTTGGCTGGCCTCCTGGTTTGAGTTTTAGAAACAGAGAAGGCTCCAACCATTTCGAACACGCACCAGGACCTAGCCTAAGTGAGTCTTAACGCCCCCTCCCCCCCTAGTGGTGCCCTTCCAGTCCTGGACCCTTGGTGGTGGTGTTAAAAATGCCCAGAAAGCCAAAATCCAAACCTTTGGACTTTTTGGCTAAAAACTCCTCTGAGAACCGAGGGGAGACCGGGACCAACCGGCTAGTCTATCAGTCCAAGGTGCATCGCTGGTCAGCGTGACTTTGCAGCAGCTCTCGCTATGTTCTTCTCCGCAGCAGCAAATACTGTACAGCGTTCCTTTGCCAAAGAGTATCCAGCCTTGTGAAACTCTCGCCTGCTACAGTTTCCAGCTCCATCCCGCTGGAGATTTTTGACTATCAAAAAAGAGAGTCCCAACATAGAAAGCTTCACTGTGACTTCGTCCAGCGGTTTCTCAGCAATGCAGCTCCTGCTCAGACATCGCTTGCAGCCTTGCCCTGCTAAACTTCTACATTCTCAAAGACTTTTTCATCAAAATTCTTGTAAGTCCGAAGGTAAGCACTGGTCGTGCCCAATCCACTTCTTATATCCGATTTGTGCTCATTTGACTCAGTCTCGCACGACTAGATGTCTGTGGCGGCGTTATGATTTTTTTAGGTGCTAGTTTTTACTTTAAAAATTCACAACTCCGGTTCTACTGATTGGACTTTTGTGGTTGTGATGTCAAATAAGTAACTCAAATTTACTCTATTTATCTAAATTGATGTGGATTTTTCTTGTGTTGTGTTTTCACTTTATAACTGATTGTGTTCTGCATAAATACTCTACACATTGCCTCCAAGTTAAGCCTGACTGCTTTTGTAGCAAGCTACAGAAGAGTTAAGCAAAAGTTAATTTACTGACTTTTGTGGTTCACCCTACTCAAACCAATTTCTCACAGGTAAGCCTTCAAGGATTTTGGATCCCCTGGATCAAGACAATGACTGTATTAAAACGGATGATTGACAAACTGGTGAAGAAGCCGGTTTGATCCAAACCATTAATATGGGGTCCATCAAGGCATCATTAAAGTGCAACAAGGGTTTAGTGGAGGAGAAAGTAGGATGATGAATCTCTATGAGACAATCTGATTTGACTTCTTCTGCAGACAAGGGCAGTTCAAGGACCTCCACATAAACAAATCCACTTCCCTCCAGAGAAGGACCCAAAAGACGTCCTGAGCCATAAAGAGCTTTGCCTCTCTCTCTTTTATTGCTTTGCATTTATGCATCCACAGTTCTCGCAGGACTTGGAATCATCACGAGGCTCGAGGCACCACTAGGAGTGGCAATGTTTAAAACCGGAGCGCTGTGGAGGGGGCACTATCCCTAAAACACTGCAGTTTTCAAACATTCATCAGAAAGTTCAGAGGAAAACAACACTGGTACCGCATCCCAGGGACACATAAAAAGTAACTCATCAGAGCTCCAGGGTGGCACCTTGTGTGGTACTGTGATGTATATCTGGGGTGGAGCTTGAAGTCAAACCAGAGCCATGGCACTACTGAGCAGCACAGGTGAGTTGTACAGTTTCTGGATGCAGTTTGGCACTTGGGAGGAGTCAAGGGCAGAAGAATGTGGAGAAAGAAGCATTCATCAGAACTAATTTTATAACCATCAACCTGGCACCACAGCAGTGACAGAGAGGGGCAGCAACAAAAAAAAGCAGCAAGAGTGAGCTCTAACTTTCTAGTAAATATACAGGTTCTGACAGCAATTCTTTTAATAAAAGAGCGGATATATCAAACACAATACATACATTAATAGCACAAGAGCAGAATTAACAGACAAACACGAGCCATGGTGTTTTGAAGAAAGCATTCAGTCTCATGGATATCATTTAGGGGTCACCAGGGGTTGTGGCTGTGACCCCTAGCTTGTCACTCACAACCCTTCATTGCCTTTGGACCCCTGGCCTTAGAGGATGCAAAATCAGTACCAAGAACACAGGGGCGACTCACCCTTATGGGTCCTGAGACTCTGCCTTCCTTGTTTGCTGCTCATGTTTTATACAAATAGAGACCAATACTCTGTTATTCACTATTATTATAAAAATGGAGCACCAGAAGCTCTAAAGTTACATTTACAGGCATCTGAGTAAGTAAAAAATGCTTTTAAATGTATCTTGTCTGTGGTCTTGTGGGTGATAGTATGTTTGTGTATGTGTATGTTTGAATGTGTGAGCATGTGTGTTAGGGAAATTCAGTGAGTGAAAGTCAGTGACAGGTACTGAGTGAGCATGAGAATGAGTGTGAGTGAGTGAGAGTCAGACACTGCAAGTGAGTGAGAATTAGTAAATAAGAGTGTGAGGCAGTATGAGTGAGTGAGTAAGGGTGAATATACCTAAGTGAGTAAGTGTGAAAGAATAAGTCACAGTGCATGCAAAAATGTGAGAGAGGGGATGAGAATAAGAGTGAGTGCAAGTGAGTGTAAGGAAGAAGGTATGAGTGAGTCAGAGTAAGAATGAGTGTATAAGTGTGAATAAGTGAGTGCGAGTAACAGTGTAAGGGAGTGAGAATGAATGCAAGTGAGTAAGAATGAATGAGTGCGAGTATGTGTGAATAAGTGTCTGTGAGAATGTGGTGTTGTGTTCTCAAAGTTGCCATTATCCCTGACATGCTGAAGGCAATTTTTGGTTTATAGAGGCACCCACGCCAAAATACTAGCACTGTCCTACTGGAGGTAATTCTTGAAATAATGATCACCCATGATGGTAATGCTTGGGATAAGGAAGGGAAACCGTGGTATTTGATAGCGGCCAGCTATGATAAAATGCCAAAACTGAAATACTAGTTACAAACCCTTGGTGTATGGACAGCAATATGTCAAATTTCTGACACTGACACACTGTATGTAATTTTGGGCCTAAGGGGACACCCATGGCTAATGGATGTCACCCATGACAAAGTGCTAGCCTTGGCACAATGGAGGTACTTTTTGACATATGAAGGCACCAATAGCACATTCTGAAAAAATGAGATCAACTGGCGGGCAGAGTTAGGTTTTATTGCCTGGGCACAACATGAAAGGACTTGAACATTTAATGAGTGCTCTTTCCGAAGCCTGACCTTTTAGCAAGTTTATGCTAAAAAAGTGCTTTAAAATGCACTAAGTGACCCAATTTTTCTTCAAACTTTCTTCTGGATGGGAGGAGGTAGGGAGATCCCATCCTAGCCTGCTTTGAAGCAGAGGCCTGACTCATTCACTTGCTACAATTCAGGCTAAATATTATGCCCCAGCACTTTCAAAGATAATGAGGGCCCCCTAATACAGATGGTATATAAATAGACAGTTGTCTGTGTTGTGGTGTTATACTATATACTAATCATACCGTTTTTGTGGAATGTTAGTAATGTCAATTATTGTGATGGCATACTAGTTGAGGTCATGTGACATCGCGTCCTGGGTCAAAAGTCATATGATGTCATTTCATGTAATCTTCTAAAGGGTTTGATGTCACTTTTGCCCCCCCCGGCATTTTGGTGAATCGGTGCTCATTTTCAGACTGTTTCATTCTGATCTAAGAGACAAATGCATTTAGAAGAAGCTTAGGGATTAGGGACTGGCCTGGCCTGGTTTTATTGCTTGTAGAGATTTTAATGGATAGTGCTCCAAAAGTTACCAGGAAGGGGATTACATTCAAAGGAGAGCAAGTCTTACATCAAAGTATATGCCCAAGATCCAGGTTCAGAAATAAGAACTGATGTGGCCGGTGCCTTTAATGTAATTTCGCCTAGCACAGCACCATATATGAGTAGATATTCAAGTTTACGCACCTGAAGGCTACCAATTAATTTCTTGGGTGATGTGAAAAAAAATAAATGAAAAGGTCCCAATGTGACACCTTGCAGTAGAAGAGCGTGCTTGAAACAAACCCTTGTTATGCACTACAAGCTTTGTTGCCTTGATTATAAACGCTATTTTCTAAAGTAAGTTTACATACAGAGTCAGCCTTTATGCCCTCAGTGCAAACTCAGATATTTCCAGCTCAGCATTCCCTCCCTTTTTTGTAGAGATGCAAATCTTTCTATGCAGTCTTTTACAGTTTTTAGAGGATGGCTGACTGGGGGCATCAAAGGAGTTACTTTGTCTGGGATGCTCGAGTGGCTTCAATGTTTCATTGCCTCATAGTAATGAAAGCTCAATTACCAGTTTGTAAATGACAAGGTACATCACAAGCTGGAGCCGAGTGGATCACATGGCTTTCCTGTCTCATCTTCACCTCAGGATAACTGAGAGCATATTTGCTTCTGAGACTCAGGCAGTTGGCACTCCACAAGGGCTCCTGACTCACTAGGGTGTGTATGTTTGAATAGAAGCTCATCTTGTCGCTTGTGATCCTCTGACTGTCCCAACTCTCTAAATCTATCTTAGACGTTTAGACCTTCGAAGTTTTGTGTGCTTTTTACAAGGCCATTCAAACTCTAGTAAACAGAAATAAACGTTGCTTAAAATATTAATGTCACTTACCTTTCCCTTCTATTCCCGGGCCAAATACTTTCACTTTACTAGTATCCACGGCGGGATCCACCTTCACACGTGCAGGGAAATTTGGAACTGGTTCTCCACCATATTTCATAGAAAGTGTATGCATCCCAGCAGAAAGGGGGACATAGGTGGCTGCATAAGTTCCATCTTTGTTATCCTGAACCAACACATCAGCCGCAACCCCAGAATCTGATACAGCTTCCATGGATAAATTCCCCGGCCCTGCCTCAGAGCAATCAACATTAAGAAGTCCTGCTTCTCCAACCTTCCCACGCTGAAGGCCAGGACCAGTTGCAACAACCTTGGTGGGATCAAATGGCATCTCAATGGCTGCTTTAAATGGAGAACCAGGGATGTGGGTTTCTTCGAACAGGATGTTGACAAAATATTCGCCAGGCTTGGTTGGTAAATAGGAGACAGAACAAGTCCCATCACCATTGTCTGAGCATTCAATTTTGGCCTCACATGGACCTTCCACAGTAAGACCCAAGCCTCCAGTCCCAGCACCTTTAGTGTCAATTGAAAACTCTCCTGGTTGTCCAACAAGGCCACCTTTCAAGCCTGGGCCATAAGCTTTCACCTGTAATCAAATAATACAGAAAACAAGACAATTACTCTCAGAAACAAAAGTAATACCCACTTAAACACAAGTATTGTAAAAAAGTATGTCTGCCGCTTTTGTCTCCAATAGAACTATTTATTCTTTTGCAAACGAGTTTTAGTCAAACATATTATATGAGTCGCACATTATATGAGTCAGTAGGAAGGGGCAGAGAAGTAAGAGTAAAATCATGCTTATATCATGACCTACAGGGGTCAGAAAGACAGATAAAGTGCTCTCACTGTGTTTATAATCTGCAACCCACAACCTTGTACAAAATGAAATCCATGTTCTGTGCCAAAATGCTGTATAATTCTATAAGCAACAATAATATTCTCATTAGCCACCTATGTAAGTTAGCTAACGAATTCGTAAGCTACTTAACAAAAGCAAGTAACACTTTACTTTCAGTGCCTTGCCATTTTAAGATCTCTTATTTTTTTTAATCCTTTTTAGGTCTCGCTTAGGCAGCGCTTGCGCTGTCTCTTTGAGTCATGCTGTATTCAGGATATGTGAAGGAAGCTCCGCCCACTTTCCGCCCATCTTTTTAATTGGCTCCTGTCCCGGTCCTTTGTACATGGTGATTCTTCAGTGGTCAATAGGCTTAGTAATCCCTCCTTAGTAACGCCTTGTCTCTTCTTGTGACCTCCCATGAGGACACTCCCTGTTACTTGTGTTGTTCCCTGCTATCTTTCAATTACAGCCTCCAAGAACTATTTTTTTTTACAGGGCTTTCTCCTGCCTGCTGTTGGACACGCTCTCCCGCACTGCACACCAAGCTTGATATTCATGGCGGCGCCCCCCCTCCCATGCCTTGAACTTCAATAATGGCAGCCGCGCTGTTTATATAGCGCGGCACAAGCATATCCTTTTTAAATTTTGTTTTTTATTACATTTTTTTATTATCGCGCGCGCCACCAAAATGCTTTTCGTTTAAAATGTATCTGTTTTTATAATGTGTGGCACGCCAAGCTTCGTTATTCATGGCGGCCACACACCTATCTCCCGCTTTGGCGTTAGCCACGGCTCTTCCCTTCTACCCCGGCCACGGCTAATATAGAGGCGGGGACAGCGAGTCATACAAACTTCCCCAGCCTGGGCAGCTGCCTATTCTACCGAAAAACAAATAACCATTCGCAACGGCCCCCTAGCGACCCATGATTCGCTCCCAGCAACCATGTGACCATTGTTTACAACGTTGCTGGGAGCGATGCCACCGACATTGTGTGGAAGCGTGGAGGGCTGCAGGAGGCATGAGCAGCTGCAAGCCAGGCTGCTAGAGGGAGCCGCAGGGCAGGGGCGGCAGACGGGCGCAGCGGCAGCCAGGCCAGCTCCAGGGTGCCAGTGCTTTGCCTGACTTCCACACTCTGCCGAGCCAGGCGCGCTATGCCTCAGGGCTGCTTCCCTCTTGTTTTTTTTTTTGTTTTTTTTAAAAATCTTTTTTATTGAAAAGAAATCAACATAAAACAATACAAATAAAACAGATGCAGTGATGAGCAGTCGTCAAGATGTTCAAAAACGAGCAACGTAAAATTACAGATAAATACAAATCAGCACAATGGGTCAGTAACACAGTCAGAGGAATTACGGTCCCAGTTATCTATTAAGACCTTATAGCGTCTCATTATCAACAATGAATGGGGGAGTGTCGCTAAAGGGGGTACAAAGTAAACCTCTGCTCTTGTTCCAGGGGCCCCATATTTTCGTCCACTTGCCCGGGCATCCTCTGCTTTCATAAACCACCCTCTCCGCCTGCATACACCAGTCCATGTCGGACTCCCAGTCAGCTTCCCTCTTGTTTTTAACATGGTAATACTATTCTCTTACCATGTTATACGTCTATATTTAAATGTCTTTGTTCAGTGTTTTCCGGCACGCTAGTGGTAATAATATTGTTGAGTGTGGTCAGAGTACGTGGGAGAGTAGACTATTAACAATGTATTTGAACTATTTACAAGCTGTGGCTTGAAGAAAACAGATGTTACATAGGAGCCCACACGGGTGCCTCAATGCATGGCCAGCAACCACTCCTTGCTTGCATGGCACCTTCAGTGTTACTATTTCTTCTGCAAGGAGGTCTGAATAAGGTTTTGGATTCCCGCCATAAAGCACCTGATGCCCATGAAAGTGACAGCTCTCCTCCCAACCTTCCTCCTCTCCGGTCGGGTCAATAGTTGTCTCATCTGTAATTGGAATGTTTCGGTTGAGGTGTGTGTTAACATCATTGCACAAAACAAACTCCTAAAAAAAATTTTTTTTAGCATTTCTATTTTTTGCATTCAAGGTTTTAAAATGAGTAGTTTGCGTTTTTGCTTGAGAAATCTATTCAGTTTGCCTAACATTTGCATTTCTTTCTCCACCAGCATTTACCTTCAGTTTAGGAGTATTTCAATGAACATTTCTTGACAATTCGTAGACATTCTTTGTATTATAGTTCTGCGTTTTTGGATTACCCCGCAAATCCAGTTTGTCATTATTAATCTATGTTCAAGAATCTGCTCTCCGTTTACACACTTTGGATTGGATACAGCATAAGCTGGTAGAGCAGAGCTAATTATCAGACTAGTTTTTGACGAAATCTGTCCCACTTTGTTCAAATTTTTGTTCTGGATTTCTTTGTTTAGTAAAAGCTTATCTATCCTCTGTTGAAAGGTGGAGCTTTTAAAATAACGTGTGGTTCAACATATGTGTTTGCACAGTACGATCATGCAAGAACATCAATCTGGCCTGTCTGCTGCCTTCATTTATTGTATTTGGATTAAGGGAAATGAAGCTACGCCACCTTGGTATAATTTTCTCCCTCTGGGTCACAAGAGACTAGGACCTGCTTTAGAGCTGGGAGGACAGCTTACTCTGTCACAAACGTGACCGATATCCAGTCTGCTTTTTATAAGTGCCATAGAAGTTAATTCACTAGTAATAAGCCGGATGGGACACCCGTCACCCTTGTGACAGAGTTATACGCCCACACCAAACTCTAGATCAGGCCATATATTGGCACCTGTGCGTTGATTTTGCTGGTGCTACAAGTTCCCCCTATCTATACGCTATGTTGGAACAGATGTCTTCATGGCTTCAAAAAGCTGTACTGTCCTGCACTGCTCATTTTAAGGCCTCTTTAATGTCTTTCCCCCACTGAACTCAACAAAATCCAAGCCTACTGAAGATGCTCCAGCTGAAAGGAGGTACTCCCAAAGTATAGCTCTAACAAAAGTGATGATAAGTAAATACATTTTATTGTTCAACTAATTAAAATCGTTGCAAGTTCACAAAAGTGACGGTGTCTGCTGTCGTCTCATACCAGGCTATGGGGTGACTGGCAATGGTGCTGCAGTTCATAGTTTAGGGACACAGGCCTTATTACCTGAACCCTGGGAGGACAGTTGTTTGCTGGTCTCTAGCTGTAAATGGGAGCTCAGTCACCCATGACCTTGACTTGTGTATATAGTACGTCTCTGTGATATGAGTGTTTTTAGGTTGAGCCTGGGCAGCGCATGCGCTGCTCTGTGAGGCATGCTGTACTAAGGTATGGAATAGAAGCTCCGCCCATTTCCCGCCCATCTTTTCAATTGGCTCCTGTTACTGTCCTTGCGAAATCGTTGCATTTAATTTGTGGATAGGCTTAATAGTCCCTCCTTGGTACCGCCTTGTCTGCATTTGTAACCTCCCATAACGACTGGACTTTACTTGTGTTACACAGTCTGCTTTATAAGTCGTGAGCACTATTTTCTTTAATGATCTTCCCCTATTCCACCCACGACATCGCAGCACGCCGCTCGCTTTCTATATTATTAGTAATGTATGTATTTAAATTACAGCGCGGTCCGCTTTAACTATAGCGGCCACGCTTATTTAATTATTTAATTTACGGCGCAGTCTGCTTTCACTTTAGCGGCCGCGCTTATTTAATTATTTAATTTACAGCGTGGGCCGCTTTCACTTTAGTGGCCGCACTTATTTATTTAATTACCAGCGTGGACCGCTTTAACTTTAGCGGCCGAGCTACAGAGCCTTTCGAAATTAATTCATTTTTTTTCACTTTGGGTGAAAGCACCTCATACGCGCTTTTACTTTAATGTTGGCCGCGCACCTTTCTTTAGACGCTGCTCACTGTAACCTGAATACGCAAGCAGCGTCTAAAAATAGAGGCGCGGACACCATTAAAGTGGTCTCGCATTTGCGAGAGTTTGAGCTCTTGGCATTAAAAATAACAATGCCTTTTATATATGTGTTGCTTTAAAAACACATAAATAAAAGGCATTGTCATTTACAATGCCAATAGCTTAAACGCTCGCAAATGCGGAACCTATTGCATGGAAAATGCTTGTTGAGGGCAGTTATCACCACAACGAATAGCATATTGTGATGAAGGGCAGACTGCCCTTTGAGGGACCTTCTACTGAAGGGAGCTAGTTGTGATCTTCTCTCCGTTTTACTATGCGCCTCAGCTTATCAAAAACAGCCTATCGTAACACTATGTGAAATAATTCAATGCTCTTCTTATAGATATACATTTCGTGTCAGGCAAAAGAATTAATAGGAATGTAGAACGGACAGAAAATGAACCCAATTTCTGGCAGTGCACTCTCTTGTACGTACATAAGAGGTTATTCAGGTCACAAACACAGATCTTATATTATCTGCAGTCAAATGTTGAGGACTTCTGTATGCTACTTTTTGGAACGTCCTCAGGATTGTTGGGCAGGTGAGACAATAATGTTGCTTGAAATACATTCTACAACTACCGTCAAGGCCCTACTGAAGATGTCAGACACCGGATGGGTGAGGGGCTATTAGCGAGAGCATGATAGCTCTGTCAAATCCAGATGCTACTAGTATTACAGACCTTGGAAACAGTGAGTAGTGGCTTCTAAATCAAGAGATGGGCAATAATTACTACTGCAATTGACATGCTCTGAATTTAACAATCCTACATTATTGCTTGCAATGCCAGAATACATATTCCAAATTAAATCATTACAGAACCATCAGCTTTGAACGAGGATCCAGGTCAGAAAGATATAGCTGCTTTGAGAAACAAAAATTCAAAATACTGCTCCAATTGATAATTTTACCTTGCTGGGATCCGGCGGTAATGTTGCTTCCACAGTGTAAGGGCTCCCAGGAATTGGATTACCATCATAACTCACATCAACCATGTAAAGACCTTCTTCTTTTGGGATATACTTAGCAACACTGCGCTCCTTTCCAGGAACTTGCTCAACAAGACATGGGACGGCTTTCCTGGAAGGGCTAGCAATCAAGACGTCCAGTTTGCCTTGACCTCCAGCTTCCTTTGTATCCACTGTAAACTCTTCGTCCTTCCCAACTTCTACTCCTAGAAAAGAATGGACATCAGAAAGTCTTCAATTAATGAACTGCAGCGTGGACCTCAGAGCTTCACTTATGAATGAGGACAGGTACAGGTACCACTGCTTTGTACGGGACGTACAAAATCAGGTGACCAAAACCAACATACTTCCTAATCATACGATGTGCATCTGACTGTGCTAGTATGCCTCTGAAAATGAATTTGGACTAATACTCCTAAGGACGAGATAGCAATGAGGAGAATAATGACCTCCATACAACCATGCGTACACTACAACCACACTACTAAGTGCAAACTAAAGTACATAATCTCACTCAAACGTTTACTGTACAATTGCATATTCTCTTAAATATCACCTATTTCTGATTTCCAAATTGTTGGGACCTACCACTGCTTTGCTACCAGGTCCAGAAATAGATTATTCAGTTTGATACAAGCAGAGAGCATTGGCACCTTTGTTGCCTATTTGTGCTGAACACCAATGGGGCAACAAATTGAGACCCTGCATCAGACACTTGGATCCCCAACATTTTGAAACATGTCTAAGAAACTGTGCAGAAGCACAGCAAGGTCAGACTGACCACAGGTGACCCTTCATGTTTAAAATATTTTAAATGAAAAGCATGTCAAGTATCCACTATCTGATGAATATAACAAGAGTACACAAACTATTTGAACATTTCCATGATTCAGTTACAAAATCAGAGTAACAAGAGCTAACCCTTTCTTTCCCTCGTCTGCACTGAAATTAAGAAATGAATGCCAGAGCTCATCTTTGCCTTAGTAATGGAATGAGTTACTAGGGTCCAGACTCAGTTTCCAGGTACTGACTATCATATTCAGTGCTTGCCAATGAACAAACGTATTTGCCATTGCAAAAGAGCAATCAGATGTAGAGCACCTATTGAAGATAAAATACCAAAATATCTAAAATAAGATAAAAAGTAAGGCCAAGGCAACTGAAAAAGCACAACAGGGCCCACCAGCGACTACAACTCTTCAAGAATCTATTCTGGCGTTTTAAGAGGAAAAGAAGTACATTTCGAAAGTTTACTGTATATTACATTTCAACACAATTCCTCATCCTTTTAATGGGGAAGTTGTGAGATGGTGCTAGCCAGCTCTTGGGCGACTTCCAGCTCCACAGAATAAAGCTCCTGTGCTTTGGAGTAAGTTACACTGCAGTCTGAACGACACGTGTGAGTCCAGATGGTAAAGGCATTTCCTGAGCCCAGGGACCACCGAGAGGCAGAATAGCTGTTACAGACATGAACTTCTTTCTATAAATCTAGCACATTTTAAAAACCTGCAGTTTGAAAACGCTTGTAAAAGTCAGGCAGGTCTAAGCATCACAGGGCTCCTTGCACAATTTGCACAGATTTCTGACTTTTAGGGATTCACAATCCACAAGAGCATACATGCAATTCTACACACGTGGTAAATATCCATGCATATTCCTGGTGCATTACACTTGCTTTTAAGCAATGTGCATTTGAAATTCTAAGTTTATTTCCCTTTTTTTCCATTGCCTGCAATAGTTTTAGGTAGAAAAAGTTCCTTCCAACCCCCCCCCCCCCCCATCTCCTCCCCCTTCCCTCCCCCCCCCCAATTAACCGCAGTGGCAGACAGAAGATTTTTACATACAATTTACTAACTTACGTGAGTGAAGGGGTTATTGAGAAAGGTCCTACCAGTGCTAGGGGTAAGTGTGTAAACCTGGCCATAATTTTCACACGTTATTCTCTGTTTTAAATCTCAATCTGTACATCTGGTGCAAATGTAATTTGCGCTTGCGGTTTCTGCGGTAACATTCCCAGTTCGTGTAGGTTCTAACAAGTGAGGGTTAAACTCCATTGTGACGGGCTGTGTTTACACACCTTCAGAACGGCAACCCCTCTACTGGGAAAATGCATGTCCCCAGCCATACTCCTACACATACGGCTGCAGAAAGTCTGCCATACTTGTACATTTACCACAGTAGTAGTAAGTTCCATGTTTGAAAGAAAATGTACACAAATCCTAAATGGGGGGGTTTGAAATTTGTTGTCATGTACTTAAGCAAAATTTCAAGAAAATTACACCTAATTATGTGAAATGCAAATTTGTCATTTAGCACTATATTTTTGCGCAAAAGGTGGCTTTGCACCAATTTTTTGACACAAGGACACGTTTCACGCAAAAAAGAAATAGCCCAAAATACACAAGTGCTGTGAGCTAAACCTGCTCGCGTTCTGGCTGTTTGCATTGTTCAAGAGCGCTCGCAATAAAATTCTGCTAAGAATGGCACGTATCTACGCAACATGGCGCAATGGCGTAATTTGGGGAATTTCGTGTAACAAGCTTAAGGGCAAATTCCCGAAATTATGCCAATTACTCTGGTGTAATTTTAATTTCTCTCTGGCCTAATCCAAAGCCACCAAACCAGGATGAAACAATTTTAACCTCAGATGGCACCTTCTGTACACAAAGTGAATTGACTTGGCCTCTCAATGAGCAACTATTTGCAGAAAGTAAAACTCTATGCTCTGGTGATCATTTTACTCACTGCTTTGAAGTCCACTGACTTTAACCTTGCTCAGGTTCAGCGGGGCTGCAACTCCCACATTGAATGGACTTTTTGGAACCGGATCTCCGCCGTACTCAATGGAAACTTGCATGTTGCCCTGGGAAGAAAAGTTCACATTCATTGTTAAACATGAAGGACTACAATGCCTCACACATTCCCACCTCAATGGGCCAGATGTACAAAGAGTTAGGATGCAAACAGTGGTCACAAAGCTGCACTCTGACTATTCACGACCTGATTTTGTGATGCGAACTATATTCTAACAGATTGCATCGCAAATTCTCCAGTCGCAGAAGAACCGTATAACGTGTGGCTACAAACACAGGATGGTGGACTTCAAGGAACAGCAGACCACCATCCCTGGGCTTCCATACCCAAACTGGAAACTTTTTTTGTAAAAGCAGCCCCCATGTTCCATAAAGGTACAGAGGCTGCTTTAAAAAATAAAAAAATTAAAAAATTATAAAAGCTTGATTCTTTGGGAAGATATTAAGAGAAGCAGGCTACATAGCATGATTCCCTGTGGGGAAGCTGTCCAGTGAGGACAGCTTTCCCTTTGCGAACCGCTTGAGGAATCAGTAACATTTTAATGGTTTGCAACCACAATTGTGTTCACAATCCATTGATACATCTAATTTCAAATCACATGAGGAGGGGATGAACCTTTAAGCCCTTCCTAACTGTGATCTGGAAACTTCTTTTTGCTATTCAGAAATCCTTTTTTAAAAAACAAAAGGGGTTTCATTCGGGGATGCAGACCCAGTGATTTTGTAAATCGCAAACTTTGCAACCGCGAAAAAATACTTTAATGCGTCTGGGCTAGATTGAACAAATAATTTTCAGACACTGTAGCCTCTAGCTCTGACATTTGCAGAACCAAACAAACGTAGGAAACCACACCTCAGATTTACATACAGCTCAAAGACAGCTGGAAGTGCAAAGAAAACAAGTTTAGAAGGAAGTTTTAAAAACTTTTAAATATATAAATATTTAAAAGGTATAGATTCGTGCAATGGCTGCATCGACATTAAAAATCCCCTTCGTATACTGCAGTATGTCAAACAGTAGACCAATAAATTAGCACCGCCTAGGTAATAAAAACATTTAACACAGTTTGGGGTAAAGGGCTTTTTTCAAGCTTCCTGAATTCACTGAGTTATGTGGCAAAAAGTCTCAGAAGGCACCATCTCCAGGGTACTCTGTCAAATACTTTGGAGTGTGTTATTTTAATTAGAATTGTCCTGTGAAAAAGAAACTCACTGATGCGTTTTTAATACCAATAAAGTTCATTCTAAATGTTTCCCCATTTAATTCAAGCTGCTTCTGATGAATTGTTATACTAGCAGAGCAGGCTAGAATGGAATATTGCTTAAGTTGTGTTGCCACGAGGTCAAGCAATTTGCCACACTATCACTATGTAAATGGAAATAGTTAGGTCTGGACTATAGAATGCTTAAGCTGCCTTCTCAACTTGTAAAATAAAAAAATACAAATCATAACTTAAAAATATGTGCGTATATATATATATATATATATATATATATATATATATACACACATATATTTATATTATATATATATATATATATATATATATATGTCGCTGGTGTTGTAGAGTGCTCTATACATGAGCTGCTCTCTACCTAAACTTGAGAACTACCCAGAATTCTCTGCTTCTTTTTTTGCATAATTTATGTGGTACTGTAAGCCTGAAAGAGTATTTTTTTTTTTTTTTTTTGTCCTCATTCGCCTTTAACCCTCTTGAAAAGAGGCCAACCGCCATTCGTAACCCTTCTGAACAAGTTCAGGAGACTGATAGATCAAAAAGTCAGACCAGGATACGCTCAATAGACGGGAGGGACATCAAGGGGTAAGGGTAGGTTTTTTTTTTTTACTCCACCTCGGTCTTAATAGACCTGACGGACCATATCGGAGACCTGGGGAAGCCAAACTGAGGTCCAAGGAGTAACCAGGAAAGGCATAATCATAGGACACGGGAGAAGAAAAAAAAAAAAAACCCGGGCACACTATCTCCACTGTGTCAATAAGTCCCAGAAAGCGATCTTATTCTTCCTGCAGGATCTAGCCATGTCCACCTTGGATACTTCGTATAGCGAGGTCAACCATTCTGAATGGGATGGTGATACAGAAGCCACCCAATGCTTACATATTTGTCTCCTTACCATTAGAATTGCATAAAACAGTAGAGATCTTGCGGGTCCCGTAATGTGATCATTGAGGCCAAAGATGATTAGCGGGAGACTGATGTCCAATGATATCTTCAGGATGGACTCAAGAGTCTTCTTCACATTTTCCCAGAAGGAGCAAATACCGGGGCAATCCATAAACATGTGCACATCTGATGCTTCAGGCAGCCCGCATTTGTTACAAACTTTCCCTATCTGAAATTTCGATAGCTTAAGTGGGGAAAGGTACGCTCTATGAGCCGTAAACAGATGGTTTCGCTTCAACCAGGCAGGTTTAACTATTCTGTGCAGGACACTAAATGAATCCATCCAAACTGAATCACACTGAACCTCCATCAACTCTCCCCATAGCTCTTCTGGAAGTTTAAAAACGCCATTGAATTCCTCCTCTATTGCCCAGTACCAGACTGAGACCTCCTTTTTACCCACCGGCCTCACCACTATTTGTTCTTCCAACTTACTGATCTTCCCAAAAACTAAATTATGGCTACTCTGGGCCTGGGCCCAGCTTTTAATCTGAATGTACTTGAATCTGGAAAGGCCAGACCCCACTCTCTCTCGAAGATCTTCCCAGGAGAGTAGGGAACCCCCATTCATCAAATCCCCCCACGTTGTAATCCCAGAATCCCTCACTGGTTTAATCAAACTGTCCTGAAAGCATGCAGGTGTACCTGGGGAGTCCCACAGTGGTGCTAATCTGGAAAAATAACTGAGCCCCATTTTCCTTCTTATTGTAGTCCAGTTTTTTACCATCGAATGGAGGACCTTCAATTTAACTTTTTAAAAAAAATTTTGATCACCAAATTTGAACATAAACCCTTCTTCCGGTAACCCTGCCCCCCTTAACATAGCCCTGAACATCTCACCTCCCGCTGTGCTGGTGGGCATTTTCAGCAACATCCTTGAATGTGAGAGCTGAAATGCCCAAGCATAGTATTGCAAGTCGGGTAACGCCAAACCGCCTTTATCCCTCCTCCGCCTAAGCTTCTTCCAAGCCAGCCTAATTGATCTATACTGCCAAATAAAAGAGTTTATCTCACGTTGGCATTTCTCTATCTGTTGTTTGTCAAAATACAGCGGGATGGTGTTAAAAAGAAAAGTAATCTTAGGCAAGATTGACATTTTCACCAGATTATTCCTCGCCAAGATAGATAAGGGGAGGTGAGCCCATGATTTCATCTGCTTTTGACGGTCCTTAAAGGCGTGATCGAGATTGTATTCTGGAATTTTGCCAACCTCCTGTAAAATTGTAATCCCCAAATAACGCATAGTAGAACCAATTTGGAGTTGTGTATCTTTTATATTCCATGCCATGATTTCAGTTTTACTGGCATTGATTTCATAACCCGAGATTTGGCCAAATTCCTCCGCGCGTTTAATGACTGTAGAAAAGGCTGAATCCAGGTCAGTTGTTAGGATAAGGATGTCATCTGCATACAGGGCCACCCGCCTCTCCCACTCTCCAAATTTAAAAGAAGTAATGTTATTATCTTCCCTGAGTACCTGTGCGAATGGTTCAATATACAGGTTAAAAAGCAGCGGAGAGAGCGGGCAGCCCTGTCTCGTCCCTCTGGTGATTTTAAATATATCAGTCAACATTCCATTAACTAGCAATCTAGCTGTTGGGGCCTTATATAGCAATCTTATAGCGCGGCAAAATTTGTCCCCCAAATTGAATTTTTTCATTACCTCAGACAAGTATGCCCAATTTACTCTGTCGAAGGCTTTAGTTGCGTCGAGGGTTAAAACTGCCAGAGGGAGTATAAAATATCTATTGCTCCTACTAAGTCATAAGTAAGATCTGCTAATTGGCGCCCTTTGACAAAGCCCTTTTGATCTAGATGAATAATATTATCGACCACCCCCCCCAGCCTGTTTGACAATATAGCCGCGAAAAATTTATAATCATTATTGAGGAGTGAAATTGGGCGAAAAGACCCACAATTAGTCGGATCTTTACCAGGTTTCAAAATCAGTACAACCGTAGCGTCACTCCACGAACTAGGTGGATTTTCTCCCTTCAAAAGTATGCTGTTATAAACTTTAGCAAGTACTGGAATAATAATTTCTTTAAGGGAACGATATAGCTCCCCCGGAAGCCCATCTGGGCCGGCTGCCTTCCCTCTTTTGGACTGGTCAATTACCCTTCTTACTTCCTCTTCTGTTATTTCTTTATCTAGATCTAATTTTTGATCCTCCGAGATGGTCGGTAGAATGACCTTCTCCAACCACCTTTTTCTCTTATCGCTATCATCAGTGATTGGTTCTTTATATATTTCTTGAAAAAATCTCGAAAAGCCATCCCAATATCTAGGCTGGAGGAGCTGAGATAGCAACTCATCTCCTACCTTAATCTCTTTTATATGATTACGGATCTGGTCTGATTTTACTTTCCAGGCGAGTAGTTTTCCAGCCCCTTCGCCAAATTCGAAATGTGATATTTTACTTGCTTCCCATCTACGAGAGATTCTCTCTTGGAGGATACCCTCCAACTGTTTTTTAAGCAAGTCTATTTTTTCCAGCTGTTCTTTTGACTCAATTCCTATTTGAGTATTCAATTTATTCTCTATTTCCTTCATTTCTGCCTCTAGGCCCATAGTAGTTTCTCTAAATTTCCGTTTTCTGAAGGTAGCTCTGTTGGTAATACAGCCTCTCCAGTAAGCTTTCAGAGAATCCCAGACAACAGAAATACTGGAAGTATCTAAATTCACTTCCCGAAAATATCTAGTCTCAAAAAGAAGAAAGTTAACTTCGTCTTCCTCCAGCAAAATAGTTCGATCGAAAGACCAAGATCTAAACTGCTGCTGCTGTATAAAATTTAAGTTTAGTAGGATTGCCGAATGGTCCGAAAGATGTTACGGCAAGTATTCAATATCTTTCACTAGATCCTTAAGATTGTAGCTAATCAAGGCATAGTCGATTCTAGACTTATGTTTATATTTCAAGTTTCTAAAACAAACTCCCAATTGACTCCCCGCCCGTTCCCTCCATATATCAGAAAGGCCAATCTGATTCATTATTGTCATAAGTAGCTGCCGAGATTTAGAAGGGACTACCGCCCTGGAATTTGGCGATTTGTCAAGCTTAGGATTCAACACTATGTTAAAATCACCCCTCCAGATAACAGGTTCTGGGCAGTCTATGAGGTGGCATCGAATAGTATTTAGACAGGAGGGATCATCCTGATTCGGACCGTGATAACCCACTAAACAAAGAAATATACCTCCTAAAGATATCCTCAAAATGAGCCATCTACCACTATGATCTTCCCTATAGTCCAATAGTTGGGCTTTAGCTTGTTTTTTGAATAGAAACAGCACCCCTCTAATATTTGCCGTCTGATCAGTACAAATAAAAAGATCTACCCATTTCTGATTTTTAAAAATGTCTTTGATCTCTAGTTTCAGAAGATGAGTTTCCTGGATGGCAATGACCTGCGCCGGAGAGTCTCGTAGATATTGTAAAATTCTAGCTCTTCTACTCTTCGTACGCAGGCCATTGACATTCCAGGACATAAACTGGAGTGAGGTCATGGTGGTTCTTCCTTCACTTCCGCAACTGAGCTGCTGATCAAGCGACACCTGCCACCTAGTTCTAGCCCTCTCTGAACCCACACGCCCTCCAAGATTTCTTCTCTGACCATCTTACTGAACTTTTGGCCTAAATAATACTGAAAAGGTATTGGTAAATGAGGAATTTTTGCCTTTAAGCCCCCTGTGCCCCCCCACCCTCCAAACCCCACCCACCCTTTGGGAAACCCATCCCTAATTCCTCTGGCCTGATGGATGACCAGGTTTACGTCCTACAGCCGCTCTACCCTCCCCTAACCTCTAAAATATGTTGTGTCTGTTGTGTCTGTGGCGATGTGTTAAAAAAAAAAAAAAAACATGCACCCTCACACCTTATTGTATATGGTGTATTGTATGTTCAAATGTACTTTCCCCCTACATCTTTTTTTTTTTTTTTTCCTTCCCTTTTGTTTTATATCTTTATTATCTTTTCTCATGTTTCGCTTACCTCCTTTCTACCCTTCACTTGGCTAAATACTACCATCATAGAGCGTCACACCTATAAAGACAAAGTGCCAAATTCAGGAGTAGAGAGGGGGTCAGGTGGAAGGATTCAACAAGCCTCATTCTACACAAAGTCAGGCTTCCACTCATCTCGGATCAACCCTACCCATTCAAATTCAATCCTTCCCGGAAGGTATATTACTTAGGGATTCCAATAGCTCGTCTGCCTCATATGGAGATCTGATGTTATACATCTTATTATTGAACATAATTTTTAAAAAAGCGGGAAATTTCAGTTGCACTGTAGCTCCCACCTTCCTGAATTTGTCCATCCTTTGGCCCAATTCCCACTGGCGCTCCAGTGTAACTTTCGATAGATCCGAACGCACCTCAAAGGAGAAGTCAGGGCCTTTTAAAGATTTAGCCTTCAAAGCCAAATTCAAGATCTTCTCCTTGACTGCATAAGTTAGAAAATTAATGAGGATCTTCCTAGGTTTAGATCTACCAGGATTAAGGCGAAAAGGGTCTCTATGTATCCTCTGGATATCCTTCTCCAGAAAGCCCACCGATTCCTCGAGATTTAAAGAGTCCCTAAGTAATGCAACGATGAAGGACTTAATGTCTGCCCCTTCCTTACCCTCTGGAATCTTCAAGAGACGAAGATTGTTTCTTCGGGAATTGTTCTCGAGTATCTCCATTCTGTCCCGTATGGCATCCCCATCTCTAGATAGAGTTTGAATTTTTTTCTCTGCAGACCCGAGATTTGCCTTAAGCTCTTCAACCGAAATCTCCAAGGATTCAGTCCTTGAATTCAAAAGGTCAACCTTTTTTTCCAGAGTTTCGCAGGCCGCTCTGATCTCAGTCTGATTGACTGCTGACACTGCGAAACCTTGTTTTATATCTTCTTTTAAAGAAGCGAAGAGGCCTTCTATCGAATTCTTAACTGAAGTCTCTCCACCCCCACTTTCAATCTGGCCCTGTTGCCTAATCTGCTGTTCCGTTGTTATCCCAAGGACTTCAGAGGACCTGGGTACTGAGGGTAGTTCAGAGGGGGGGGCTAGCAATCTCAGGAGTGATGGCGCTAGTATTTACGCTAATATTAGCGTTGATATTTGTGGGGTTGGTCTTACTATTGACATTTTCAAGGGGCTCTTTGGGATCCATATTGAGAGAGGAATTAAAGGGAATAGCTAGGCCGTGTGATCGGGGGGCACAGTGAGATCCCTCCTGTTTTAAGATGGTAAGAATCTGAGGCTGTACCCTAAAGAATGAACGCAAGGATGGAGTAACTTTAGCAGAGCTGAGTTTAACGGGTACTTTAGTAGACCCTTTACTTCTAAGCCCCTTTATGCTCCTCCCCTTATCCTTATAGTTCTGAAAAGCAGTGTCGTGGCCGACCTGAGATACCTCCTGATGTAGGTCCCCCGATATTAGTGACTCTGGTGTATCTGTTATGGCTGCTACAGCTTTCGGGGTATCCTGCTACTTAACCTGACCCCCATGAGTGCCTAACTGTAGAGTATGTATGGGTGTGTATTTCACACGCTTCCCCTTCCTCCTAGCCCCCTTCCTACTCTTTGATATGGGAGAGTCTGCCCTTGACACCTGCTCCTGCACCACAATATGGGGCGCCTCTTGTGAAGAGGACGTCTCGTTCTTACCACCTTCACCCCCTTTGCCACCTTTACCACTGCTGCTGCCACCATCCACCTCCTCGTTGTTTTCGTCCTCCTCGTCGATGTCAGCTCTGCCTGTGGGGCTGCAACCCTTCTTGCCGGCCACACGGGAAAAAAAGGAGCTGATTTCCCCGGCAGCGCTTGTTCTGACACTGCCGCTATTACCCCGGAGGAGACCGCGGGCCGCAGCTCTGCGACCGCGTCTCAACTCCAGGGCAGCTCTGGACCAGCGCGGCAGGGGAAGGAAACGTGAGGCACCCAGCCACTCCACGGAGCCCCCAACACACATGGGGAGGAAAGAAAAAGCTCCAACCGGGATCCTCGCCGAATAACGAAGGTGACAGCACTTCAAGGCTCAGACACACATCAAGTGCCGCGAAATCGGGAGAGGGAGAGCACTGCTTGGTACGTGCGCTACCGCTCAGCTAGCGGGCGCCATGTTTCCCTCCCAAAACGTATTTCCTAGCCTGAAAGAGTATTGTATATATATGTATATATGAACACCACATCCGATTCCTCACATGTAAACCGGACACCGACACGGGGAGATTTCAGGAATTTAAAAGTCTTTATTCCTCCATTACGCTGCGACGCGTTTCGGCATTCACTGCCTTGATCACACCATATATATATATATTTCACTGAAAACAAAGTTTAAAGTGACATTATAGTTAGGTGAAATTTTACACGAACAAAACCACTAAAATCCACTGAAATTCACCAGTTATAGTTATCACAAGTAATTATAATTTGTGCGCTAAAGTAACTATAACTCGCTCACCCCTGCCAAGCACAGTGTTGTCATCAATTATGTCATTCATTTATTAAATAATTTATTTTGATCTCCAGGACCATAAAAGTACAACATAAAAACAATACAAATAAAATCTTCCTCGCAGAGGCATACAAACATGTCATCATAGATCAAATAAGCATTTCGTATCATGCGACTGGTCAGCACATACAGAACTTTAAAAAATTGTATAGCAAGAATAAGACCAACATAAGTTGAATGAATTTTGGAGCTAAAAACATTTAAAAAACAAACAGGGTAGGCCCTATTTCTCTACCAGCAATGACAGATTAGAGTTACCGTGCTAGATCACAAAATGTGCAAATTAGGCAATAAGAAACTGGGCCAGACACAATATTGCTAGCATCATCCAGCCACACACTATTCTGGGGTTTAAGTGAGCTCTGCTCTATCCTCGGCGGTTTTGATAAAGTTTGTGCGCCTCAGCCATACAGACAATAGGAATCTGGAAATTGAGAAAACCATCAATCGGTTTAGGTCTGTAGAGAGGATTCTAAATGACTCAAAATAACAGCCAGTGCCCAATTTCCTACACAGGGGGACTAACCACGTAATTGTTTGGACGCAGTACTCAAAGAACAATATGTGTGCCAATGATTCCGTAGCCTCTATGCAGACTGGGTATAGGTCATCCCCAATAACATCTCTAGATCATGTACGCGAAAATTGGTTGGTTAGAAGAGTCCTGTGCCTAAACTGGATATACAGTTTGTGTGCCAAGGGAGGGGTGATTTCATCTATAGTTGGTTCATATTTGGGCAGTGGTTTGACATCAAGGAAGTCCCCTAGCCGAGAGCCTCTTCTAGACCGATTTATCTGGTAAGTAACAAATTCTCAATAGATTTCTTTTAGCCTGATCTTAGCTACTGTACATAGGTCTTTGGGAGAAGCCCAAAAATCTTGGAGCCTCCATTTTTCCAAAAGCAGGCGTATAGAATTCAGCCAGAGAATTTTGCACACACAATTTGTGGACATCAGATTTCTCAGCTGCACTCGGGTGGAGGTTAACTCTGCCAAAGTCCACAGTTGATGCCAACAAATAAGCATTGTACACTCAGTTTTCTGGGGGATACTCCTGTGGGCCAAGTCAAAACAGAGAGGGATCAATGGGGTGCTTGCCGGTAGGCCCGACAACGACTTGAGGAACCTATCCTCTACTGAAGTAAGTAAATGGATGTTGGCAGAACCCCAAAGTTCGCAACCTTATAGGGCCGCACCTAGAGCTTTCATACTGTATATTTCTAGGGATGGTGCCATACTCCTAGATAACGTTTTCCTGTGGATTTTTTATATGGAGGCTGAATAGTGTGTTAGTGTTAAAGCGATATATGGAGCTGCATTCTCCAAGTTTTGCAGGAGTCTTACATCCAAATAATCGAAGTGGTGTACTTGGTTGATTGTGTTGCTGCCCACTCATTTTCCTCATCATACCCCTTTGCCTGGTTGAACCAAAGAGAATAAACTATGTCTTGGAGCTATATAGTTCCAACTTCCTATTAGAACACAACATTTTAAAATGGTTTAGAAGCTGTTGACGACCTTGGTGAGACTTGGAAAGAAACAGGGCATCGTCCGCAAAGAGGAGTGCTGGAGCGCTCTTACCACCCACCTTGGGGGAGTCACACCCGCCCTTTATCTAGAATTCCCATCTCTTCTAGGACATTCCAGAGCTTAGCTCTGGGGACCAAATCAAAAGCAGCACGTAAATTGATGAAGGCAACAAAGTTTGCCCCCATCAATGAGAACGGTCTTACAGTAAATGCAAATAAACCAGAAGACCTGGTCAGCTGAACTGACTTTGCTTTTAAAACCCGCCTGGAAGTCCGATAATACTTTCTGATCTTCAGTCCACTCCATAGGATGAACAAAGACCTGTTTGTAAAAGATTTTATGGAGGGCATCTAACAGGCTGATATGATGTTGTTTCAGAGTAGCAGTAATGTTATCAATGATGTACTAGAAAATGCCATGAGTGATGTAATATGTGAGGTTTTTAGCAGTACATCCCTGCCCTGCCCCCCTATATTTTTTTTTAAACTTTGTTGTAGGACAGGGAACTGAGCCACCAAGTCCTAAAATGGCTGCCTTCACATCTTTGTTGATGTGGTGGCAGCCAATCAGATCTCAACTTGAGATTTGTCGGGTCCATGGATCCTCTGCCGGGTGAAATATACAATGCTTTTGAGCCTTGAGGCTTAATTTCTCAAAATTCTTACAGAAACGTGGCCCTAACTATACCCAGTGGCAGCCGATACTGGGTAATATGGATATAAATCTATAGCTATTAATCTATATCTATAGATCTATGTCTATATATCTACATCTTCTATATCTTTACACACACTTTAAGACACATACACACGTCTTACTGCTAATGCCTGGTCAGAGTGAAAGAACGCCCAATTTTGTTAAAAAAACTGAGGCAGAAGGAGGCAAAGAGCCAAACAGCTGGGACAGTGCAGGTACAACCTTCGCCAGTTCGGCTACAACCTGCCCCCAACACAGAGGTGACTGCCAAGTCTGCTTTCTGCTTCCTCCCACATGATGGGAGCTGTTTCAGTAAAAAGAAACAATGTTGCTGGCCCACCGTGCAAAATAAACATGACAAACTGGTTAGTATTTTTTTTGCAAAAGATGAACCCCCAAGTGAGATATGTTTTTGGAACTAAAAAAACAATGTTACTATTGGAGATGTCATTTATCACAGAACATGGGAATATATTTAGTTCTTTCCTGTCTGCAACCATCATGCTCAACAAAAAAAATGAATTGCCCTAAATATGGCACCTTCTACAATTGCATTTCTGTTGGTGGCGGTGCTGTCGGAATCATAGTCTTGCTCGACATCTAAATGGTGAGAAAATAGAGGAATGCATGGATGGCATATCTATCAATTTTGATGGATGTCCCAATACTCAATACATCTCTCTCTTTCAAAAGAAACACGAAACATGTAGCAAAACTAATAATGTGTCCTCCACAGAGTGATACCTTCATCACAATAGACTTTTTCCTCTCCCAAGAAGCTCACACCATCCAATATCTTTTGAATCATACCCTCATTGGTTACCGAGACCTTTGGCTAGTGGGATAATATGTGGTGAAGAATCAGTTTCAACCATAGCAGCTGGGGGTTAGTAAAAAGTGGATGAACCCACGAAACCTTGACAATCATGATCCCCTCCCCCATACACCCCTCTCCCTTCACGTACACCGCTGGCAGAGGCTTTGATCACTATTTTCTGTTTTAAACGGCCCTGGCAAACATGGGATCAGAGAAAACATTTAGGGCCTGATTCAAAGTTTGGTGGATGGGTACTCAGTCACAAATGTGATGGATATGCTGACCAACTTATTACAAGAGCAAGGATATAATGCTTTTGTAATAAGGCGGATGGGATATCCCTCACATTTGGGACAGAGAACCCATCCGCCAAACTCTAAATTAAGCTGGAAAACAGTAACAAAGTCTGGTAATGAATGATATTCCCAAAAGCCCTGCAAACCTTGGAGAATACAAAAAGGAAGAAGGTGCTATCAGTACTGCAAGGGAAGAATATATTTGCAGTACCATTAGGCATTGCCAAACACCAATGAATTTAGAAAGAAAAATGTAGGGAGATGGGGGAAGGCCTTTTATAGATTTGCCATAAGTTTATTTAACTAACTCTGGCTGGTCAAACAACACCTCTCCCGTAGGCATTATAAGTAACTGAGAGTTTTGTCTTTGTGCATTTCACAGGAAAGAACAAAACAAAAATCTACATTAATTCACATTTTATTATGATGTAATAATTTTTGCAAAGGACCGAATATGGATCTTTTGAAGGACTCGGAGGTTAATCTAAATGCCATTTACACCCAGGTTTCGCACAGTGCCATGCTTGTTAGGCACAGTAAGCATGGATACTGGATATATAGTAGGGCCAAAGATAAGGCCCTGCACCTGCCGGACAGTGCTGCAGGCAGTACCCGATGGGTACTAAGAGTTCGGCCAAAGTATAACAATATAAGATCAAACAAATCCACTAAAAACTTTGCGATGTTTGTGCGTGCTATTGAGATCACAATTGTCTCTTAACAGTAATCAGCAATCAGTTGGTGCTGATGGGTAGCGTGTCACACATTACAATAACAAATTATATGTTAAAAGGTCCAAACAATTAACAATACAACAATGAATACACTGCACTTAAAAAAACAACAACCAGTCCTCATTGTAGTTGCTGAACAAGGTCTCTGCCCGCCCAGATGCCAGAAGATGTAGTCTTTCTTTTCTCGCGGCACGCTGCGCTTATCCTGCTGCAGGAGGCCCAACTGGACCACTTCTGATATGAAACAATTTTTATTGTTCTTTATTCTCTTGTTTTCCTTCATTTTGGGGGCCACATCTGGTAGTCTAGGCCCTTACACACTGGTGTGGCCCCGGGTCTTGCAGGTCTTTCTCAGAATTCTACACATTGGTCAGTTTGATCATTATGGAAGGGATCCACTTCTGGCTCGCGGGAGGATATTACTCTGAAGAAGTTAATTTGTTAACAATAACTCCTTTAGATGCGGTGCTCTTCTAGTCTCATCTCTCCACCCCAGTGATAAATAGGATTTGGTTGTCGCCCTCCACACCCACCAAGAGTCGTGGCATTCTGATACGGTTAATTCTGGTAGTGCTTTCCAATAGCTCTACCCTGCAGGCCAGTGCTCATTTCTCTTTGAGGCTGGCATCCATGTTCATTTCCACTGCTTTCCGAAGTGGCAGCATTTTTTAATGGCCTCACTTCCGGTCCTTCATAGCTTCTGGTAAATTTGCTCTGCGTCAAGCTAATAACTCCGTCACTTAGTGTGTCTCATTTACTTTCCAGCTCGAATATGAACTTGTCATGGCCCCCACGTTTTGTTACACATGCACTTGAGGTTCCACGACCACGTCCCTTATTAGGGGATCCTGGGCTTAGGGTCTCAGCCTTTTGCTTCTTCTTTTAGCATTTTATCTGCCATTTTTGATTTGATACCAATCTCTTCATGGCAAATTCCTCTCACTTTTTTTCTGTTGCAGGCATCAGGAGCCCAATATTAACCTATCTTCATCCTTTTGGTATCTGCTACCGTCAATGTTCCTTGTAGTCTCTCCACCCAGTCTAAGGGAGAGGAGACACCTTCCACAAGGCCAGCTATTAAGCTAGCCACCTCTCCTTGTTGGTGCCACACCATCTGGGGACCAGAAGGATGCATATTTTTCATCTCCTTCCTCTATTTCATAGTCAACTGTGTTGGCTGTCATTTCTCTTAGAGGACATCAGCAAGGCTACGGGGCCCACAATAGGTCGACCCACTTCCACTGCCAGGAATGTCCCTTGTGCTTCCTCTTACCCTTTTCACCAAACTGCTGATTTTATTCACTGATAAATCAGCATTTTTGTTCAGCTAACTCAAGGTAGCATCACTATGGAGGTAAAGCTTGGCCTCAATTTCTGCACCCCCAGAATTCAGTGGCAATCCTCTACTCATCTGGGGGTTTGTCCACTACTCTTTTTTTATATTGTCCGTTTGCTGACAAGCTGCTGCGCTCCACCCATGGTGAGACCATCAAACCTTGATCAAACCTTGATATTGCAACTGTCCTCAAGTAACCTGATGGCCTGCGTCAGCACTGGCCAGAGAATAAAGGATGCTGTTAGGTCTTTTGGACTTTAGTTAAAACGTGTATGCAACTTGGGACCCCTTGGCCCGCACTAATCGTCCCATTTTAGAAAAACCAATCTGAACCTACGGCCATCTCCCAGTAAGCCTCAAATGCAAACCTTTCCAGCTAAGAAATGCTATTCTATTTGAAGTATGGGACAAATAAAATTGACTTTACAAATTAGAAATTCTAACTTGGTGTTTTTCTGATAAGAAATTAAGTTCTCATTGTATCACTCATAAAAAAGTGCAATTTTTTTCTTTCAAGAGCCACACATATTATAGTTAAGCAGTGTACTTACAGCAATTATAAACAAATTCGAAGGATATTTTTAAGGCGATTCCTTAGGACGGTTTTAACTATCTTGCCTTACACATAGTTATTGCATCCGAGTTACAAGCTCACTGTTGAGTATCACTGTCAACAAATTCCTTAAGTCCAACTTTCTTTCTGCACTTCATAATTCCAACAGGCACCGCTGCGAGGTCAACAATCAGCACTACAGACTGGACGACACCTCAAGATTGATGCGGTAACTGAATATATAAAACATCCCAGTGGTGGGCACAGAGTGGTCTCTGTTCCTGCACTCCCCAGATACTCGTTTTCTGTTCACTGCTACTTTGCCTTTATTCCTCCTGCAGCCCTGTTCATGGCAGGCCAGCTCTGAGCCTGCCCATTGTCTCCTCGGTTTCTCCAAGCACTGATTCATGCGTTCCTCCTGCCCTCCCCCTTGCACACAGGGGCCAATATACACATTTTCGAAGATTAATGGCCTACGAGCGCTGGGTCTACTAAAATGGATTGCTCTGGTTCAGTGTACTGGTTTCACCCCGACAAGTACATATCTGGGCGGGAGAGGATTATACATTAATGTCGTTTTGCCTTTCTGGACCCTTTTTTCCTAGCTGAGATTTTCTGATATTTTCCCACACCCCTTCACGAAGCACTAATTTGCATTTTTTTTCATGCTGAACTACAGCAGATCTACTGCCAAATGAGTTTCACTTGAAAACGTCCAATGTTTTTGCAGTCGATGTTTTGCAATTCATTCTTTATTAATCACCGGTTTAGATTAAACATTTTATTACGAAGAATTCTGTTTGGCTGCAGTAAACTTGTACGGCCAGGGTTTTGTTTGTTACCACAAATAAATGTGTGTTTTTTTTTTTTTAATATACACCACACATGTGGAATTGATCACTCGCCGCGTGTAGCTTGGAACTGGAAGGACTGCGGCGTGGTTTATTTTTACACATCCGATAGCTGACAGACTTGGTTCTGCTACCACTGTATTAAAGCAGAAAAAGTCCCTATACAGCCTCACACCTGGGCTTTTACCCCATCATTTCAAATAAAGTTCGCAAAGCAAACGCAATCCATCTACTGAAGCCAAACCAAGCGCGTTAAAAAACAGTAGTGCAAAAAGAAATTCCAAGTGGCCAACAGAATGCACGTTCTGAAATGAGAGGTATTGCTTCTAGGAAGTCCAGTATCGAGGTCTGTCGACGTCATGTGTTCCTCCTCTGCCAACACGTGCTGCTTTTATACCACCAGACCTGCTTCTGTGAATAGCTGTTCCTCTGGAAGAAATATAAACTACAAAAGCCTCCCTTGTACAAGGCCAGGCTCCTTCTTACAAAGGAAAGTGCAGTAAATTAATTTAGACAATGACCTCATGTTTAGTTGACTACAGGATACTAGGTTATTGCGGAAGGGTTTAAATAACTATATGTATTTAACGCATTGTGTACCACTTCTGGTCTCTAGGCACTGACAACAGGTGTTAATCACTACACATCAATGGAACTTATTTTGTCTTCCAATGAAGGACGAAAAGCTGAGTGGATGGGATTCGAACCTGTGATCTGCAAGCTACACAAAGATCTCAGCAATGGATGCATAGTCCACTGAGCTATCTTACTGGGATAATTAAGGAGAGGTTAATGTCAGCAGACTGAAGAGCTTAAAACAACTCTGAAACGACAAGTTTGTTGTTTCTTTACACTGCTCGTGGTTTTCCCTCAAACATCTAAACCCTGTTAGTCAAATATGTCCAAACCTGGAAGAGGATTTGAATGGTATTTAAAGAAGGGGAGGAAGTCTGCAACTACTGTTGACTAAGCATTGTTTATGATGTCAAGGAGACAGCTTTAGAAACCATATCAATATTTTTCATGTATCATACTCTAGACTACATGTGATTTTTACATGTGACCGCCGTCCCAAATAGTCATTCTCTGCAGGAGGCTTTGAGAGGAGTTTATTTTCCAAAACACAAGAACCAATGAAGGCTGCAGCCAAATGAGATTATGTGGCAGAAGAAAAGTCACTTACAAAAATATCATCCCAATCTTACCTTCAATGGGAGATTTTTTGAAAATTATATTTAGGACAAAGCATTTCTGTCAGACACTATGTTGGTGACAACATTGTACTACTCACTATGGACAAACTTGAGGAACATATAATAACTGGTCAGGTAGCAGGTCAGATACCTACTCCACTTTGTTTTTTTTCTTTCCTGTTGTGTGCATTTCCCATCTCTCTGTGTTTGACCAGACACAATTTGAAACAAAGTTTTAGTTTTATATTTCTTCTGCTGTAATTCTGATCCCTTTGTTAGCAATCCAGTTATTTGCTGTTTCCATTCATGCCGTTCTTCTACAAACAAAAATGAGTCAAAAAATGTGGGGACAAAAAGAAGTGATTTTGAAAATTAAATCACGAGAACTACAAATCAGTGTTTGGATTCATGACCCAGCGGAGTCAAGTAACAGAACCAGAACAAGTGGAGACCTCGCTTAGAAGATCTTAGGGCCTACGGTTCTGTTACTATCAACATATTATAATTACTTTACCATCAAAATTGGTGTAGAAGCTGCTGTTCTATTTTATAGAGATTCGCAACAATTCCCGCAATGCTATCTGCAATCCTCATTTTTTAAAAACACACACACACACACACACACACACCAAGGCTCTCTGCTATCCCTGCTTCTATGAAAAGGACAATCCGACATTGTTTGATGTCTCTATGTGATGTAAATCCTGTTTAGGACCATAAGACTGTGTTTGGTACTATCTAATGCATTGTTACTTGATGGAGTGTCTGAGTACGTTTGAGTCAGTGTCTGTCTGTTTGTTTGAAAGTGTGTGTGTGTGCAGTTTAGGATGTGTGCAATAGTTTGTGGACATTTTTGCCCTTTATGTTTTTCTACTATGTTGATCAAATAATTTAAATAAATATAAGATCCCTAACTCACAAGCTCTTTGTACTATTAATGTGACAGGTACCCTATCCAGGACTGTTTTGTATATATCAGTGACGTATTAAACTATATGAACAAATTTTAGGCAGAGTGTCTCTCTTGATTGCTCCTTGATTGTTCCCCTGCCTCTCTGCCTTATATCTGTTTCAGGGGCCCCCTTCCTTGTGAGTGGTTGTTTCTATGAAAAGGACAGCCCGCTTCAGGCATTGGCTCCCTTACACTGTGAGTGAGGGTATTTTGCCTGATCGCATGTTCACATCCACTAAATAGAAGTGCAAAAGGACTGGTAGGCCAATGCTTTTTTTCATTCCATTTTGTGTCCCTTTTATTTTTATTAATACTTGTGTTTAAAATAAATTAAAGCCAAAAGTGCCTTTTCTTTGTGTCCGTTATAATCATATTTTCCTGTGATATGCATTAAAACTATGAAAGATTTCTATACCTCTTTTATGTACACTTCCCTACTTGCAAGCATTCATACTGTTTTACGAAAATAAAATGCAATTGTTATTTTTTTAACACATTTTTATCACAAGCATACGGCCGCCATGATTTAGGTGGTAACTTGTTTTCTTTTTCCTTTTTTTTTTTACTGTGCGGTATATGTTTGCAATATGGTCTTTAAAAAAGGCTGCCATGGCCAGCCAGACCTATTGCCTTTGCCAATGCTTGTTCAATAATGCAGATGTCAGTCTGGGGAAAAAAACTTAAATGGTTAAAGCAGTTACTAAAAATGCCCAAAGATAAATGGATGGATAGAACTGATGGATGCTTAACTCAACCAACTTTGAAATTTTAATGGTTCATTAAGACTCCTCTGTAGCCTTTGAATACAATTCATAGGTAGCTTTGATCCTTTCAGTCAGGGAGCATCCCCTATGGAACCTTCTTAGAACGTGAACATGCACTTAGAAAACCTACCATCATCAGACATTTCCCAAGAGGCTCAAGGTCTTGGTTTGTAGCATTAAGTTCATCATCTGTGGGGTGCTAGTACATTAACCAGTGCATTAACCAGTGCATAAGGGCCATTGGTGGCATGTATTCCCTTTACAAGAAACATAATAAACTCACATCCAATTTGTTTCATATATTGCAAGCCTATTCCAAGGAAATGTTAAGCAAAATATTTCAGGCCAGACTGTTTTTAAACTCATTGCCCATTCCCACTGAAGCCACAACACTGACCGTTGTTAGGTCGGTCTTTGCTGTCTAGTTATTTTCGCTCTCTTTGGTCTGTGCCATGCATTTGTCAAGTGGTGGCTGCCCGCCTGCCCAACTGTTGCTGGTAGTTAGCTCATATTTAGCATATTTTCTGTGTAGAAAACTGAATGTTACCCCAGAGAGCCTCTTAGGCATGACCTAAATGTAGAAACACACATGGGTTGGAAATGTGAACCTCGACTACTACACGTGTGTAGGCCACCAACTCCATCATCTCTGTGGCGAACAACGTAGGCTTCAGTACTTCTTCTCTGCCCATATGATTCTTGATACAGGTATTGCCCTACCATGGTGGCTAGCCTTTTGGTTGTCCACACACACACTCACCTCAGACTTGGCTGAGGATGGGAACTAGAGGCGCGGGGCCAAGGGGCTAGCCAGCCTCCAATCTGATATGTAAACACAAAATGGGCTGCCCCTAGCGTGGGTTCCTACAGTTTCCTACAGAGTTATACTGAGATGCAGCATCAGTGGGGGCATCTCATAAAAAGTTTCGGACTGGCCTCACACACCGCCCGGTGTCATGCTTCATCATAGGCTGTCCTCGCCCTCTAAAAACTTCGTTTGATAGAGGGCGGGCATACACCTGGAGACAGGGATGCACTTCTAAAGCTAAGTGGTGGCCGTGTGAAAGTGAAAGGTGATCTAAAAACCATTACGTCTGTCACTAAACTGTGTTTATTCAGGGAGCAAATGTATGGTATTAAAATAGGTGAACGGTGATCTGGGACGTTATTCTCCCTTCACCGTGTTAAGTGTGGTCAACATGTTTCTGCGTTAGTGTCCCCGTAGGGTACGTCGCATTCGTCAGGACCAAAGGGTTTCTAACTGTGGGCGCTGCCTTTTTGCATCTAATGCAAGATGGAGCTGCCAATCTGGGGACGGGGGCTAAGAGGGTCAAGCTACCCGTTTGGTGTAGTACCAATGTAAGTGATTCCTAAAATACTATCCTCTATACTCCATGGGAGGGCGAGGGTGGGAGGGCCTACTTGTGACTTTTGTCTGAATTCAGCGCTCCCAGCGGTTATCTCTACAGGCGTCCTCTCAGTCTATCCATAGCCTTTTGGTTGCCCTCAATCTTTCTGCTATGTAGAGATATCAACTCAAAAACACGATTAAGTACACCGACAGCCTCCACCCTTTATTTATGAGTGGTAATACATCTTGTGTTTCTGCCTCTTCAATCTTCCTGCAGGCCTCACAACAATCCTCTGAATTTTTGCAAGGTGTTGGTTAAGCATTTAGAAAGTTCTAGGGCATTTCATAAGTTCAACCCAATAAATCTAAATTCTGGGGTGCTGATTAATACCCTCAAACGTCTTCTGCTCAAACATCTGTTGTTTCCTAGAGAGGTCTATCCCAACTATGTAGCCAAACATGTAGAAAATCACTTCCCTCCCACCCTCTAACTACTTTTCAAGTTATTTTAATCCATTCTCACATTTGTACTCCTTTTTATGTACCGACAAAGGGGCCGATTACAATGTCGTTCGGAAAGGCTCCGGATGGGATTCGGTATTGCAGAATCCGATTCGGAACCCTTGTTTCCGAATGAATCGTACACATTTCCCAATGACCGATTACGATGCCCGTAAACCGTTCGGGCAGTCGGATTCGGTTCCGAAAGGCATTTTGACAGCCCGAGTCTTTCGGTGCAGAATCGTACAGCTCTATGGACATGGTTTCCGAGCGAGCGATTACGATGACCGATTCGGACAGCCGTTCCGAATCAGTCTGCCGACACGAAATGGCTGTCAGAGTCTGTCTTTGGGGACACGTTGCGGGCCCCCCTTCACCCAGAGGCGTCCGAATGGGGCCCGTGTGGGTACCCAAGGGAGCCCTCTTTCCAACCATGCACAATGTGGCAGGCACCATGGGGTGCCAGCCACAGGGTGCAAGGTTTCCCCCAAACACCCCTTTTTTCAATGGGAGCCTGTGTTCTCGTTAGGAACACATGCTCCTATTGAAGTCAATGCGAGTCCAACCGAACGATGTTGGGAAGCATCGTAATCGGACGGTGGGACTCGCATAACCCGATTCGTTCAGAAACTATTCCGAGGCCGATTCGTTCTGAACAGTTTCCGAACAACATCGTAATCGGCCCCTAAGTTCTACGTCTGAAGGGAATCTACAAAAAGCTTAGCTTCCCTTCCAATCCTTTTGCGCAGTGGCGAAGCTAGACCTGAGACAGCCCAGGGCGGTACTTGCGTTTGCCGCCCCGTGGCGGGACTCCTTGAAGGGGGTGGGGGAGCTGGCGAATCCACGGATTGCCGCCCCGCGACGGTGCCACACTGAAGACAGCAGGTGAGAGCTGGGGGAACGAAATTTTGCTATTTTGTCACCCCACCTCAGTGACATTTTGTCACCCCCCTCAGGGATGACACTCGGGGGGCGGGGGGCCGCACCCACCGCACCCCCCCTTCCTACACCACTGCTTTTGCGAAGTTGCTGAAAATAGCACAGAAAATGCTGGGGCCGACTTCTGATCCCAGGCGAAGAGTAGAGACCCAATAGGCTTTCAATGAGTGAAGGAGTCAGGGAGAGAAAAAAGATGGATGAAAGTGAGAGGCGGGGTTTATAGGCTAGTTTTTTAAATCTACAAAGAGGGACATTTGAAGTGAAAAAAAACAGGAACCTTGTCAGCCTTTTGGGTGACATGCAGGGGCGGGGGAAAATTTAGGGGAGCACAAAAAAAATATTGTAACCTTTCTGGCTCCAACACTAGGGAGTTATCTTCTGAAAACACGGGATCCTTCTACCCACGCGAAGCACATTTTTTTCACTGCTGGGCCATTACTCACAAAATGAGCTGGTGTTTTCATAGCCTGCTCGACACCTCCAGTGAAATAATACTGCAGCAAAATGTCAAACCTCCGAGCTACAAGCTAAGTGATTTGTAGGGCTGGGCATTCACTATTCTTCCAGCTGCTCAAATCTGAACACAGCCTAGTCTAAAATGAAATATAGCATCGGGTTTTTATAACAGATTCTATTCAAAATTATTCACACTTAATCAGGCTAGGTCATGCAATCCTGCCCCCCTTGTCCCTAAAAGAGCACCGAAGTAAGACATCGCTTCACATCACTTTTTAGGCCGAAATTAGATTCAAGTCGCTTGTTGAAAACTCATCAGCATCTGCCTTCAAATATCAGTAACTTTATAAAATTATATACTAGAAGACTCGGCAGATGTTTTTACTGCACTCTCCACTTATTACAATTTTTCTAAGTTTACATTCCGACTTTCAACTCTTTAATCACAAAAGACATCGAGACATAGATACAGACCCACAACATTGTAAACTTTATACCCGTTGATTGCTAATGTATAGATTTCAGGAGGGGTGGTGTTTTATTAACAGTCTCTAAATGTTCCTGTATAATTATTGCGATTGTTGGTAAGATTTTCGTCATGAAATTCAACGAATGTTTGTATATTTTTGTATACGACTGCAATAAGAGCTTGATTTCATATATTATTCTGGGATGGAGGGGAAGTAAAGAGATAATAATTTATACTCTTTTATATTGCCTTTATCCAAAGCATTATACGCACATGCGCGTACACACAAACACACGCACGCGTCTAGACATACACATTGATTTATTTACAGAGCTTTTAATTTTTATATAATAAATGGGGAATTATTCTTGACAGTTATCAAATCGGCAACTCATAAGATGCACTGATGCTACAACTTGTGCCCAGACACAAACAGCAAACCAGTACGCACGTGCAGGTGATCCGTAAGTTACACTGATGGTCCATCTTGTACAAACAAACACACAAACAGAAGCCCAAACGTTACTGATGCTACAACGTGTGCAATCCCACAAACAGGTGACCCAAAATTTACTGATGCTACAACGTGTGCAATCCCACAAACAGGCAACCAAGAACAGGTGACCAATGAACGCATAAACAGGCGACCCAGAAGTTACTGATGCTACAGCTTGTGCAATCCCACAAACAGGCAACCAAGAACAGGTGACCAATGAACGCATAAACAGGCGACCCAGAAGTTACTGATGCTACAGCTTGTGCAATCACACAAACAGGTGACCAAGAACGCATAAACAAGCACCGAGAACGCATAAACAGGCAGACAAGAACGCCTAAACAAGCAACCAAGAACGCATAAACAGGCAGCCAAGAACGCCTAAACAAGCAACCAAGAACGACTAAACAGGCAACCAAGAACGCATAAACAGATGACCAAGAACTCATAAGCAGGCGACCCAGAAGTTACTGATGCTACACCTTGTGCAAGCGCACAGATATGCGACGCAGTTGTTACAATGATGCAACAACATATGCAGTCGAACAAATAGTTAAGTGATGCAGTGAGGAATAGCTTTGAAGATGGAACATTTTGTTTCAGACGGTATTGTTTGCCAATGACATATTTAGTCGCCTCTTCACTGAGAGACGTGTATTTACCTGCTGCACTGGAGTGTATCTAACCGTGTGGGAATAGTCATAGTTGTCAATAATCTCGAAGTCCTTCACCGCGTCCCCATCTGATGGGCCGCTGAACTTTACATCCACCGGGGCCTTCCCGGCACCTTTGGTGTAGACGGTGAAATGGGTCGGCTTCCCGTTTTCGACGCCTGGATCGAGACACAAAGCACAGCACGTTAAAACAGTGGATGCAAGCAACTGGTGCTCTGTTCAATCGGTACATTAAGGTATGAGAAAGGTGTCTGTGCTGTCCATCACTTAAAAAACACATAGCAAGTGCATCTCGTAAAGATTGTGATACCTCCATAAATAGTCTTTTCAGCGTCCGTTGCCCTCACCCTTCACTTTGTGTTCACAAGAAACAGAATCCAAGCAGTGCTCTGTTGCAGCATGTACTGCGCAGATGTACCTGTTCCAAAACATTATTTTTCCATCAACACATTGAAATAAGACCTTACCGGTTTTGCTCAGCCCGGGACCTTCAGCTTTCACCTTGTTGGCGTCGTGTGAAGGGTCCACTTTGACCCGGAAGGGGCTGAATGGAATTTCCTGCATAACAAAAACAATGTTTCAGTCTGCCAAGCTGGGCACAGGTTCAGAATTTACCTGCCAGCGTCTATTTTAAGGCTGAGATGAAGTATCCTGTTTCGTACTGGCCTATCTCATCCTCCTATTAAAAATAGCTTGGGATAGTTTGCCAAATGCCTACAGGGATTCATGATCACATTAAATAAATGCGTTCACCCTTAAAAATTCTAGTTCTACAACACAGCTCTCTAAAGTTGCCCAAATCTATCTGTGAGTAGCTTATCCAATCCAATTAGCTTATTTCAATTCTGCTAACTGTTGTCTCTGCTTAATTTGTGCAGGTAGTTACAAGTGCGGATCATCAGCATTCTGTTTGGGACGCAGGGATTTTTTTTTCTTCACTTTCTTGGTTTGATACGGAACAAGAGAGAGAAAGATATAAAAGGGAGAAAAATGAGGAAGAGAAAGACAGGAAAAAAACATAACAAATGGAGAAAGCAGAGATTAAAAAGAACGCGCATGAGTTAAATAAAAAGACAGGAAGTGCAGGGCGACAGAAGAAGAAATATTCGGTAGAATCAAAACTATATAGCCTTGGTATTTTGCAACTGTGTCATTCAGCAAGGACGTCGGTGTCCTGTTAAGAAAAACGTTGGGCCTATAAACTTACTGATTCATTTATTTACACTCTTAATGCTAAATGCAAAGAAAGAACCTGGTTTGGACAGGCTACACATGCAGAGACCTGGGTAACCAGAGAAGACTAGGTCACATTTGTCATGCAAAATAAGCATGGTAAGTAAAAACTGTTACCTTCACAACCAACACACTAATATTACAAACCTGGTTTGCAAAGAGCACTTTGATTGTGTATCGCCCGGCACCTGGTGGCATGTACTTCACGGTAAAAGTGTCATTGGCATTGGGGATGATGTCAAAGTCTATATCTTCCTCGTGATCGCTTATGACACGTGCTTCACACTTGATACCAACACTCACATCCCCTAAGAAGAAAACAAAACTTGAATAAATGGCTCAACACGGTCACTGAAAACTAAAAATGTTAGCAATCCATAATGTGCACCAGGAGAAAAAAGCGCAAAAATGTGTAGAGTGAAAATGTGATATTTCAATCTCTAATTTGTTTTACATTTTACAGAATTTTTATGATTGTGCTACTGATTACATAGACTACAGATGTTTAAAACCAGGGCCGGGCAGGCCTTTAATCCCAAAGGCCATTTCCCCGGTGGGCTGGAGGCTTGAGGGGCTACTTTGGAAATTCCAGGGTCACGGCTGTGACCCCTGTCACGCTCCCCAGCTCTTTAAGCAGGGGCGGCTCCTCCGCAATGGCGGCGGAGGCCGTCGCCCCACTGGCTCAGAGCCAGCAGCAAAAAAATAAAACAATATTTCATTATTGTTTTATTTTTAAGCCGCTGGGAGGGCCGGGACCGAGACATGGGAGGGGGGAGGAGGAGTGCTATGTGCACTCCCTAAGTGCTCATGTGTGTTTGGCCGGCTGTCTCAGGCCGACCAAAACACACATGTGCACTTAGGTTTCTCTAACCCGGCTGTATTGAACAGCCAGGTTAGAGAAACCCCACAGACTCTCTGATCTGAGCGGAGAGTCTTTCCTCCCCGCTCAGGCCAATCAGCGCAGGGATTGGCTTAGTCACAGTGTCTGCTGAGACGCGGAAGACCCAGCACCGAGGCCAACGCGGGAGGCAGCAGGCAGCAGGTTAGTTTAACTTTTTAAGAAAAAATGTATTATTATTGTCCCTCGTCCCCCCCGCTTCCCCTCCCACGCTCCCCCTATGCCTTGTCACACCACTTTTTGTATGTGGCGGCCGCCACTGTCCCCGAGGTTAAATGCAGCGGGCAAGGGGAACCTACAAGAGACAGAGAAAGAGAGGGAGGTAAAGGGAAGGTAGAGAGAAAGCTTTTAGACTGGCTCCCCGTTAAAAAAGAGTGACCTTCAAACTGCTCACACTCACCTACTAAGCCCTCCATAACACCGGACCCCAATACCTCAATGAAAAAATCTCCACTGACCTAGCCCTGGCCGAAATCCCCAGCATCCACAGAGCCAGAACGGGAGGCAGATCCTTCTCCTACATCGCGGCAAAGACACTGGAACAAACTCCCCCTCAGCATCTGACGAAGCCCCACACTACAAGCATTCAGGAAGAGCCTCAAGACCTGGCTCTTGGGATGACCGGAGCTGCCCGAAAACCCCATCCCCCAAGCACCTTGAAACCCTCACGGGTGAGTAGTGCACTCTACAAATTCATGATTGATTGATTGGAGAAGAGAGAGAGAGAGGAAAGAAGGGGAGAGAAAGACTCGATGGATGGAAAGCTAGAGAAAGCTAGAGAAAGCGAGGGAGCGTTGCTGGTTTGAGCAGATCTTTCCAGGGCAGCTTTTGGAGCCCCAGGCCGGCCCTGTTTAAAACTTCTGAACTTCACTGCACTAATGTACAGAAAAATAGTGCTTACAAGGTGCATCCTTTTACGGCACAAGTGAGATTAATTTAACTTGCCCATATTAGGAAGAAAAAAAACGAAATCAATGCATGTAAAAATTAAAAATATGTTCAGTTATGTAGCAGGTAGATGGGAAAACGTGATATAGTCAAGAGGATGGGCAAATATTGTGATGTGGAGTAGGGTACCCCAAGAGCACACATTAGTGTGAGTTTAGTTGGAGCGCCTGGATACCCTCAACGGGGTAGCAGCGCTCTTCAAATCCAATAACTTAATAAAACATAAAAGGAAAAGAGCTGGCTCAGTGCATTTTTTTTTCTTGAGGCAGAGGATACTTAATAGGAAGGCAATTATTCTGCTCAGCCAGGCACAGGTGGGGGCGAGGTCTTGCAGAGATGTTAGTCTTAGAGGCTTGTTGAGCTCCATGGGTCTGCAAGGAAGGCTGTTGGTCTTTGGGTCTGTCTTTACAACTTGGCTGTGCCCACACCTCCCTGTTAACATGGTCTTCATGGTCCAGGCTTCCTGTCGGCAAGGTCGCCTGCGCACACTGACCATTCACATGGCTGGCTCTGCACTTTACTTCCTCATGTGCAGCTGTATTTATTTATTTATGTATTTATTTATCTATCTAGATGTCTTATAAAGCACTCCACTTCGCCTCATGGCTACTTCAGAGTGATATTCAGTTTGGATTGGACGTCTGTGAATGTGGCGAAGATGGGCAACCAATCATGAATCAGGGCTTGAACACTATCCCATAATCCTCACTTCCTGACAACTCCTCCGCAATCTAGTCAAATTATAGTCTAAATAGTTCTAAATTTATGAGTTTCCTTAAGTGCAGACTCTTGAGTTCTGACTGACATTTCTGTAAACATTCAAGCTTCATTTCTGGATATGGGGCGAGTGAGCGGTTAGTTCATAGATGGAATATGTCTGACCTCATTCCAATACATGTCCTCGTTCTAGATTTGTATGATGGGAAAGATGTCACCTCAGTTTCTCAGGTGTTGGACAGTCAAAGAGTAAAACTGCCATGCCTTATCATTCCAAACCATGCTAGTTACCAGAGAACCTCTCTCCCCTGGCAGCTTTGTTTAATAACTTTGTTGGACCTGGCTAGAGGATGTTACCTCTTGTGTTATAGGTCTTTAATCAGGCTGTGGTTGTCTGCAATTTCCACAAACTCTTTCCCTCACCGTTTTAAAAGATGCTCTCCTGCGAAGGTGGGAGCTGAGGGACGAGAGAGCGAGGCAGCGTTTAAGGGAGCAACAGTCAAGGTGAGAGAGAGCAAAAGAGAGAGAAGAAAGAGGGCAAGAAAAAGCTTGCTGTGAAGTGCACACTGTAGGCCTCACAGTCACAACCTAGCATCTTTCACGGACTCTAATTTCACTCGGTTAATTTATACTTTTAATTCGAAATGAATAGATTCACATCGGGCTGTATTAAAAAACAAATCAGTCTAAAATACTGTAATAATTGGAAGGAACAGTCATAGGTTTCAATTTACTGTATATCATAGGTCTTGAAATCTAAGGTGGTTTTTTTTTTTTACCTTCTCCTGCCTCTGTGCAATCCACTGTAAAATGAGTGGGCTCATTGGCCTTCAAGCCTGTCCTCTCCACTCCTGGTCCAAAGACTTTAACCATTTGAGGGTGACTTCCTTGTCCAATGTTGACCTGATTGGAGACAAAACATGCATGCATTATAAAGCATTCCCACGGCGTAGCCGACAAAACACACTTTTTTGGGAACTTTGGAAACAAACCAAGGTTCCTTTATACCCACGCCTCTAGGTTCCTTAATAGTAGCTGAAACTAAGTTATGTATGTTTAAAGTTGTGACGTGCTTCATATCCTGAGAGATGGCTTTAGGGGGCCACTGCTGAAAACAGAAGAATGGGGCCTTAAAAGCACATCTCACACACGAGAATCGGCACAGGGTTACAAATATGACCGCCTGTTCACATGTCGCGAAATGTTTAACTATTTTATGAACAAATCTCTTCCCCACTGATGGTACAAACTCTTTTTAGGAGGAGGTAAGTGGAGCCTATCTTTCTGTCCACCCACACTCCTCGGGCACTAGCATGTGGACTGAGCCACACAGTTATGCTATTATTAGCAATGTCATCAGCAACACAGGATTTTCAGAAGCGAATTCGCAGGGCTTCAAGGATGAAAAAACTGGAGGGGGGGGGGGGTGTCTCTCAAAGGGGCGTGGCCGATGTAATTAGGGCGTAACTTGAAACATGCAAGCTAAAAATCTGTGCTTAGCATAGTGCGCCGACCGACTGGTATTGTGCTGCTTCTGTCATTGCATCCAGATATATAAAACAAGTAACATTACACCTAAAATAAGCCAGGAGTGTTGGCTTTGCCAATGGCTGTTAGTTGCATAAGATAAATAACCAACAACTATGGCTTCGTTGTATAGAATATTGAAAATGCTTCAATTCTGAAATAATGAGACACTGAAAGAAAGAGTCTCTCTGAAGTTACATCAAAGGCTGTGAAGGGTGGTACTGCTGTAAAGTTAAGATTTTTTATTCATCTTGAGGGGGAGGGCAAAAATGGAGAGCCCGATAGGGACACATCTCAGCACCTGCTTTTTAGAACTGCCGGTGCTGAGCACCAGCAGGACCCGGCCCACTTAAAGCCCTGCGCATTCGTATCTAGGGCGCCCAGCTTTGCTTTTGCACTGAATGAATGCTGCAGTAGGGGGGAGAAGTTTTTGGGGAATCCAGTTTCAGTGGGCCTCTGCTAAGCAAGTTTAATCTGAAACCCCATCCTCCTTCACCTTCCTTCTGAAATTGTCTTTTTCTTTGTAAGGCCTGATCCCGACTGTGGTCCAGAATCAAGGTTTGAGCATGGAAATACTGACTGGCTGCCTGTGGCTTACCGTCGACCACAAGAGGAAGATCCACAGAAGGCAGGGTGGGTCTCTCACCATAGGCTATTCGGTCTCATTACATCACCCTGGATTTTTTTCCATTATTGATCAGTGATTGCCAAGCCAAAGCAGCAGACTTCTCAATATTTTTGTACTATGAAGGGCCAGACCTTAGTCTTTCTCTGGTGACTCCGGCTCTCCACTAGGAAAAACCCATTGGCCCTATACCCTAATCGAGGGTGTGGTGTTCTCTGAAGTGTACGCTTAGAGGATTGGCGAATACACAATCCAGATGAAAATGCCTTTATAAAACGCTGGACCTCACCTCTGCATGAAAGTCTATTCTGCCCAAGGGCTAGCAGCTCCTTCTCTGCACTACCTAAATGGCAAACATTTCCAAGTCTAAGCACTTCAAGTGAAAATCATACTTTATCAATCATTCAAAGTATGTTTATTTCGAAAAAAAAGTTCTATAATCAACTATAAAAACTATTCTCTATACAACCCTTTAGGGTCAATTTCCAGCACAGGAAGACTGATCAACAATCAACCAAAGTATGTTTATTTAAAATCAGTTTCATTATCAACTATAAAAACTACTCTCTACGTAATCTCTAGCACAGAAAGCCTGCAAGACCACCTGTTTGCCTGCTTGCCTAGACTAATACACATTGTAGGAAGGGCGGGTACCTCTTGGGAAGACGCCCTGTGGTTGACCCTGAGCCAAACCAAATAAGAGGGCTTACTGTAATCCGATGATTAAGACACCCAGAGGTTTTGATACCTGCAACAACAGATCACACTGGTTCCACACTCTGCTATGCAACTCCCTGCCAAGAAGTTGACCTGAGGGTTGGCACTAGCAGAATGAGCCACGGCCTTCCTTCTGATCTAGAGATGCGGTCCAGCAAAATCAGCCTCCTGTATGTAGGTGGCCTAGATGAATCGGTTATCAGGTCCACTGGAACTGCAGCATGATGGTTAGTGCACAGGAAGAATTCTAAAACAACCAAGCTACTTCAAAACTAATGCAGTTGGTGCAATTGCTGCCGGCACCCAGGTTCATGGTACTTTGAGCAGAGCACCTTTCAATTTCATTACCACTTCATTGTGCACCAACAGGTACCAGAGATTGAAGACCTGATTCACAAAGCATTCTTCTAGACTACCTTAAGTGATTCTCTTGATGATCTGAAATGACCATCCTCAGTTGTTGTATTCAAACATGTTTGCACACTAAAACATCTGGAGATGCCTAAAGCATCTTTGAGAAGCTCAAGTGCAAATGTAGTTCACAAAGCTCTGGTGAGATGCATCTTCTTGAAGTTGCTCTAGGCACCTTCAGGTTTGTGTCAGTGCAAATCGGAGTTTTGTAGCCGCTCACTGCCAGAGTGAACAACATGCAGCGTGTGAGGCTCCCAAGAGGAGGTTAATGGGCCAATTCACACGCACATGCGGTGAACTTTTAGATTTTTAAGGAGTACTGAATGTGCTAAAAGAGTTCACCATTTAGTTCTTCCAACTCTGTCCTGGCCCTTGCAGTACTGATTGCTAAGTTCGGGTCATGTTTTGCAAAACACATGAAGGCTTCAATATGAGAACCCCGTTAAACGCAGGGGGTTGGTAACTAGAGTAACCGGTCCCATCATGCTTACAAGGTCCACAGGAACACTATATGCCAGGCTTTTTCTCCAAGTCACTTCATCTGCAGAATGTCAGGGTAAAACCTCATTCGCAAATGAAGACAAATGTAAAAATTGGTATTCAAACACTGATTCCTAACTGTCATGCCCTAACGTCTTGTGACCAGAGGTATTCCCACAACCCCTGCAAATTACTGATGCCCATTCTGCATTGTGGCCCACCATCAAGTGTAACACTTTCAACATGTCCTGGCATTTTAGTCAACATCAGTCTGCATTTTGGGACAATTATTTTTGAGTTTCCACATCACAATTAAGCATCAAAACTACTGTTCACTAAAATAAGAAAATTATACGAAGGTGTCACACATGATGTACTGTGGCTTAGCAGCAAGGTACCAAGGTTAAGCCCAAACTACCTAAAGTTGTCACTCATCATGACATGGGGCCGCAGAGCCTAAATCCACCATGGTCATTTCAATCCAAAAGCAGATGAAAGTATTACTCAAGGCATAAAGCCATGGCTGACCAATTTGTATTATCTTATACAGAACCACATTCTGGACAAACTGACATTTCTACATCAGTCCAAGTGAAAACGAACATATAGGATGTTTCTGTCAGTCAATATCGCTTTGAAATCTTGGCAATGTAGGTCTGAGGTTAACCCGTTCTAATCATCGGTTTAAAAGTTCCTGAGTCCAAAAGTACTCCCGGCCAAAAGAAAAAAGTCATGACACAGATCCGCATGGCATCGGTGTATCAAGGTCATTGCATGCTGAGACAGGGGCAGGTTCAAAATCATTACACCCGAGGAAGACAGAAGCAGGGGCATCCCTGAGAGCATTTTGTAGCTAAGGTTACCCCACTCAAGACAGTACTTCAAATTGTGACCACAAGATGCATCTTAGTTCAAAGAGAACAGTATGAATTGATAGCAATAAATGACCTAGGACCATCGTTTGAGAATAGAGAGTACTGGGGTACCTACTCTAAATGGACTGTTGGGCACGTTGACGCCTCCCCAAGCGACAGCAATGGTATGTTTGATCGGCTTGGCAGGATTGTAAGAACACGCGTAGGTTCCATCCATCTTGCTCTTCATTTGAACAGCAACTGGGTTTCCCTCCACATCCTGAAAGCAGAACCACAAAAGATAACAGATGCAGGGTGTGGAACATGTGGCTATAAACACACAGGTGACAGAAGCAATCAATATATGGTAGATAGTAAAACAGACTGTGGAACCAACGCCCCACTTAAAAACTATTCCACTGTAGGTTCAAGTCATTCCCTGATGATTACAAACTTGAATCTCTTAGTCATAAACTTAATTCAGTGTCTATATTCCTACAATCTTTAGATAAAACAGACAACCTCCTCTACATGAAATGAAGACCACTATTGTCATCCAAAGATCAGTGTGTGTTGTAGGGTGCACCACCGGACAAAAAGACAGGCAGTATTCGGAGTGGACTCTCTGGGCACAGGTTCCCACCAGACCTGTTTATTAATAGCAAAGACCTCAGGGAAGACACTAGTTAGCTTTAAAGTGGAAAGAAAAAAATCACCGACTTCGGAAAGAGTGGGGGTCTTCCTTTTGGACATAACACACACTTCCACTTTTTTTCCTAATATTTCCTGCTTCCTACAGTTTTTATTTTGTATCAAGCTATTTAACAGCAAAGCTTTAAGAAACCAAAGAGACATTTTTCACAAACTGAGTAGCAAATGGAGCGAAAAGGTATCGAGAACAGATATCCCTAAGTAACGTGTTTGGTAGTGCCAACTGCCCTCTTAATACATTCGCCATGAGTTTAAGCATTCATGGTCTAAATAAAGTCAGAATGTATACACTACTTGTTTAATAAGGGCCAGTCTTTCAACATGGCAGCTGGAAGGTTTTTATTTTATTTTGGTGGTAAAGGATATGCTTCATGGACTGCAAAGAAGGTAAATGGAATTTCTACAGAATCCATTAGAGTTTCAAAACTGGAAACAGAACGCTGCCCAGAACAGTAATGTATTGTACAAACTCTACTTCAGTAATCTTTCCCAAGAGGAACAGCAGAAGGTATAGCTCTTTCCAACTAGCTTTAAAGAAGCACGGTCTATGACTTTGAATCAGTGGCTTTATTTATAAAGAGTCCAGTGTCTGGAACTGGCAATCTTGGCATTCAATGAGACAGAGAGCCAAGGTCACCACAGGACTTAAACTACAATAAAAAGGAAAAATACTGTTAAAATGAATCCATGTATGCAGCAATTCGAATTAAAGAGCTTGTGTATGAAAGGATACCGCAAATGGAGGAGTGTATGATTTTAAATAGAAAAAGGCATGAGTGAAGTAGCAAAAGGAGAAACCTAGAATGTCAAATAAGTACATCAAAATAAAAGACAGACTAACACTGAAAATCAAAGTAACTCTAATGTGAAACAATGAACCCATAACATCAAACTGTGAGAAAATTAGCAATTAGATGCCCAAGAATGACCAGCATCCTCCACCAAGCCATTGTCTCTCAAACTCACAGCCCACTCGAGGTTGCCCTCTATCACATCATCTCACAGAAGAGTCGGTCATGACGCCATTTGATTCTATTCGTAGACAGCCACATATAGCAAGTTGGGCTTTGTATTTCGATTCCTTCCAGTGGTAAAGAAAATGGTTCAATGTCTTACCTGTGCATATATCTTCAAAGGGGCTTGCTCAGCATCCGCAGGGTCCACAAAAAATTCAGCGGGATTATTGGCAATGCAGCCAGTTTTCTCCAGTCCTGGCCCATAAGCCTTTACCTGTGCAGCAACAATGAGAAAAGTCAGACGTTCTTTTGAATTGTGAAGATGGATGAACTAGTTCTTGCTACTTTGTCAATGTTCTGAGCCGCAGACCAAACTTGTTGCATAAGCATTACAACGGAGCGAGCACCCATCATTCCTGACTATGAACAAGACTTCAAAATTCATCTTGGAGGACACTGTAAATGGTTCCTAGAATCAAAAACTAGCAACGAACCTTCACTGAAAATTAGGTGTAATGAAAATTAATACAGTTCAGGACATACCTGCATGCTCACTGGAAACCCTGAGTAACCTGCCCAGCCATGTCCTATAACATGCTTAAGCCTGACATAATTATAGTTCAATGCACCGAATAACCTTTGTCAAGGGGATTTACAGTTGTTCCAAAGATTTAAGTTATTTTCCTACGAAATATGGGGATGCTTACCATTGAAAAGTGTATTCCAGAATTTGAGAGTTCTGAAAAGTTTTTCAGCAAAATAGTACAGAGGCATAACTAAACCTTTGCTCATTCCCTTGGTGCCATGAGAAGCTGTCTGGCATGTGTGATGCCTTCTAGCACACAGTGAGTAGTTCCACCTAAGCAGAGTTAACTGATGGAGTGAAGGGGCAACTAAGACATTAGTTAATCCAAAAAGCATCACCAAAACCAAAGTATATTATCATATGTACTTGTTATCTTGTTAGGAGGCATGCCTTAAAGATCCAACTATGTGAGTTTTAACCCAACCTAGACCCCGTGTGCTATAACAATGAACACATGAAATACCCCATCGTTGATGCAGTTACCAGTCTGTTGCCCAATGAGAAGTAGGAAGGCTAGTCATCCAGAATAAAGTTACTTATAAGATTACTCACTATAGGCTGCAAATTCCAGCAGCACTGGTGCCTACACAATTGTTATTGTAGAACATAATACCAATTTAAATCAGTGTAGAGAAACATGTACTCTCAGCGTTTATACGAGATTTGAAATGTCTTATATCAACAAAACTTATTAAATGACTGCACAGAATAGATCGCAGATGATGGTCTTGCCTTTTCGGAGTGACAGTCTCTCGACCCCGGGAGGATGAACGCCATGTAAGGGCTGTCTTTGATGTCTTCGTCATCACACATGACATGGACGGCATATTCACCCGGCTCTTTGGGCCAATAATGCACATTACAAGAGCCATCATTCTGGTCTTCACACTCTATTTTCGCTTGAGAGGGGCCTTCAATCGCAAACCCTAAAAGTAACACAGTTATACGAGCATGTGAAAAAGTGGAGAATTTATTAATATAATTTTTTTTCTATCTGTGAAAAAAGGGCATTTTGGGAATTCACAAAAGAAAGTTGCACATTTGCAAAAAACGGATATGGCCTTGTGTGTGTTTTCTTTCTCTCTCTCTCTTTCGTATTCTCTCTCTCTTACCCCATTGCAAAATCTGTGCTTGTAGGGATGAAAAGTGTTCCAGATTCGGATTTCAGGGAGTCCTTCATTAAGAAAGGCCTACACAGAGATATGTACCTGGTACATCTGTAATTTCCTTATGGTAGCTATGAATGAACGGATGGGGGGATTCACCTACGGACCTCATGCGGGGATTCACCTACGGACTCATTCTCTCTTCTGGAATTCAGGAAGGAACTCAAGACCTGGCTAATCAACTGAACCCTTTAGCAGCATTGTTCTTAGTGCCTGGATACCCTTGCGGGTGACAAGCCGCGCTCTACAAACCCTGTTTGATTGATTGAACAGTGGATGTCACAATGTAGACGGGGGCAGAAATGTATCCTGACAGCGGTGCATGCCTAGTACTCCACTGCTCATTTAATTAAACTACATTGATGAACTGAATTATATTTGTACCTAAAGGTTCATATTTCTAACCCTTACCTTGAGTTAGAAATTTCATTCAATGTATTGACGTGTACAGACGTGTTAATACCCTGTTGGTGAAGGGGCAAGAGTCTGTTAGCATCAGATGGCCAAACCCTCCACTGATTAGCTTAAGGTACCCAATGCATATTCAAGCAAAAGGCATGTGCCCACTGCTCTAATGGGCAAGGAGGATGACCATAGAATGAGAGCATAGCACCAGTCCTGGCGGCCAGGTCATCCCTTAGCCTGCAGACCTCGATTATGAATCAACACCATTGATTTTTGTAATATGACCGAACACGTGAGAGACATTTTGCTCCCTTGTAAATGTCCAGCTGTATTTACAAGTCTGTGGCCTTACTAGCAAAAAAAGAAAACAATGACTAGACATTTCCAGTATTATGCCTGAAAGATGAAGGATCTATTCGTTCCATTCATAACACCTTTAAAAAACATATATAGGACTGGAACGTTTGTTAATTTTCGCAAATGTTAAACATTTTTGTGGCAACAAATGCTGCACATCAGAAACTGCAACACCACAGGAGTTAACAGAGGACTCTTGCTAATATTCAATGGCTACCAACATGGATGTCGATTCATCAAAATGCCAGGGGTAGCAGAAGTGACATCACATACCATGTGACCCACTCCGATGTCACAGTAAGTGACATCACATGAACTTTGACCCAGTGACATCACAGGAAGTGACATCACTTGTCTTTGAACCCCCCCCCATCTCGCAGGAAGTGACCACATGAACTTTGAACTGGTGACACCACAGGAAATGACACCACCTGCCCTATGGACCCCATGAAATCAAACAAAGCAACATTGCATGACCTTTGACAATGTGCTTTTACAGGTAGTGATGCATCTAACCATTGGTTACTTACATCACACACACACACACACACACACACACAGAGGCTGGAAAATCTATACAGATACAAAAGAAGCTCCCTATAGACAGAAATACTCAAATCCTATTCACAGGCTTGCGATCAATTAGCAGCGTAGCCAGTGTGTCATAGGCAGTGCTTGAAATGGAAAAATAGAAGTGCAGGTAAGTACTGTCGTGTAGTTCCTATAGTACCCATGCAGGACCTGCGCGTTTGGATAACAAACTGTGGGATTGGTGGCAGACTGATTCCGTACACCCCCACCGAGAAATGTTAGCCTGTTTGCATTCAAGCTAGCTAACAGTGCCACTAGTGTCTCCTCTTATCGGGGAGAGACTAGTTTCTGGCAACCTCAGAACATGACAACCCGGATCCCTCAAGATCGTGGAAACAATGTACTACTTTTCGCTCAGTCACTCGTGCTCATTTAGTTTATCTCAGAGATACACAGAATAAACAGTCTGGGCGTTTCAATAAGGATTTATTGAACAGTTGTTATTCTCGTGTAAAATATATGAGCTGCAACAACCATTAGACAGTAGCAGAGATATATGATTAGCAATACTATGAATATAAAAGGATGGTACAGTTCTACCATCTTGCAATAAGCATGAATAAATACATGAATATAAAATGTAGGATAAAAGTGCGCGTACTCCTACGATGCCCATCTAGATGTACCTAAGTGTACCTAGCATGTGAGTAGGTGTGAAGCCAAGAATCCCTCTAAGGTTTAGTCGAACCCCATTACCTGAAGTGAGAGAATGTAGGAGCCCTTCTTGGTCTCGAGTTGGACACCCCGCGAGGGATGTTCAGACCACTGTCAGCTGGAGCATCTGCATGCAGGAGCCTCGGCGTCTCTGGTCAGTGTGTCGGCCTGGAAGTCTCGGTTCCCTCTGACTAACATTAGCAAGAGGTGTTATATTTATACAGAAAGGGTGTAGGGCTCCTTTGTCCCTTGTTGCTTGTATTAGCCATTTTTGGATTTGAGGATGATGTATGGGATGAACTGTGTACGTAGATATGGGGAGGAAGGTGGTGTAGCCCCAGCCTGGTTTCTAAGAACCCTTATGAATATTCATTCATACTGTGTCAGTCTATTGATGGAGTTTTAGAACTCTATTGTTCAGGAGAAACCCTCCTTCTGCACCCAGGACTAGAACGAGGTAAAGGTTCAATCCTAAAAGGCTCGTTACAGTGTAGTGTAGGGGAGGTAATGTAGGTGAAGGGGTATGATGTTACCCGGGCCTATATTAGGGTACCTATATGAAACATAACACCCACTCCTCTTCCGAACAGTCACAATGAAAAAAAAATGCTAGTGGACTATTCTCTTTACTAGATAGTAGTGCATAGAACATTTTTTTCAATGAGCTTCGTTAAAATCTTGTTTTAAAATCATTTTTAAAAACAGTTTAAAAAGGGAAAAATTAAAAAAATTTACTACGAAAATTAGTAGTTTGGAATTGTCACTTAAGCCACAGTCCTAATTGAGCTCGTTTATATAAGTTGAATATCTACAAGCGTCAAAAGACCATGCTTTTCAGCGAGAAAGTGTCAATTTTTAGGAAGTGTTCCAAATTTAGTTAAGTTTAGAAGAAGGAAAATCCGAATTCTTTCCCAGCACACGATGAGCCAATTATAGATTAAATGTCCTGGCTGGGAGACGCAACATCATCGCTGCTTGCTGCTGCAGGGGACGGTCCTTGTAACACCTCGCAGAGTACGTCAATGGAGCACAGATGATATTCAGTACTGCCAATAGCTGATGCAGAGGCAGCCGGTGCTGTAGTCGATACCTGGGTGCTAGTGGTGGAGCTAAAGCTCACCCCAGTTGTAAAAGGCACCAGCGGATTCTCGAGGAATGCAGTCATCAGTATAGGAATACGCTGGAGACATTGCCGAGCATGAGACCTCAAGGGTTCCAGCCTGGTATTCAAGTCCGCAGGCGTGTCCGTTGCGAGTGTCAGACAGAGGTCCAACACGCATTCATCACCGCAAAACAGGCATCGAAGAACAGGTAAGATGTAGTCCTTCCAGACTGGTCTAAACGATAGGAACCAAGAGGCGCTCAGTTCCCGTAGGCGAGGTGTGCCCAGATGCTGTACCATGCGTTCACGGTATTTCCACTCCAGGAGCGCTTTTGCCATCTCGTTGGTGATTGGGCCGTCCATTGCGTAGCAGGTAAATGACAATTAGGATTCCCGCTATTGATAGCAGGATCAGAGGTAGACCTCCAAAAATGCTTCCAAATACGGAGTGTATAAAGTTCGGGATAACTCTGAGGATTGTCTGAAAGGTGCTAAGAAGTCCTGACCCTATGGTCTTAAATAGGTGCACAATACCACTTGTATCAGACATATTAAAGATACGACCCACCATTTCTGCGAAATGAATGGGGCAGTTTGTACGTATAAGTGCCTGTATCTCAGTCGAGGTCCTTGCGATTTGAAGATCAAAGGTCTCTCGAGCGGAGGTTAAGGGTACGGTTTGCTGTAAAAGCATGGCTTTCAGTCTGCTCAAAGTATCAAATTGCATAAAAGAAACATTCAACGAAGGCCATAACAGTGCCTCCCTGACTGTACTTGTTGGGGGAAACAATACTTGCATACAGCAAGTAACCCTGGAGTTCACAATGACCAGATAGGCAATGCCCGGAAGCATCCCACAGCAACCTTGATCGTTCAGCATCAAGTAACTCCCATTTGAGAGCAGCTCGAATACCGGTTTAATCACGGCAGCTGTAGTCCCTTTCATGTGGCAGGACAAGTTTGCTATCGACCCATTACACGCTCCGTGCAATGAAATGTCCCGGCACATGAGAGAACTGCTCAAAGCGTTCTTGCAGTTTGTACCACTTAGAAACACTTCTCGATCCCCACTCCGGCATCGAAATCTATATGGTAAATCCCAGGATTCCTTAATGTATTCCTTACCCATCTTTTTATACCTGCCCGTCTTCAGTTTCAATATTGCCTTGAGCAATGGCAAAGTAGTGACAGGTAGAGTTATGTGGCCATGGATAAGCCATTCAGTAGACGGAGCTTCCGCTACTGTAAATGGTAGTCGGTCCAGTTTTTCAATACGCAGCATTGCATATTTAGCTCCCCTTTGTGCCATTTCAACCTGTTTATCTGTTAGATTATATTCAGAAAACAGAGACGTACTGTTTATAAAACGCCAAGTCACAAAGCCTGCACGCAAAGATTGCAGCGTCCAGCTTAATAACATAATAGAACGTAACTGAGATTGCCCGTGTTGTAATATGGCTAAATCTTGTTCCAGTATGTCTATCACAGAAGACACAATGTAAAGAATATATTCTGGAGGACAAAGTTGTTAACCCATTGTCTACCATAGCCAACGATTTTTCTAAGTTAATACGGTCTATTTCCCGTATTCTCTCTGCGGCCTCTTGTTGGGATATTTTCCAATTTTCATTATAGGCAGCATAAATACCGGCATGTATGAAACGTTTCTGACGTTATTTCTGGGGACCTTGTAAAAAATCCCTAAGATCCAGGTCTTGTGAGAGTAAGGCTAAGTGTTGTTTCACTTCTGTGAGTGTTGAGGTTTCTAGCCAATCAAGGCACAACTTCCCAACACTGTAGGATGTCACTACCCCTGGGTGTTCTCTTTGTACATAACGCGGGTCTGGCCTATGGATATTGAACCCTTCGGTGATACCCAAGAATCTTTTATGACATATGTTCGTGTCTAAGGGCCAAACCACCCATTCTTTCCAATTAGGGTCTGATCTATTGAACTGTAAAATGTCATCTACTGTTGCCCCTTCCTGTGAAGTCGAATTTTGCCACCCCTGTGATGGTGTTGGCAACAGCGGTGAGTTTAGGTCCTTTATCTTGGCTAATCCAAGACAGGTTGTTTGTTGCACAGTTTCGTTTAGAAATATCATCTGCTGTGGAATGAGGCATGCTCTAAATAGCGCTTCTGTTCCCTGGACTTGCCAGTCTCTAGAACCCCAGACTGATTTTAAGTCTATTGTGTCCTTCCATAGGTCAAAACCCTGTTCAGACGGTTGGGCAATAAAGGAAGCAGAGTAAATCTGTTTGGTGTTTGTCAACATAGTTTTCAGTGCTGATGTTGGTGTAACCTTATAATAATATGAGGTCGGGTCACTGGTGTTAAAGCCTGAAAAGTAAGAAAACTTCTGTGCAAATGTTTGCAAACTACTTTTTGGTGGTGTAGGGCAATGTTCCCACTGGTGGTACTCAAAAAATTTCTAGGTGAAATAGATTTGTGCAGAAAATGACCATAATGTTGGTAACAGTACAAAGTGTCATAGTCTGAATTACTTTCTAACATTTCAGTGTTCGGAAATGCAGCAGTTTGTTCTAAATCAGACAACATGTTATTTAACAGTTTCAGAGTCCCAATCATCAGAAAATGTACTGGAGGTAATGATATCACTTAATGAAATCTTAAATATATGAGATATTTTTAAAAGTTCAGTCGGTCCGAATATTTCGAAATCAACCTTGTCCCAAACTATACCGTCCGGTATAGGAACCGCTGTGATGTTCACTGATGACAAGTCTCTTTGTTCACGATGTGAAGATTGATGTGGTTTTAAAATCAAATTAACTTTATAGGCTGTAGAGCTTTGTTGAAGGTATTGTCCATTAATAAGCATGCTAAAAGTTATTACTAAGCCTAGCTAGAAAAGAAAAAATAGAATCCCAGTAATTACCCAAAGTTCTAACCAAGGCGATACCAGGTAAATCTTTTTAAGAAAGTTTAGAAAGTCTTTAGCTTGCTGTTTGCGTGATTTTTGGGCTGGCATCGTTTCCGGTTCACTTGGATCCAAAGAAAACGTATCAAAATTCATGAAGTAGCCAGAAGCAGTTCGATCAATTGTAGGAATTGCATCGAGATTCGTTGAAATCACATTTTGCTCTCGTCGAGGCATGTTGATGTAAACATCAGTATTTGGTCTGATTGCAACCTGGTTATTATTTTGAGTTTCATTTTGAAGTTGAACTTCTGGTTCAAGAGGAACGAGTTCCATAGCATTGTTGCATAGTCCTTCATTCCGTACAGGAGGCTCTTCAAACGTGATGAGTCTTTCCGTTTGAACTTCTTGGATTGTAGCCAGAGGAGGGCGTCTGCTACTGTGGAGTCCACGAGGACTACTGTTCAGTATCGGCCACATAGTGTGGTTTGATTAAGTCAATTGAGACAAATCTTTTCTCCTTTTTCCGGGGAAGAGGCAGCAGAAGTACAGTTCTTGTTCCTTGTACTGCTAGGACCGGTACAGGTTTTCGGTAGGATGGCCCGAATTCTTTCTTGTCCGCTATTTTCTCTCTGACCAGATCCCCGACTTTTGGGATCCAGACAGGTCTTGCCGTGACTGCCTTGACTTCCCCAGTGGCGGTCAGTTTGGTGTTGACGTTACTTTGTCTTGTCCTGGATTCATTTAGATCCTGTAAAACAGCCAAACTATCATGGATATCAAATGGTTTCCCATCCGCCACTGTGCCTTCACAATCAAGATCAGGTACCAACATGCTCGTCCAAAATAGGACCTCATATGGAGTCACACCCCCTAGAGAACTTCTTGGCTGATTGTTGAGTGCTCTCTGAACCCCATATAAGTGATTGACCCAACTACCGCCCTTGCCTAATACCCTAGCTGTTAAAGATTGCTTTAAGTCCCGGCTCTTCCTCTCCACAACCGAATTTCCCTCAGGATGGTACGGAGAGGAGAACCGCAATGCTATGCCCATACCTTCCATGGCCTCTTTGTAAGCCCGAGAGCTAAACGCCGGGCCACGGTCAGAATGTAACGTGCCAACCGGGTATGTCCCTATAAAGACCTGCAAATCTTTTATAACAGTTCGGGCGTCAGCCGAGCACTGAGGCCAAACCCGTAGGAATCTGGAACAAGAATCCACTGCCACCAAGATATACTTGTAAGCCCCATCAGATTGTAAAGGACCGCAGTGATCCAGATAAACACAAGTGAGAGGTTTGTCTGATTTTAATAATGGTGTCTGTGCCAGGCTTGTTACTGTGGAGCCTTTTATTTGTTGACAGATGTCACATTTCAAGACATATTCTTTAGTTTGTTTCGCTAGACCTGGCCACCAATAGCGCTGTTTCAACAAGGAAATAGTCGCCGTAACGCCCGTGTGCGCAGAACCCAAACCCTCGTGTGCTGCAACAATCAAACCATGTCTACGATCCATATTTGGTATTACTCTATCCCCCACTCCAGGAATTTGAGCATATGGAATGCTGTGTGCATCTAATTTGTAGGAGTCCTTGAGTGGAAATTTCTTTGGTACTGCTGAGCTGCCTTTGCCCGAAGCAATGACAGCAACCATAATCTCACCGTCTATTCTCGTTTTTGAATGAGTGATTACAGCTACGGAAGCTGTTGGTACAGCCCCCTTTGCGGCTTCATCAGCCAATGAATTCCCTTCAACATGAACGCCATCACGTTGATGACTCAGTGTGTGTATCACATGAGCCCTCAGTAGTTCGTTCTTCAACTCAACTACCTGTTCCCATAGCATTTTATGCTTAATTGTGCCACCTTTTGCATCTTTAAACCCGTTTAGTTCCCAATGTTGTAAGTACTCATTGTACGACTGTTCACAGTAAAAGGAATCACACACAATTAGTGTGGGGAATTCGTGATCCGTATTTACAAGTGCCAGTATCAGTGCTTTTAATTCTGCCAACTGAGCCGAGCAGTCTCCTAGAGATTGCGTTTTAGTGCAACTTGGATGGAACTTTCCATCCTGCATGCGACCTTTAATGATAGCACACGCTGCGCTGTATTGTTGCTTACTCCCTATGGCCGGTTGAGCAGATCCGTCAGTGTAAATAATATATTCATACTGATCTAGAGGCAAGAGTTCATTTGGTAGAGGATATTCTTGTTCGTATTGCAGGAATGCTTGTGTTTTTAGACTTGGATCAAATCTGTACTCAACGTCCGTTGCAGTAAGAGAATTAGCCCATTGTATCCATCTCGGATGCAAGGCTTTCGCATTCGGAATGCTCGCCTAAGTAACAGCTTCTAAAGCTGGTATCGGGGTTACGACAATTATGCGTTTCCCCTCAGCTAGTGCTCTTTCTCTTGCTACAGCGGTCTGAACAGCTGTCAGTATTTTTTCTGTTGAAGTGAAACGCATTTCTGCGTTTGTGTACAGGTGTGATTTGTATGCGATCGGTACTGTTTCGCCTTCATTGAAGGTCAAGTAAGTGTACCCGCATTGACCCGCTATTACAAGGATCACCAAGTTGCGTACGTTTACGCATGTCTGTAGGTGTTTGGAAGCAATCATGTCTTCCTGTAATGAACGTAGGATATTTGAATGTTCCAGAGTCCAATGTCTAACTGAAAAGTCAGGTTTTATTAAGTCATAGAAAGGTTTTACTCTTTCTGTGTAACCCAAAATGTATGTTCTGCCGAAATGTAGGAATCCCAGTATCGATTGTAAATTTTTCAATGTTTTTGGAGGTTGGAGCAGCGCACACATATCTAAAAAGTTAGCTGCCAAACTCTTTCCTTCACTTGAAAGCTCATATCCTAAAAATAGGACACTGAGGTGGGCTATTTTTGATTTTTTAAAGTTCAATTTGTAGCCCTTAGAGGCGAATCCCATAATAATGGTACTCACCCTGGTCAAGTGCCTTTTTAAGTCATCGTCCGTCAGATAAATATCATCCACATAGGACAATGCTTCCTCATCAAAATTTTGGAGTAACTCAGTTACCCTTGCTGAAAATACCCCGGGGCTGTTCTTATACCCCTGGGGGAGGTGACAAAAATTGTCGCTGGGACCCCAACGCTGAGAATGCGGTCAAATACCTGCTTTCAGGCGCTATATTTTGGAAGAAAAATCCATTTGGGATATCAAGTGTTTTGTATTTTTTCCGCACAATGTTATTCATTAATGCGGCACTATGTGCGTTTTGGACAGCGAATGTCTTTGTGCATGCGTTTAAATGTCTAATCTAAAACTAGACGATAGGTATTGTACGGTTTTGATACTGTAAACAAAGGATTGTTCATTGGTGAGGTGCAATTTTCGATCACCCCTTGGTATTCAAGTTGGTCTAAGATCTCCCTGACCTGTTTTTTAGCTTCTTGCTTTATTGGGTATTGCCTCTGAGCATTTGGTGAAACTTTTAACGGAATCACATGGTGGGTTGACTCCTCATCCCACCCTGCATGATTTTGATACAATGCTGGAGCTAGGGCTACTGCTCACTCTCGTGCATATGCATGTTTAAGGTGTATGGGAACGAGGTCGGAGAATGATGGAAAAATTACATTTTCTCCCCTAGGGCACTCCATAACAAATGCTGGCACCCAATCTTGTTCTGCTAATAGGATGTCACACCCAGATGACAGATTTTCCCAAAAGAGACCCTTAACTTTCCTGGGCTTGTCCCCCTCCATTTGGAGTGTTATCTCGTGTAACTTATGTGGGACACTCACCCTGGTGTCTGGTGTTTCCACTGTGATGTAATCATTCAAGTCCGCTGTCACCAGAAATTCCTTCAGGTTCTGGCGAGCTATTGTTACTTCTGCCGCACTGTCTAGCATCGTCAGAGCCCATTCCCCATTCAGAAGTTGCGTCCTCAGAATTCTGGGCATGTCTGATCTTTAGACCTGCAACTTTCTTTTTCTTAATTTGAGGTTTTGATTTTGGCTTGTCTTCTTTTTTGGAAGTATAGTCTTGAGTGTGCTGCTTGTCTCTGGACTTTGTACGCTCTTCTTTGTGTTCTGACCGTCCTTCTCTCTCAGAAGTTTTCGTCGAGCCCAAAAGGAACGAGAGGAACGTGTATCAGTATCCTGATACCTGTCAGGTGTCCTAACATTATCCCTATTCCTAAGGTTGTACCTCTTTTCAGAGGGCTCCTGTGGAGGAGATCTACGTTGGGATTGAGATCTCTTTTCTGTAAAGTTTTGTTGTTTTTTATTATCCCACTTCTTTTTAGAAGAAGCAGGTGTCTGCTTGAAAGTGTCCTTTTCAGGACTGCCCATCAGTTGTGGTTTTAAAGCTTTCCCACCCAAACTGTCTCTGCCTAATTCTGCATACGCAGTTTCTATTATTTTGGGCAGTTCGTGTTGTTGATCTAACGGACTGAACTCCCTTAGGCATTGGCGGATTGCCACTGAAGCTGCTTCCCCTTTAATATTCGCTAGTATTATGGCTGATACCTGGTCGTAGTTATTTAATAACTTCATCCCTAAGTTCAGAGCAGGCTCTGCTCCGTACTCGTTCTGTATTTGTCTCAATACATCTGGTACCACTGCTAATGAAGGAATACCATGTGTTCTGGTATATATGGCAGCAAAGACTGTACCCCAAGAGGTACAATCCTCTAACTGTGGTGTTATCCCCATGGGCAAGCAGATTGTTAGCATTCTGTGTTTTTCAAACGTGGTAGTATTTGGAAATACTGCCTCGAGCTGAGTTATTTTCTGAGCTACCCAGAATGGTATTTGTTCACGTTTCGTGGGCATTTTGCCCATTACTGCATGTAATGTTTGTGGAGTAATTTTAGTTGCTGTACCCTGAGATTGAGTTCCATTTGTTGCAACTGTTGTTGGTTGGACTGTGAAAGTCCTCATGACATATTGCGTCAGGTTTCTGTAGATTCTAATTAAATCTTTGTGTTGTATGAGTAAGACCAGTTGTGGCATTGTTTCAATGTCCGGATGTGGTGTGTATGCCGCTAATATCGGCCATGTTGCCCCGTCTCCTCCGAGCGGGCTTTAACTTTACTCTTTGTCTTATTTGGGGAAGGGTGCCTTTAAACCAGTAAAAATTTTCCTGGTACGTGAGTGGAACTTCTATGTCCTTGCAAGGACCGTATTCCGCTGGTGCATCTCCTTCTACATAGTAGTGAAATGTGTGTGTTCTAGCATCTGCTTCTGGGAATGTAACCCATGAATAGAATACCTCTGTTTTGTTTGATTTGTGTGCCTCAATCACGCAAGCTACTAAGCCAACCCTAGCTGGTAAACCATTTTCTAGTAGTTTCAGGGTGATTGTATGTCTGAATTTAGGTGCAATGAGAATTCCATCCACCTCTTCATCTTCTACTAAGATGCGTCTAGCCACCACCGGGTTATCTTGGTTGGTTGTGTCCTCAGTCATTTTGGAAAGTAGTTTGTTCAAGGGAACTAAGATAAGGTGTTATGCACAATTTTAGGAACAAAATGTCCTTCAAGCTTGATTAACCAGCAGCCAATAAATAGGATATTTCTCCTACTCAGCTGTGGCGGAGTTTGTGCCCACCCACTCCAGACGTCTCTGGTGTTTTGTGAGTAGGGGTCTCTGAGAAATAGCATGACTGAACTACTCAGATTCTACTGTTAAATATGTACCTAACCAACGTTGGGCGCCAGGTCGTGTAGTTCCTATACTACCCATGCAGGACCTGCGCGTTTGGATAACATAAACTGTGGGATTGGTGGCAGACTGATTCCGTACACCCCCACCGAGAAATGTTAGCCTGTTTGCATTTAAGCTAGCTAACAGTGCCACTAGTGTCTCCTCTTATAGGGGAGAGATTAGTTTCTGGCAACCTCAGAACATGACAACCCTGATCCCTCAAGATCGTGGAAACAATGTACTACTTTTCGCTCAGTCACTCGTGCTCATTTAGTTGATCTCAGAGATACACAGAATAAACAGTCTGGGCGTTTCAATAAGGATTTATTGAACAGTTGTTATTCTCGTGTAAAATCTATGAGCTGCAACAACCATTAGACAGTAGCAGAGATATATGATTAGCAGTACTATGAATATAAAAGGATAGTACAGTTCTACCATCTTGCAATAAGCATGAATAAATACATGAATATAAAATGCAGGATAAAAGTGCGCGTACTCCTACGATGCCTATCTAGATGTACCTAAGTGTACCTAGCATGTGAGTAGGTGTAAAGCCAAGAATCCCTCTAAGGTTTAGTCGAACCCCATTACCTGAAGTGAGAGAATGTAGGAGCCCTTCTTGGTCTCTAGTTGGACACCCCGCGAGGGAAGTTCAGACCACTGTCAGCTGGAGCGTCTGCATGCAGGAGCCTCAGCGTCTCTGGTCAGTGTGTCGGCCTGGAAGTCTCGGTTCCCTCTGACTAACATTAGCAAGAGGTGTTATATTTATACAGAAAGGGTCTAGGGCTCCTTTGTCCCTTGTTGCTTGTATTAGCCAATGTTGGATTTGAGGATGATGTATGGGATGAACCGTGTACGTAGATATGGGAGGAAGGTGGTGTAGCCCCAGCCTGGTTTCTAAGAACCCTTATGAATATTCATTCATACTGTGTGAGTCTATTGATGGAGTTATAGAACTCTATTGTTCAGGAGAAACCCTCCTTCTGCACCCAGGACTAGAACGAAGTAAAGGTTCAATCCTAAAAGGCTCATTACAGTGTAGTGTAGGGGAGGTAATGTAGGTGAAGGGGTATGATGTTACCCGGGCCTATATTAGGGTACCTATATGAAACATAACAGTACCAGTGCCTAATTTGTAAAACAATAAGTGGCGGGCCTAAAATTTCGCTGAGAAGCCCGCGTCCAGTGCTATTGTATGTTGGTGTGCCAAATACCAAGTCTGCCTAGTCTTGATTCCACCTCTCAGGCCTCTTTAATTCACTGCCAGACACTCCCTGCCCCTTTAGCTCACTCTTGCATGCTCTTTTTCACCCCTTCTTTCTATCACTATCACATTTTTTTCTATCTTTCTCTTTCTGCTTCTTCATCCCCTTGTGTGAATTTCACTCTCTTGTTCTGGGTCAAAGTCTGATGAAGAAAAATACGTGCTGGTCCCCAACAATGAGTGGCGGTGAGCCCCACCTGCAAGCACTGTCTCAAATTAAGCAGTGGCAGGTGCCCTATGCCAGAGTGCCTGTTTGTTTCTCAGAATTGTCATTACTCTCCAATATAAAATATCGCACCGCTGCTGAAAAGTGCAGGTACTCTCCCTCTCAAAATAACCAGACAGCACCGGTCCATTTAAAGAACAAGTCATGCTCCTAGTGCAAGACAGGAAATGCTCTCCCTGACTGCTATTTGGATGAAAAATACAGCAATTATCAGGATTCAGTGGGCCTAGTTTCCATTGTTGCAGCAGGTGCAGTGGCACCAGGGCCAAGATGCCTGAGGGGTTTACTGAACCCTGATTATTGCTTCATTATTTAACAATGGCATTGGATTCACAGGTGTCTATTGGTGAGCAATTTATACGCAGACTCAGGGATGGGTGGATAGTTCACAGGCTTAGGGGTGGGCAAGTTAACAGGCTCAAGAGTGGGCAAGTAGCCCTCGGGCTTGGAGGGGAGGCAAGTAGTACACAGGCTCCAGGCAGGTAGGTAACAGGTTTGAGTGGGGGCAAGGAGCACACAGGTTTAGGGGTTTGTTGGTTTACAGGTTCATGGGGAGCAAGCAGCACACGGATTCCACAGATAGCATATAGGCTTGAGGCAAGTAGCACAAAGCTTTGAGAGGGAGCAAGTAGTACACAGGCTTGAGGATGAGAAAGTAGCACAAAGGTGTACGGGTGGGTTAGTAGTACCACACATGCTCGAGACAAGTAGTGTTCAGGCTCAAAGGTGTGTTATGGACCCACAGGGCAGATTAAAATACCCAAGTACAAGCTAGTGGGAATCATTCAATATTAGAGCAACAAGCCCTTTCCAATTCTATACCACCACAAAGCGCCTGCAGTTTTTATTTATGAACTGAATGCAGTTAAAAATAGGTTATCAAGCAGCAAGCGAACTATAAAGCCGAACAGCGCTTTATGCTCGGTTAGCGGCAGGGCCGGCCTTTAGCATGGACGAGCAGCTGGGACCAGGCCCAGGGTGCCAATACTTTGAGGGGTGCATTAAGGTTATTACAACAGAAGCACCCCTGTCATCTTGCTCTAGTCTTGTCTGTGCCCCTGCATGCTCGTTTCTGTCTAATTTGTAAGTATAAAGTGGTTTTCAGGTTTAAATCAGTTTTAATCCTTCATTATACTGCAAGTGATGTTTTTAACACCCCATTAGCCACCCTCCTTACCCTCCCTTCATCCTCTCACCCTTGCTGACACACACCAACAACACCCTCATCAGCGTGAGGCAGCAAAGCTATCGGTGATTTAGGTGAGCTGAGGGAGGTCCAGAGATGTTTGTGTTCAGGGGCCAGTCACTGCTCAGCCAGGGACTGACCAGTGAACACCAAAGGGGCCCCTGCTGTCTCATTTAATTCAATAGCACCAGCAGGGTGCCAATTTTCTCTCCGCCCAGGGCGCTATCTTAGCAAAGGCCGGCTCTGATTAGCGGCATGTGTTTGACGTGTGGCAGTTGAGGATGATGGTAACGGCAAGAGCAGCCGACTTTGAAGCTGGGAAACCGGGTTTGCGTCGCGGCAGGAGGCTCAACATCCTGTGATTCTGGGCAAATCACTTAATCTCCTCATGCCTAAAAAATGAATGTGTCCATCTGTAATGCAACTGCAACTCATGTAAAGCGCTCTGGTACCTTCAGGTTTATTTCCCGCTATATAAAACTGCAAAAAAAACAGTATTATAATAAATAACATACTATATGAACGATGGAAAACCTCGTCAATTACCTCCACCATTTAAAGTCAATTGACCAGGGGCCTTGTCCATCCACCCGAGCATAGAACTATTTAGTAGTTTGCAAAATGTATATTAACCAGATTTGGGGGCACTTAGCACAGTTTACAGAATTACCAACTTGTTGAACAAAATTCAAACAGTAAGCCATGACATCTTGCATTGGCGCCTAGAGGCAGACTTTTAAACCAAGTTTAAAACACACTTTACCCGGAGGCTTTCAAACTAAATTCGTTGATTTTTCCAGGCTAATCTTTCAAAATGAGCATAGCGTTTAAATGTTACACTTTACGGTTTTGGAAAAACTTGAAAGGCTGCTGCAAAATGTTATTGACAACATTCATACTCGGTTAGGAAAAAAGCATTATGTGAATAATGCATCTGTACATTCTATTGTGTGCATCAAACAATGGTTTGAGTGTACTTTTTCATATCCATTGCATTGCACTTGTTTTGAGGCCCAGAAAGCTTCAAATGTGAAAGTCTCTTCAAATGTATTAAATTAAAGCTGGAATTTCCCGATTACAACGTACTGAAACACGCCCCAATCCAACCTTCGGAAATGTGCTTTCTAACCGATCGTTCAGCATATCACATAGCGGGAAAACACGGAGGCCCTATGTAATTAGAGAGGTGCAGAGTTTACATACTCGGCCGTAACTTGGTCACCGTTGGTCAGTGGTCACTCACTGGAATCTGACACATGTGTTGTCACATGAGCTCGACTCCAAGAGAGAGACCTGTCGGGGGTTGGCGAATAAATCTTGTCAGGTTCGTCATTGGTAGCAGCGATTTTGGGCTACTAGCAGGGCCGTTTCTAGGTGCTTTGCCGCCCTAGGCGAGAATTGAAAAATGCCGCCCCCTCCCTTTTACTACCATCACTCTCTCCCCCAGTCATCCAGGGTACAAGAATTAATGCATTAGATATAAAAGAACTTGCACTCAACATTAAACAAAAAACACATCAATTAAGTCATATGGAGACTAAGCGATTTGCTCAGAATCACAGGCTGCTGAGCCGACGCTGAGTCTCGGCCTGTTTCCCAGTTCTAAAGTCAGCAGTTCTGGCGGTTTCCCCACAATCTCTTAGAAATGAAAGTCAGTGATTATCACGTGAGAGCATGTTTGTTTTACTTCTGGGACCTTTAGTTTAGGTTGTGTGTCTTACGGATTCACATTGGGAAACAATATATTTTTGGCATATCTAACAATTGTGGAGTTTCCTTTGACAAACGTTTTGATTGAGTTTGTCACTCGCGCAAACACCACGTGCACTGGTGGAGCCAACAGTAAGTAGAGCGGCAACACCAGCAGCATGTGCGTAGCCCTGACATCCCTTAATGCTGCCTGTAGAGTCAGCTCACGCATAGGCCTGGGGCCCCCAACTGCCAAAAGTAAGTGACTGGTTTTTAATCCTAGTTGCTTATGCTGCTATATAATGTTTTATAAAGGTTTACTTTTAGCGCTGCGGCGTGGCAGGGTGATAAATGTGCTCAACAGTTATCAGCGCAGTTAGTGGCTGGCTTCAATAGCTCATTTTGGTCGGCTCAGCATTAACTAATGTTTTTTCGTCGAGTGAGGCTGAGCTCACATTTGCACCAGTTTTAAAGTCTTCTTAGTTTATCATTGCTCAAATGGGTGTAATTACTGATATGTATATGTTTCCCCTGCTTCATTGCTTGAGTTTTGCTCGCAAAAAGTGTCACTCAGTCGTTGAAATGTCACTCATAATTACACTTTAATTATGAAAATGTCACACATAGCAATTTGAAACCTTGGCAGCTATGTAGCCGGTGCATTCTATTCAAGGAACGCTTATTGTGACTGGCAATGGCATTGGTACAGCGCGTACCTGACCAGGCCTTAAATAATTAGCCCCCTATATTTTTTTACATGATTTGAACTACCCTGCCTGCCGCTGCCAGCCGACCCGGTTCCCATCCCGGCCTCCCCCCGGATCCCGGTACCTGATAGGCCTGCAGGCGGGCCGCAGCGCCGCGGTAACTCGCTCTCTGCTCTGCCTCTGCCTGCCTCTTTTTGCCGGCCGCGCGCGCATAGGCAAAGCCCCCGTGGCTGCCTTGGCGCGCCGCGGCCGAACGTGACCTCGCGTCACGTCACCCTGGTCATCATGATGATGTCGACGACGGTCTAATTTGAAGGCGAGCCCGCGCCGCGCCCGCGCTACACCTACACTACCTGGTAGTGGTAGATTCATTCAATAATAATAATAGAACGAAGTTAGGACAGAGAAGAGAGTAAAGAAGAACTCTCATGTTTAACTTTTGCCACGGCACGCCGCACGGCCGCCGGCCGCCCTCCACCTTTTGCCGCCCTAGGCAGCCGCCTAGTCCGGCCTAGTGGTAGAAACGGCCCTGGCTACTAGATTGACAGCCGTGCAAGTGACTGAGGCGAGGCCCAGGCACGCAGCACAGCAGATACATACACATGTATCTAGCAGTCTAGGACTGCGTGCCGGCCAGCTCGGGGTCACAATAGCAACAGAGAGGATGAGTTCTGTACAGGCCCAGGCCGGTGGGCCCAGCCAGCTTGCAGGTAATCTGCAATCATGATGCAGTCACTCAGAGCTTCCTTCAGCAGTGCAATCAAGTACTCCTCACACTGGCTGAGTGATTTCCAGCCAGGGGTCGCAAGTAAGGTGGCAGGGGTCGCAACGGGTGGCTTAGGGGTCACAGTTGCGACCCCTGGTGACCTCTAATTGTCGTCCATGGCCACCAATAGCTGGGTTCTACAGCAAGGCAATAATGGAATGGTGGACTTAGCAGAACTGTACAGCTCACAACAATTTAGGCTAGTGGTGCCCGACACTATAATATGTCACGCTTAGAGCTCATAGAACACAGGACTTCGTCCACTTAATAATGTATTCTGTTAAACAATGATCATGAATGTCACAGTGAGGCTGAAATTCAACCAACTCCAACCCCGCCACCTTCTCCCCCCCCCCCACCTGCCTCCCTCCTTCACATATAAAACTAGTATGTATCCGTCGGGTGGCAGGACAAACATATTTGGATTGCGCTGGCCGAAGTGTTTGAAGCTGCTAGGTGATCATCTTCAGGCAGTAAAGGCTAGTCATTGCCATGTACAAAGATTTGTTATTGACACCAGTGGACTGATTCCCTTTCTTCCACAGCAAGCAGCAGCTACACTGACCCTGCATGTGAATAAATAAGATGTACACCATCATTTTAATGTGTTCTTTTATGTTCCATTGTGTCTTTCACTAAATGAATAAATGCAATGTTTAACCACTTAACATTGTCATTAATGTAAGAAACAAGGCAGGATTTGGAACATAAACGCTCTACACACACATCCTTTCAGACTAAGCCGCTCACTCCCTAGACTTTGGTGTCTATTCAAGTCAATACATGAATAGATTCATGCTGCAGCCCCGGCCTAGAACAAACATGACACATGCCTGCAGTGTACTCATATCTACAGAAACACAAAAGCAGGCATAAAAGACATGATAATAGCAATACCTAAAGACTCAGGAAGTTTAGTCAAACATCTGTGCGGATGATGAAACATCACGCTATCTCATTGTGAGGCATTTTTTCCTGAGGCAGATTGTGTCATTCTTGTGGCACAAAACTGCTTACAGAGGGTAAAAAATGTAAGTAATAAGCATATTCTATTCTATGTGATCTTCGGGAAGAAAAAGCATTTCTCATGTGCAGTATCTCTAACACCTATTCAGAAGCGACTCTTGAGACATCTTCCACATTGTGTCCAGACACAAAACTGGACAACAGCCATTTGAGAAAAGATGATGTTGGGGTATCTTTACTATACACCACAGGTGCTAGGGTCAGGTAAAGAAAGTGACACACTGTGTTACCCTCTGAAGCCTCGTAGGAGATATTGAGAGTTCAACTCACGCATAGATTCTTGTGGCATGTTTCATCATAGGTGAACTCCCCACATCAAATTGGGTTGATACCAGCTTGGTGGACTCAACGGACTGCCGGGAGGTATAGATACATTTTTGGGGATAAAAGCAGGGATCCAGATATCTTACTAAAGATATCTTAGCGTATACCCACATGACTCTTAGTAAATAGGTACCTTAGCTATGATTAAAAGCATGGATGGATGAAACATTGTATTTCATTAAGCATCAACGTGCAATGCTTGTAATCATATCTAGGGTTCCCATATCTAACAAGGTAGTTAGATACCACCAGAGTGGTATCTAACTACTTTGGTGTGGAGAGTTCACCTATGACGAAGCACGCCACAAGAATCGGTCAGTGAGGTGAACACTCCATATAACTTTGGATACCTACAAGGCTTCAGAGGGTGACAGTGCCTCACTCTCTTTACAAGACCCTAGCACGTGTGGTGTATAGTAAGTGTTTCAAGCGAGGATATGCAAGGGACTTTTAGTCTCCCTCTTGTGCTCACTCTCTCTCTCTCTCTCTCTCTCTCCTGGTGCATACAAGATATTAAGAGTTTGAACAGCATGTCCTTACCACTTAGGCAAGTCTATAATTCGCTTTATCAAATGAATAACCCAGGCCTTGCACACAGATCTAATCAGCTGCCTCCGTGTAATGATATAGGTGGGGCTGAGTGGTGATGAAGAGCAGGATTTGGAAACCGAAGAAGAATTAAAGTTCCTGATGTAATTGAGCGCCTTTTCCTATAGATATGTTCAACCCTCTTCCGGTTCCAACCCTTGGCAGCACATAATCAAGCAGAGAATGTTGGCACCTGTCTAGGCCAAGCCATGAATCAGAAGAACAGGCCTGGAATTACTGCCTAAGTAAATTAAATGCCTTCTTTCAAACTTGCATCTAAGGAGTGGTGTTAACAGAATACTTAACACAGTGGCCCGTATGCCCATCATACATATGTAAATAGTAAGAGGCACCTTTGTAAAGGAATGAAGTTTACTTTACCCATATGTTCACCTAAGGCAAGTTAATTTTTAAATAGTGGTCTTGGTTATTTTCCAGACAGTGCCATTTCCTCCAAAAAGTCAAGAAAGGAGGAGCCTAGATAAAGAACCGATTGCTGTAGCCAAGGGAGGACTTCAGAATATGCTTCATAATATGTCTCAAACTTAGATTGTCCATTCGTTACTTGTCTGAAGCAGCATGGGCTGCAGTACACACAGCCCAAATCAGGATACCCCTTTCCCCTGAAAAACTATCCCCTTCAACACACTCCAGCCTCGATTACAAGGGCTGTGGTAAATTGCGACAACTGCGAAAACTAGCTGTTTGCACAGGAGTTGCAATTACAAGTGGTAATTATAAGTGGTCGGAGTTTTCCCCATACCTCTGAGTTTTCCCAAGGTAAATAATGGCAAGACAAACCAGCTGATATTTACCAGGTGAAAAGGCCGATAAATACTAGGACATGTGGATCTTGATGTGGAAATCACAATAATTGGTACATTAATCAGGGAAAACTCAATATGGGGGCCATTTCTTGTATCTGTTACATTCCAAACTCCAGGTTATCACCATTTAATGGGTGAAATAAATACCACCTGTCCCACCACCCAACCCGTGATCAGGGTTTAAGCTGGTATCGCAACAGAAACTCTAGAGTTTGATTGATGGACATCATTAAATACTGACAGTTTAGAGAAATGATCATCCCTAAAAATAGTAATTTAGCACTGAAAAAAAGAAAAATACCCTCTTACTGCCCTTTGCATGCTTCAGACTAGGGCTAAGTAGCTGCTTTTATCAGAAAACAGATTTGTTTCCTCTATGTACGACTTAAAATGGTTTAACAGATGCAACGGGTTTCCCAGGGTTATCATAGCTTTGCTGAGGCGCACAATGTTAATCCTTTTGCTCATGGTTTCAGGTTGAGGAAAACATGACTTTGTACCCCAGACACCTAATTTCCCTCTTCGTGGGTGCATTTTAACTTCTAGGGCGGTGCAACCTTGTACAGAGCTGGGAAGGCCCTGCAGAGGAGTGCACTGTTTCCTCCGCCCTCACACACCTCTCAGACACAGCAGTCTGTCTATTATGTCTATGAAGCAGGAGGCCCAGAAAAACGACCACCCCTTCACACCAATAATAGGCAGACCAGCATGTCAGTGATTAAGGTGTGGTGCAATACTGCACTGTCTTGAGCTGGACTGCATTTTCCCACAATAATTCTAAAAACACAAATGCAATGCTCTTTAAGGACCTTCTCTATACTGGTGGGGAACTAAAAAGTAAAAGTAAGCACTGCCAGGCGAGGGCCAGGCTTTTCTCACAGGCCCTCTTAAAAACAAAAAATAAAAATAAAAAGCTTACACTGTCCTGCAACAAGGCACCCACCAAGAAAAATTAAAACTAATCATAAAGTTTAGTGTGGAAGGCAAGTATTTACAATTGTCTACATTATTCAGGATATCCCTGTGAATATTTTCAAACACCCACAGAAAAAATATCTTTGGTTCAATGATGACCCAAAGCTTCAATCCAGTTCTTTCTATGGATAGCGGAATGCTATTTACACATAATACAAACACATAATATAGTCCCCCACATGATCGCATCCCACCAGGATCAATCGTAGCTGTCCTCAGCCCTATATAAAAACGACTTGACCCCCATAAATGACACATCAAAAAGCATGGAACACTTGACACATCACTAATCCATGCAGGAGAAGGACCACCCACAGAACACTTGCATCCACATTCTTTACACAGGTAAAATCTACCAGTCCAGAAGATACAGCTAATTTTCTACGATGTAGAAAACCAAGGCTTTATAAAACAAAAAACTGTAATTGTAAAAATTGAGATTTAATAGCGAATTTTATCCTGTAAAACACAGGAAACATTCAGAATTAGAAAGTCAATGGAAACAATAAATCCATTTAATTCAGTTTTACATATTATATGATTAAACTTACCTAGAGCACCAACCTCGGTGCCAATCGATTCCACCACAAAATCAGCAGATTTTCCAACCACGCCTCCATAAAGCCCAGGTCCCCAGGCCCGGACCATTTGAGGACCAGCTTCAGGACCCACCACAACTTCAAATGGGCTGATGAAGACAGAATGAACACTCCGGTCAACCTGACATTAAATGCTACAACACACTGAAACCACCACCTTTCTGCTATCAATGCAGGTAAAATCAAGGTCGGACTGGGACAGAAAATAGGCCTGGGCACCAAAATAAAGGGGCCCTATTAGTGTATTAGAAAGCTAAAAAAAAGTGGTCCGGGTTAGCAAATTGGGGCGGTTTTGAACTTGTTAAGATGCATTGGATAAGTGTCTTGTAAGGTAAAGAAGACTGCATGGGTTTGAGATTTCTGCAATCAGTGTTTGTTTTATTATCAGGGAAATCAACAGTAAAAACTGGCCCAGCAGACCCTAAAACAGGCCCACAACCAGCCACAAAACCGGTTCACACGCTGACTTATCAGACCAGCCCATCGGTCACTGGGGGTAAAATGTGTTGAATATTTTCTCTAATGTAATTAAACCTTGAAGTCTGTGCATGGTAATAAAAATGTGCTGAGTAAATTAAAATAATGAGCAAGGGAACTTCACAATTTTAAGAAGTAATGGCACAAATTATTTCTGATAACCCCAAACATATATTGTCCTTTTTCTCTCCTGAAGCCTCGCTGAGATGCTGCACAGGGTAAGCTGGGCAAAAGAGAAAAGCGAGCCTTTCTTATTAAATTGATCACTTACCTGTTGTATTTAATTATGTTACTGGTTGTAAACAATTTGAGGGGTAAGAACCTTCCTGATTGATCAAACATCTTAATCAATGATCATTTGACTTGGATCAAAATCTTCACAATTAAATATCCCCCATATATTATAAGACTCTGTAAAACAGAAGCTGCATGCCTGCAAAAATCCCACCTCGTTTCATACTGAATCCTGGCCTTAGGTCCAGGGTACACTGCAATACAAGATGGGGAAGGCTTTATTTCATGTATTGAGGTTAGGGCCATGAAGTGCGTAATCAATAGCTCTGCAGGCTGGACTCAACTACCTTCATCTATTTGTTTTCCTAGAAGATGCAGCATCACTAGTAAAATGCTACAGTGGTAGAAGGGTTTTTGGCTGGCCATGATTAAAGCATCCTGTTGGGAAAAAGTTCAGTTGACATTGGAACAATGCCTGATGCCATTGGCCCCTTCGCAAAATCATGAAGCTCATGAAAAAGATTCCAAATGTGTCATATGAATGGCCATCTAACAATAATTCTGCCCATTTACAAAAATTACTTTTTGTGACTGCAGGCTGCTTACTCATGGAAAGTCAGGAGTAAGTCACATCTACATCAGGATTTAGACAGTCACAGAAACTGAGCCATTGTGGGCTCGAAAATGGACCACAGACCATAACTAGTCATAGATGCAATATCGATCATTGGCAACAGGGCCTGCTACTCCTGATTCACAAAGGAATTGATGATCTGGTTTCAAACAGAAAGTCAGCAGCTACAATAGGACTGAAAAACTAAAGGCGGTTTCATTCTACCCATAAGTAAAATAATTGAAAATATTTGCATTAGGATGGTTAATAAAATTCCACCTTAACAAGGATTACCAGTAACCCTGAGATGTGCAAACATTTCTCCCCAGGGGAACACGTTTTATTTGCCACGTCCTCTATTGTCACAACTCATTTCTTCTACTAAATCTATCTAGGGCACACAGACTATACATTTGAGTTCATATTAAAAGGCGCTAATACTTCAAGATTGGCCACAAAAGATAGAAGGAAATGTCAAATTGCTTCACTACTTTTCTTTTTTGTAGGAGCTGTTTAAATCCTCCATGTCTGTTGGCCTAACTACCCACTGCTTTATCAATACATTCAAGACTATAACCACATGAAATAGATCCCGTAAGGGCACCAGAATTAATGGAAATAGTCATTTGGAGAGTGAGAATTATCTTTTAAGAGTCTTCTACTTGAAACACTACTCTAGAGGCAACATTAAAAATAAGCACTGGCAAAGGCAATAGGTCTGGCCGGCATCTTGAGTCCTGATTACATATTCTAAAAAACCTTTTGAGGTGCAAAACAGTCCCTCGTGGGTTACAATGCAAGCAATCCATATAAGAGGAGCGCAACACCAAACAGCCAATGGTATGAAGTAAAAGGGTAATAGTCCTATGGGGCGAAGCCAAAGCCATCTCATTGTATTTTTAAGAAACAATATGTACACACTGTTTTATACTTCAAAATTCTGATTATTTTGTAGGTAGATGCTCCATTCATGTGACCCAAGTAATTTAAAGTCATTTCATGACCCAAGTAATGTAAAGTCATTACATAGGTGCAAAAGCACATATATATATATTTTAAAAAATAGTTAGAAAATTAGTCAAATGGAAATTCACCCCTGCCCTTCTTTAATTCTCCTCTACGTCCCCACATTTTTCTCAGATGGTCATTCATTTATTGTCTATGCTTTTAAGGCATTAACCTGGTGCATGGTTTAATCTCTCACCTCTTAGGGATATTCTGTCCACCCCAGGTTATGGTAGCAACATGCTTTCCGGGGTTGATTGGATAATACTCAAACGCGTATACGCCATCCACCACTTCCTTGGACTTCACAAGCTCATCCAGGCCTTCTGTCAGGAGAACACATCAATGGAACATAATCATCCTACAACATTCAGGCTAGAGTCCGACCACATAGCTCATAGCTCATACAACATTCAATCCTTTGTGTTAATCCACATGCATCTACTGAAGAGTACCCAGTACAAGAAACACAGTTGGTTTATTTTCCAAGTGTTGGCAATTATACTGCTGCCCACTGACTGGAGAACTACTTTGGGAAGTCTAATAACTATGTACATCCCTCAAATAACCTCTAAAAAAATATTAAGGAGACATGTGAAACATCAGGCTCTGGCATGAAAACCTGAGCTATTGGATGCTCTCTCAAGCAACACCAAAAGATGCACAGTAGCTTTTCGGTGCACGGTCGCATCAATCCTTCCCATGCTGCTATTGTGCTGTCTAGTGCTTCTAGACAACTTTGCTAACAAGTTAAGTACAACTCATTTAGAGACTCCCAGTAATACTGTGAATGAGTAATTGAGATAGTGTACCTGCTACATGTTGTATCTTCAGCATTTAATGGTGCAATTATAGCATCAGCTTTTTGTTCGCCTAACAGACATATGGTATTCCTACACATTTAGCATGAGGTAATAGTGTATTAATTTTAATTAGAAAATAAACTGTGAAATGAATGGTGTCCGTTTGTGACACATTTACCACGGATCAATCGATTTCTTGATGAGCATCTCAAAGGCAAGTACAGAAGACTGGAGCAGGGGGGGTGAGGGCGGGGGGGGGGTTTGAAGCTGAAACAAAGAGTGAGCAACTGCAGCTTGAGGCCTAACATCATATGAAGAGGGATGAAAGACTACACTATCTGCTGCATGTCCACTGTCCTTACACTTCGCTACCCCACAATCCCTTCACTGACATAGGGGACACAGCAAAGGTTTTGTCAACCATTATTTGATGATATTGGGTAGTTTAAGAAAAAAAGCAGGGGAGAAAAATAAGTGTGCTCTCCAGACCCCAAGTGGAAGACTCAGTTTGTCTGCACTAATATGCTCACCTATCCTTAGAGACCAATGAAAATCATGTAGTATTAGACGCTAAATCGATCATGCATAAACATGCCTCCTCCTATAATCCAACTGGTGAATTCTTCTTTTATGCTGACGCGATGATAAAACTGAGCAGAAGTCCGGAAAATGTTTTAAACATCACCAGAACCCCCACAGGAGTATTATTGGATCAAAATACATATATAACTCATTATGTGGTACCAGAATAGGTACAAGACTTTCCCAAGTTTACCACTGCTTGCAACATGTAGTTCCCGCGACTACCATCATTAAGTGAATTATGGGTTTGGAAACGTCTGATGAGTGTGCATAGAAATATCCAAATATTTTACAAAACTTGCATGTGCAAAGGTTTTAAGAATCGGAACGGAACACTGGAATTTGAGATCTCCTGAAAACCTTTTCCATAAAACATGAGTAAATCTACAGAGCAGAGGCAGCATAGATGCAAGCAGCTGGTATACCCTAGCAGTAGTCCATCAATATGCCTTCCACACCTGATTTAAAGAACCACTGGATGGAAACCTACTTATCAAATTTCAACTAGAATTATGCAATTTTTCAACTGTGGCTTTTTCACCCATATTTATCAATTTGCCACAATCGCCACATTATCCATCCCCTGCTGAATAGTCTGCAAATTGACAAAAGAAATTAGTTTCTGGCTCAACTGGATCAAAAGTGACACATGGTGCCATGCCCTTGACAAAGGTTGCCTAGTCACCTTTCCGTTGTGTATTGCTGTATTTCGATGTCAAACTGGTACTGATGAGGTGAAACTTTTACCCAGATAGTGTTAACATAGGTAAAAATTTCAAAACAATGAGGTAATACTACCACAATTACGCCATAGCATTTCCATTTTCTTGGCGCATAATTTAGTCAATCCTGCTGCATAATTTGGCCTGCCACATAATTCCAGTAGCTCTGCTATTAAGTCACTTGCATCTCATCTGCAGCAACACTTTATTTATCAAGTGTGATAACATCTTCAACCTCACTCACCTCATTTCACAATATCCTGCTGTACCATCACAAGATATTAATGACCATAACACCCACTTTAAACGGTGGTCACAAGGTTACTGTCTGCTTTAGAGCTACCCAGTACCGTGTGCACACCATTTTACAATAGCTGACCCACAAGGACATAATATAAACAACAAGGCAGGGTCTCCTTGGGATATCAAATGGTCTAGTACCCCATTGTACAAAGAATGGCCTTCTAATACTAGCAATCGGGTATTCTTCTACTATGAGAGACACAAGAGGTGGATTTTATTGCATAAAAGTATGAAATAATCCAGATTAAATCCACATCTCTCTAAGGGCAAACTCAAAATTAATCAAACTGAATATACTTTGTTTTTTGAAGAGGTGTTTGGATTGCATAATGCGTATAATTATTGTGTAAATACTGAACTACTTTGCTCACAATTGTCAACTTCTTAAAATAAGATACTACCAAACTTCTTCACTACTTGTGGGCGTTCCTTATACCAGCATACAATACCACATACTTCTTATGTAAATTTATCTTCTGTGCATATCATAAAATAATGGCATAGATACCACCTGGGCATACGTTGGAAACTCCATGATTACATTCTGCCTTTTAAGAAGACTGCTGTTCTGGATTGGTAGTGAAAGAGTGAAAAAAGGTACTGCTAATGAAACACGTACTTGGCCCTTTGACAGAGACATCAAGTTCTCCACTTCCTGCAGATTTTGTGTCAACTTTGAAATCTGCAACTTCTCTGATCCGGACTCCTTTGGGTTGTAGGCCACGTCCACTGGCACGACATGCATTGGGATTACAAGCTGTAAAATAATTTTAGACTTTAGCTCATTCTTACAGTAGGCACAACCTGGGTAAGTCAATTACCATCACACTGAACAAATAAAATGATTACTTCTTTCAAAACAACCATTCATTTAGTTTTATGACAATTGCACCTTATTAGTCGATAAAATAGTTTTTAATCAAATTGTGTGTATTCAGAAATATGCTGGACTGGTTTAATACAAGGGTGACAATAACAATATGCTCAATACATGTTCAGCGTGCTCCGCTTTGTGCAGTGGTGACCACCACAGCTGTAGATATTGTGACAGTATCCAAAGATGAACATAGCAATAGACCTTAAACTACTAAGAATGGGAAAGATGTCTGTTGAGTTTCCAATGGTTGCTCCCCGGAGAATATCAACCATTTTATAATACTTATCTCAAGTGTAACCACTGGCATAGTGCCTCAGCTTTATTTGCAATCCACAGAGCAAGATCACCACCTTTTTCAAAATAATTTGTAACTCGAATCACATCAAGGAAACATGAGCATTACAACTACATCCATCAGAAAACGAAGTCCTCTTTGGACTCAATCCCAAGACAGCCTTGTTCATCCATGCACCAATATCAAGTGGCATCCCATATACAAGTCGTATCGACCTCTTACAAAACACCAAACAGCTCAATCTTGAATATAATACAAACACTTAACGCCATTCTGGGTACAATTTATAATACTAACAACATTTGGTGACAAACAAGCCTCCTCTAACAACAAGACCAAGACTGAATTCACTGTTCTTTATCCCAGTGTTGATGTGTCTGGCTTTTTACAATCTTAATGTTCTTAAACTAAACAGAACGCCACTTGGATAGAATGAGAATTCAAACTATCCATTATTATACTAATAATTTGATTGGGTTTAGGACACTATCTTTGGAAAAACAGATGGGCTGAGAGAAGACATTTAGGAAAGTAAAAAACAAAACTGGAGAAAACAGGAAAATTCATGAAAAAAACAAGAAGTGATTCAGATTCATTTGTTCTAATCTGTCGCATTTTGCAGTCTGTATACCTCTCAGGTGTCCTCGTTCCACCCATGAGTATATCACCCAGCCCCGGCATCTTTGCATTCTGGGACTTTTAGTTGTGATTTCATAATGATATAGATAGGGCCGCAGTTCCCAAAATACAAAGCAAAAACCTGGACTGGATCAGTTACTCATGTAGGGATCTGGAAATTTGAGAGCTGTGAATCTGTAAGTGCTACCATCTGTGAAGATAAGGGAACGATTGCACAAGGGAAATAATCAGTTTCATGCCCTTTCTGATGCATAGTATAGTCTAGTGGTAAACTAGGATTAGAAGTCCCGCCTCCAGCTGCACTAGATTATACTTATGCTCCTCATTCCCAAAGATGTAGAATAGTTTTTATAGTTTTTTCAAGATTTCATTTGTACTTATTGCATTTTATTATTATTATGGTGTACATCACTCCAAGGACACTAGCGCAGTGTTCATACTTCTATAAAAATGAATTAAAAATAAAATATTGGATATAAAATATCAAAGTCAATGATTGTGTAAAAAAGGCAATATGCAGGTGCTAGGCAAAACATGAGATGATGGCCTGACAATACCAGGACACTGAGAAGCATTATTGCTACTTCCTACTCCTAACACACCCCCGGGGCTTTACCCGTATGTGTTGACTGAATGTATAACAACAGGCGCTCAGACAAATACCCAACAAAAGCAAATAAAACAGCACTGAGACTAAAGCAGAAGAAAACCGACACCATAGGTGAAAGTCTGTGCATAGGGAGCTCAGGCCACCATTTTGAATGCTTCTGTGATACGTTTGGCTAGATTACCATATTCTTGGTCTTATACCGTCCTCAAGCGGTAATTAAAACACTGCATTCTCCATCAATAAAGAAGGTACTGGGACTAAAATAAATTACACACTCTTTCATTTGTTTACGCCTTAGAAATGTCTGAGTCAAACCATAAAAAAACCATCCAATGTAAGCCGTCATGAGAATAGTCAATTAACTGTGGTAAAAATATCAGTGTAATTTTTGAAGGCACTATGATTAGTTTTTGCTCACACAACATAAATCCATAATCAGTTAAAATATGTTTCAATTACAAAATTCCAAAGAAAGCTAAAGTGCACCAAATTTGAGCTCAGCCCATCGCTTTCTCAGAAAAACTTCTTTCTGTTATATGGAAGGAATGGAGCAAATGCAGACCTGAACCAGGAAAGCACAACCTTGGCTCAGATGCAAGCTAATGTCCAATCAATTATTTTTTTTAAATCACTAAAATTGAAACGATTAACAACGTTTTACACTTTAAATGTAGTTTCGTTATTATTCAATGGGAAACACTCTGTGCACACCACAGTGGGGGAAACTCACACTGATCAAGATGAGTCCAAACACAACAGGTAGGCTAGACAGACAGCAAACAGTGAAGATGACACCCGCATGACACCTCTTACCGACAAAGCACAGTCTGAACAGTCTTTCCTGCTATGAAGCCATTAGCAAGGAGGTCCAACATTCCAGAAATGAAGGCAAACTCAGGAAAAATTAGCAGAGGTCTGAAAGCGTAGGAGGAGACAGTGAGAGCATAGGCACAGAAAGCGAATTCAGGCATCAAGCGTTAGGAGGAAAAGAACCAAAAGACAAATTGAACATTTCAGATTTTAATACGTATTTTGGTTGAGAGACATTTTCATTCAATAAATTTAACCCACCCCCCCCCCCCCCTTCCTCCACCTGATCTACCAGGATTCCCATTCCATAAGACTGAATCTTTGCCAGCTAGGGCAAACACGACCTGACTGCTTTCTCAAAGGCATGGCAACAATCCTGCTTGAGATGAACCTAATAGCTGGTTTTGACAAGTCATGTTGTAACAAACACACACCCATTGCCCCCTCTTCCCTCCACCACACCATACCCTCTATGCTTTACCTTTTTGGTCGTTTTCCTCTCAGTTTTTTTAAAGATAAAATAGTTCTTCTCTAGTCTTAGTTACAAACCACACATCTTTCTTTAGAAGTGTCCCATCTAATTATTGGAGGAACAGGACATTGGTGGAATGTTTCTCAAACAAACAACCCCTCCACCCAAGTGGGTGTGAATACGCTTTGGCGGATGCTTGTATGTGGTAGGATCACAAAGAGATTACGTTCTTTATATGTAGTGTCTGAGTTACCTCAGTGCAATGCATTTTTGTTATGCAAATGATCATTCTTCTACAAATAAGCTCATCTCCTACTCGTGATCACTCTCTGGATGGATTGAGACAATTAGGGAAAACTAATATTCAACTGGTTAATATGTTGCCTAAAAAAATTGCCTTTTGCATGTCTCTCCCCAGGGACAGAAGCAGGAAAGGAACAGCCTCCCTTGAACTGAACATATCTTTTGTCAATTTCATATTTAGCATTACTTCCTACTACTTTGCCTCCATTTCAATCAAATCTCGCCCACAAGGGACAGAGATAGGTTCAGTTGCTCTATGGCTTTATGTGGCACAGATTAGTACGACTAAATAGACCACTTGTTTTGTCTTTCCTTCATTCTCCCTGTGTTGTTTACAATTCTGTTTTAACTTTATTGTATGAATTTGTTTTGTGCCACATTGTGAAAGGAAAAATGCATTTTAGTGTAGGACTTTAAATAGTAACTGTTTTTAATTCTGTGAAATCGTATAATCATTCTCTACTATATTATCAATGGATATATTGTATGGGCCTTTAGTCTACAATTAAAATATATATATTTTAAAAATACAACTTTAGCCTACTGCCTCTTTATACTGCAGTGGTACTTCTGTCTGAGTCAATAGAGCATATGCCATACCAGCCTCTGTACGCTGGTTTAAGAGTGACTGTAGTATATATATGTGGTTTTTGTACTTCCCAGGGGGAGATTTGATTTTTACTGTTTATGTGGCATTGCATCATCAATCTTTACAAAGCCAAAGTAAACAGAACCAACATATTTGCCTTTGTTTGGGTTATCACTGTCACAGCAATCTAACACATGGTGCTAGCAGAATAACCCTCTTCGGATATCAGAGTCATTTTAGGTAAAATAATTAAGTTGTAAATTGGTTTGGAAAGCTCATTTAGGTTATCTGGACAACATCTAAATGAAATCAGAGTTAAGCCCACTAAGCTACATCTGGTTATTTTTTACCCGTATGGACAGCAGTACCAAAACAAGTGTAATTGTACATTACGCGTAATAATTAGGTATCAGTAAAATATATAAAAATGATGATTAAGGAACGTTCATCATCATATTTGGTATATCAAAGGTTGTCTACATAGTATAATTTAGGTCTGTATATTCCATTAGTGAAGCGAAAGTCTAAAAGTAATAACTAAGCCCAAAGTTGAAAATTAACTGCACACAACAGAATATTAAAATAAACATAGCAATAGTTTATTTGTAAAAGTTAAACCAATTAAAACCAATTAAAGTTAAACCTATAGTTATCCTGTTAAAAAACGTTGTGTTCCATATATTCCGCAAATAAAATTGACTATACAAATTTGCAATGATTGGCCATTTCCTATGACCATAAGCCAACTGTACGGGATGCATGTAGAATCTCTGTACCTGGAAGACCACCTGCAGTGTCATTACTGAATTTGTTTATCCACAGTGAGATTTAAAAAGCACACTGAAGATTTTCAGTATCACTTATTTCATGCTGGATTAATGCCCTGAACAAAACACTCTCAAAGTACTTTTAAGCTTTGCAAGAGCTTCAAAAATACAATTAGAACCCGATGAGGTCATATGAGTAAGAAATTCAATGAAAGAATACATATAATGCTTTCCCTATATAAACTATGCTAATGTTGTTTTCTCTCTCTGATACATTGAAAATGAAGCAATACATTAGACAATTTCACCTCCATCATAGGTTATCAGTATATAAACTGTTGCTTCCTCTAAAGTGTGTTTGTTTTTTTTAAAAAAGTCTACACAATCATTCCTTTAAAAAATGTAGACACTGTCCTTTGTTAACTATTGTTAGGCGCGGTCAGTGACATTGTCCCATTGCAGACAAAGGACTGATTCAGGGATTATAGTGATCTATTGAGAATGAGCTACAGCCCAGGTACTTGATATCATTCAGATCTCCGCCCTTAATTCACCCTCAGAAGCCACACCACAAACCAATTACTGTGTAATATGAAACTAAGCATTTGATATTTTTGTGTTGGTTTTCTAATAGCTTTTCTTCAATGTTAACCCAAAGAGTGCCTGCCTTTTCAAGGTCTACAGGTTACTCAATGCTCAGGTGCTCAATTACAATACCATTCACACTCCTATTAAGTACAGGTTTATAAACAGTTGAAATCGTGGTGGTGTTCTCCTTATTATTTATGTGGAAATTGATTTAGGACTTATGGGACCCGCCAGTGTTTAATTCTTCTTTATTAGTGTGGAATGGTACTACTCAACGTAGCAACCACCGCACAGAGTCATATTTTAAGCTCCAGCTGTCTGCTAGCTGTGTGTCTACATAATTGCAGTGGATGCGATTAGGGCAAGAGTGCCCAAGGTGGATACAATAGAGCAGGATCTAAACCAGACTTTCAGGGATCCACAAAATATACATTTATATACAATGAAGCTCAATGTAATACATTAACATAGTAAGTGCTTATCCTGAAAGTGTGGCATGGACCTTGTCCACCTTAACCTACATTGGCCTTGCATGAGTGATGCATTCATACAGTGCAAGCACAGAATATTTCCAATGCGTTGACATCATAGTGCTGGTGACTATCACACAAGGAACTCGCAATGACAACTAGCACAGTTTCATGTACATCAAAATATTGCAGCCCTCTCAAATGAACTGCACATCATAGAATTTGAAACATGCCCCACTAAGAAAAAGAGAGCAAGTGTGAATGGTTGCATAGTGTCAGTCTAAAACATCTACTCAACACTGTGCCAATACTCTTCGGCAGACATTGTCTGAATACTTGATTTAACAGAATGCTTACACACTAAATGAAAGATTAATTTCTACACACCTTCTCCAAAGAGCACAGGGCAAGGACTCTTGGGAATGGCTTCTCCTCCAAACGTGATTCCTACGTTGTGAGGCCCGGCCTGAGTGGGCTTGTATGTGCAGCGGTAGACGCAGTTCCCTTTATCCTCCAACATCACATCTACTGTGTTGCTCTGCCCTTGCGGATCTTCCACTTCTACACCAATGTCACCAATACCCGCACCTATCCACATATCACATAGAAAAGAACATTTAATGATGTTTGTGTCACAAGGTTCACAAGCAAAACATCAGCATTTGAAGAAAAAAACACACCGATTAAAGGTGGCCTTGGAACTCTGGCATCAAAGTGGGTCAATGTTGGCCTGCTCCGTTATACAACATTTTTTCATCCATATTTCCATTGTTCTAAGTAGCCTGGATCATTGTGAGCCCACTACTGCCACACTAAGTCCACACACTCTAAAAATGACTGACGATATGAGCGTGAAATCATCATTTATTCCTATAGGGCAAGGTCTGCAGGATCAGTCAGTGTCAGGCACAACACTACTGCTACTTGTCAAAAATCCAAATCTTTAACAGTCGATGCAAATTAGCACTTAATAACTATAGTGACTTTAAAAATGAAAAGCTACTTAACAAAAATCTTAGTGCAAATTTATACAAACATCTCCTGATGCTAGAAATCAATGGGAGTGTTAACCCTTGAACACAAGTTTAAAACATGGAGCTGGAGCCAACCAGCACGCCCTACATTTGAGTCACCCAGTTTGCAACATCTCTCCAACGTCCACTCTATCCTCAGTTCACACATTGTAGTCAGCCAGAAGGAAAACACGGTAGGAGCCAGGCGTTAACTGGACATGTTAATAGGAAGGCTTCTATAAGCAGAAAGTAACTTGCCATTACTCGTTACACATTTAACCACGTCCTCTAGATTGTAAAAATGAGGACATCTTCCCACCAAATTGTGAAGCAAAGAGCTTCTGGGAGCTGATGGGTTCATGATGAAGGCCAGGCTCCATATCAACAGGCTATGAAGAGCAACTTAGTGAAATTCAGCACAAACACTAGATACCCAGAGAGTAAGCACTGCTGAGTGTTGGGCAGACGATAGTTAGGGAAACATCCAAGGGGACAATTTTGCTTAATGAGTGTTTGTAGACGATCAGAGACAGCCTTCAGTTCAACGGAAGGTGCCTCATTTGCAGGTGGGAGACAATAATATAAGGTCAACGAGAAATGCAAGCAAAGAGCCAGACGGGCAATGAATTTAGTTGCCACTCTTCTGCTTGAAATCCACCTGAGATCCACCATGCACGTTGGACTGTCTTGTAGTCAGTCTCTCACTTGAAGCTAACAGGCACGTCCATATCTACACTGCAGATGGTCTCGTCATAACCGTGCGTTTACAAGGTTCTCCTTCTGCACAGTGCTTAATTTGAGCCGCTGGTTGCCGGTGGGGAACACCAGCGCTTATTTTTGGGGACCAGTACTTATTTCCTGCACCAGATATTTACTTAGTGCAAGAGAGGGAAAAACACACAGGGCCTCATTTACAAGCCCATTGCCCCACAGGTGCATCACTTTCTTTGACGCACTGGTGGCGCAATGGGCTTGCCCATATTTACAAGGTCACGTAAAGTCACCCTGTACGACTTTATATGGCCTTCTAAATATGGGCCCCTTTCACGCATTACTCTACGTGAAAGGGGCATTCCATGGGTGTTGCTGTGGGTGTTCCCATGGAACCTGACACATTCCAAGATTTAAAATGTTTTGTAAAGCTGGGAATGCGTCTGAATCCTACGCCTCGTAGGAGTCGCACAACGAGGAGAAATACTTTTGTTTCTCCTTGTTTTCCCCTCTTTCTATGCATACTGCATTCTGCAGCACGCATAGAAAGAGGAAAATGCCATCAATGATTGTTTTTGTGGAGAAAGGTGTCCCTTCCTGCACAAAAAAACAATCACCCCCACAACGCAGGCACCCTTGCAACATGACGCAAGGGTGCCTGCGCTGGCAGCTAATTGCGTGCTAGCACAGGGGAAAGCACAGGGATGCTTCGTATTGTTAATACAATGCATCCCTGTGCTTTTAAAATGATGCCGCTTGGCACAGCATAATGGGTTGCTGCGCCACGCTGCATCATTTTGTAGTAAATGAGGCCCATAGTTCGGAAGGAGGGAGAAAGAGGAAGACGGCAAAACCGTCACAAAGGGAGAAAGCAGGAGCCTGCAAGAGCAAGATAAAGGCACAGGGAGTGTCTGGTAGTGGATTTAAGACTACCAGCATTGGTATTCGGTGCGTCGACATTTAATTGCACCGGCTGCCAGCTTCTGAGCAGAGCTTCAGGCACTGCCAGTCTTTCTTTCCCAAAGTATGCACTGCTTCTGCAATATATGAACTCGGAGAGAACAGTAGGAAGGAAAAGTGTTTGAGTGGCAGTGACTCCCTGCTTATCCATGTATGGCATTCATTATGAAAATGAAATCAAGTTACTGAATTTTCTGCTCAAATGATGATTATCAAAGGAATCATTTTCCAAACACTTGATATCACAAAAGGTTAAAGCCACTGAAATAATTCTTTGACAGTAAAAGAAGTTTCTTTGCAGAAGTAAATGTGTAGATGTCTAGCAGGATTTGTAGGTGGTTGCTGGGATGGAAGGAGTGTGTGTGTTTGCTGTGAGGTTCAGGGTGGGGACTGGACACGGCCATGGCATGCTTGGGAAAGGGCCCATGGTAGTGACTTATCGGAATTGTGTGAGGCCCTAAGCTATTTGAGCCCAAACTATACCAAACAGAAAGTCACCCTCATCTTCTGCAGCCCTTTCCTTTTGACGCCCAGGCAAAGAGTTTTGACTGGTTGACTTACAATCACATCAAAGCCTGCGTACAATTACATTTATCGATAATGCATTTATAATCTTGGCCCTAAAATGGTACAGGTTGCCGAGTCACCTGTAGGTGTTCGAGTGAGCTGTAAATTCTTATACAGACTCAATCGCTCAATAAAAAGACTATCTAGATACAAACTGTGAAATTCATGATGAAATATTCATGGTGGATTTGACATTAACAAGACTGCTTTTTTTGTGTGAATCTCCCGGTTTTGATGCCAAGAAGCTGGTTTCGACCGCTGCATGCACTCCTGCGGCACCTGGTTTGGGGTGACGGACGCCCGAGGGTGTCCTTGCAAACTCTGCAGCCCCTATGTCGGAGGGAGGGCTTGGGGTGCCGAATTTCTAACTTTATATGTTGGCCGCCCAATTACAGTGGGTGGCACAGTGGGTGGAGGGGGTGAACGGGGAGGGAACGAACGTGCTTGGCGGAACCGGTATCGAGTCGCGGGCTGGTAACGGCAAAGCTCCTACTATCGGCCACATCCACCCCTCATTGCTCCTTGCTGCAGCGCACGGCCTTTCAGATGTGGAGACGATGTTGCAGTGGAAGGGAGAAAACTGCGAAATATTCTCCAATGTTACCCCCGGTGGGGCTGCCACATGGAGACCCCCAATCTACATTCACGAGCACCCAGCTGGCCAAATAGTCGGAGGTTGGACTGGATAATGTTGGTGACTGCTACCTCGACAAGGCACTAATTCCCTTCGCAGACCTGGTGGATGATAGTGGGCTCCCCCGGGTCAGTTCCTACATTACGAAGCATTGACGCCTACGTTTGCGCACTTATGGGGCTCTGGGAGGGAGGAACCCGATACGCACCCTGTCCTCCATGCGTTATTCACCCTTGGCACTGCGGGGCACCTGGTGAAATGGCTTTATGCCGCATTAGTGGAGGCTTCCACCGGCCCCCTGGATGGATTGCGGGCGCGTTGGGACAGAATCGGGGGCAGAGTCCTTACCGACTCTGAGTGGTGAAAGGTATTGCGCTATTCGGGGAAAGTCTCTCGGAACACCAGATTGAAATATATCCAATTCAATTACACACACATGACCTATATAACGCCACACCGGCTAAATGTGACATATGGAGTGGAGGTGTGACAGTGTCCCAGATGTGCCCACCCAGATGCTGGTTTTAGCCATATGACTTGGGATTGTCAATGGGTGCGTCCTTATTGGGAGGCGGTGTTGGTCAAGATCAAAGACGTTTTTGGGAGGGAGTTGGCCTTAACAATACATACGTGCCTGCTGGGTCTCTTCCCCTGGCCGCCTAAGCGCAAAGTTGGGAACCGTTTGATAGACCTTGCGCTTGGCCTTGCTAAGCGCAGGATAGTGATGGAGTGGAAATCCTCAGGGGGGCCACAGGTTGCAGCCTGGAACAGGTATGTTATTGCATAGGCTGGGGCAGAAGGTAGAGCGCTTGCATGGGAGGAGACCAGGGGAGTGAGGAAGCGTCCGATTGCTGAGCAATGGAGAGAGGTAATGGCCGAATGGGAGAAACCGGCGGGATCTGGCAGCGAGGGGGGAGAGTCAGAATGCGAATCACGAATAGATGCTGCGGTACAGGTAACACATCCAGGGTCCCTTGGAGAACTAGAGGTTTGATGTAGGAGTAGGGGGGGGTGCACGGCCCTGAGAAGCCCTTGGGGGTATATATCCAGATACGGGAAAGATATCACTTGTGGGGGGAGGGGGCCCCCGACCGGATCCGCCCGTGGGTTGCTTATGTTTTTATTATCACTAGATGTCTGTCCTCCCACGTGTCCACATCACTCCTCTGCACGAGTTACTTGTTTTTCCTTCCCTTTTTTTCCTTCTCTTCCCCACTTCTCCCCCTTTTCGTTCTTTTCCTGTGTTTTAGCATTGTTAATGGCATGATATGATTACAATTACAAATGCACATGCATACGAGGGGCTGAGGTTGGACGACTTCCTACACTGCTATCCTGCTATAAACGTCTTGGTGGAGCATGCACTTACGAATGTAGACAGTACTGGACGATGTATCTTGTTTTGTTTTTCCTTTATCCGTTTTGCAATCATTGTAACGATTTGTTAAAAAATGCCAATAAAAATATCTTTAAAAAAAAAAAAAAAGACTTTGCTTTTCTACACCCTGTCAAACATTTGTAATGCAATGTGTCCTCCATACCAAAAATGCAGTGAAAGCTGTATTGATGCTGGTACGTGCATTAACCAAAAGCAAGGCTTCGCTGTAATTCTATCATTAGGAATACACATCAGAATAGAGTCATGTTATGTAAAAACTGAGGCCATCTTTGGCAAAGTCAGAACTGGGTCCAGATTCAACAGAACAGCACACTTTGCTGTGCCCATTGCACCTCAATATTCATACCTGCAGTGTAAATCTCAAAGTATGTAGGCTTATTGGCACTGTTTCCAGTTGGTTCTAGACCTGGACCTTTAGCTGTAACTTTGCTTGCATCACCTTGGGCTTTGTCGACATGGACTTCAAATGGGCTCTTGGCGATATGCTGACCGGCAAAAAGAACCGAAACCTGAAAAAGAGAAGCACAAGACGAGTGAAATGATCTGTGCGGCTCCAGCAGCAAGAATAAGAGGCTTCCAACTGCTCACCCACCATCACAGGTGAGATTCTAAGGGTCTGAAATACTCAACACTATTGATCTACTCATGCTTGGCAATGCTATGCTCTTCTGATGAGATCTAATGAGAGCGAAACATATGCCAAGGGTTGACTTTATTCAATTTCAGTGGACTAACCTGGGAGTTTATCATTTCAAAGGTTGTTAGGTGTTGCCTGATGTGGTTGGGTAAACGCTTGTGTTGCTTTCTGGTTTACCATGAATGGTTCTTTGCTAAGCAATTGCTGCTAGGCTTTTCTGGAATGCAGGCATTTAAGCAAGATAAAATATAGTGCTGCTAAAGAACTGGTAGAGGTGGAGAAGCCATTGAAAGCTCGAGCCAGATACCAACTCAAGGTCACTTTGGACACTAACCCAAAACGAGCCAAGCCTTCATGTGGCTCCTGCCTGGCACCCCACTCTAAGCTCGTGCACAAGGAATTAAAAACAAAGCAGTGACATATGATGTATAAAAAGGAGACAGAAAGAGATAAGAGATAACATTTAGGGGCCGATTCCGATCTGGGCCAGTAGGGCTCCGAATCGGAGTCGGATTTACCGGATCCGATTCGGAGCCCTGTTTCCCGACCGAATCGTACGCGGGTCCGGCCGAGCGAGTACGATGCATGCGCCCGCGAAATCGCCGACCGACTCGTACGCGGCTTCAACACGCTCCGACCGACTCGCACGGACACGACTCGCACCGCGCTATGGAGACGTTTCCCGGCCGGGTAAGTACGATGTGCACCGCAAGCAGTCCGACCGACTCGCGCCGTCTGGCTCGAAAGAGCTGTCGGAGCCGGACTTTGGGGGTCCGCGTCGGACCCCCCTAAACGCGTGGGTGTGCGAGTCGCACACAGGGGGGACCCATGGGTCCCCCCTACCTGTGCATGTACGCCGCGATGCGCATGGACGCGTACCCACTGTAGGGGGCGCCCTTGTTCGCCTCGCACCCATTGAGTCAATGGGAGCCCGCGTACGCGTCGTACGACCGGCTCCCATTGACTTCAATGGGAGTCCGACCGAATCGAGTCCGATAGCATGCGAATGCATCGTACTCGTCCGGTCGGACTGTTGGGGTCCGATTCGGTCGGAATTCTCTCCGGGTCCGGCTCGGTCGGAGAGATTTCCGGCCCGAATCGGAATCGGCCCCTTAGTGTCTGAATTGCACAATGTGAAACTCGAACAACTGTGGTTAATCCCGGTTTTCCAGCTTAATCATATTGTGTGATCCTAGGCAAATATTTTATTTCATCAAGTTCCTTTTTTTCTGCATTATCACATATGAACGCACCTTCAAATACTTGAGTTCCGGTTGTTTGTTGTTAAAAACATCTCTTGCATTTAATTCAATAGACCGTAATATGTTGCTTCATACCTAATCAGAATCTAGGCCGCATATAGTACACACATGACAAATGACTTGCCACTTATTGCGACTTGCCACCTTCGAGGGAGGAGTGGGGTGGCTTGTATGCTTCTAAATTCACGTTTAAAATCATTCTTAATAAACGCCTCTCAGTGCAGTGATTTAATCTAATGTACTAAGGTGCAACCCTTCCTATGTTTAATGAAATACACTTTTCTGAATTATGATGAGATTTTATCATATCTGCTGCTGGACCTAAAATGCTTAATATTTTCCAGGTTCGGCTTGTGCACAGGCTACTATAGCCAGAGCCAACCTTTAGCACTCCTCTGGCTTGGCTCTCTCTGTTAATTTGTTGGCTCACCCACCTCTATAGATTGGCGAGTTTCATTGGCTCGCTGCCACAAATGGGAACTTAACCCCAGTTCCTTCTTAGGTTTGTCTAATTTAGGGATTACTCCAAGCAGATTCGAACTGTTTTGATTTCACTTTTCACTATTCCATTAGGGTCTGTCACTCCTCACAGCAGCCGCATAAGAAATACTGGGGACCTTGGAATGAGGGCCTATATGGCATTTTTGGAATAAATTAGAAACAGCATTAGGCTACTAATTTCCGATATTCATTGTGACATCACCAGGTACCATCTGTTTAGTGGCCACTCAGGGGCGGCTCCTCCATTTGAGCGGAGGAGCATCGCCCCACAAGTCCCAGAGCTGAAATATAAAACTGTAATAAAGTTTATTACTGTTTTAGTTTTCAGCAACCCGTCCTGAACTAGGTGTCAGGACGGGGCAGGGCCAGGGCTGCCGAGTGGCAGCAGGGAGCTGTGCGCTTTAAAATGCGCATGTCTCTTTGCCTGGCCGTCTTGGGATGGCCAACCAGACATGCACATTTTAAAGTTCTGTAACCTAGCTGTCTTAGACAGCTGGGTTAGAGAACGTGCAGGCCGCCAGTGCTCATAGGAGACGCTGAGAGAGGCCGCTCTATCCAATCCTGGTGCTGCTTCCATGCTGTGAATGCAGCGCCAGGATTGGGTAGTGCAGTTTCCTGCATCGGGAGCTTCCTGGAAGACACCTGAGAGAGGAGGACGTTGCGCTACGAAGGTAAATGAATTTATTATTTCTTTTTATACCCCCCCCCACCACCACCACTCTCGGTACAAGCCAGCCGCCACTGTGGCCACCTCTACCTCTATGAATATATAAACAAATCTCTTTGAAAAACCCGGAGTGCCAAGGACAATTTTATCTGGAATTAGAACAGAGAATATCCGCAGACTGTTTAAAAGAAGCATGGTCACCTTAGTGCAGAAGAGTTGGCAGAGCAAAGGTTGAGCCTGCAACTGGCAGACACAAGTAGAGACACATGAATACACTGCAATTAGCCAAAAAAACAACAAATGAAAACTAATGGCTCTCCTTGCCCCCATCTTCCTCTCTCACAAGTGAGGGTCAATCTCGATGCCTGTTTGCTCTGAACATCACTCTATTACCTCGTAAATAACAGGCTGACTAGGGTGTACCATAAATTTCTTTTTCCTGTCCATGCTGTCAGTGGTTTTTCAGTTGATTTGCAATTACACCATGGGCTTGTCACGAGGCTGGAGTGGAGTCAGCCTTGGCGCAACATGAGAGCTGTCAACTCACAAAGAGTACTTGCAGAAAGGCTGAGAACTGAGCGAAAAGCTGCGCACTGCTGCCCTCACCACTTTACAGATCTAGCTGTGCACTGGTTCTCATCACCCAAGGAGTAGAAGGAACAGAGGCCTGCTGACCTCTGCAGGCCTTCCACCTCCACCTACGTGGGTGCAGTGCTTAATTTGTGCCGGTGCGTTCCGGTGCTCAGCACTGGCACTTAATTGCCCGCACCGGGGCTTATGACTGTCTGCCACATGGTAGTGGTGTCTGCCAATTTAGGTACGAGCACAACAACTTCTGTTTATTATTTCAATTTACATTTCCAATTATTAGTATTTGCCTCTAAAACCATTCTTATAGCTTTGGGGGCCTGTAATAGTATGAATTGTCACATTTTTAAGAGTGTGATGATTAGTAGTGTGTTGGTGCTGTCATTGGCAGTGCTGCCAGGGGCAACGGATGGTGCAAGCTCTAGTGTCCTCCATTCGAGGGCCCCGGCACTACGTTTTTTTACAAATTAAGCACTGCGTGGGTGAAAGGAAGTAAAGTTCCCTTTGCAACGGCTTATTATGGCACGGTAAAGTAAAGGATCACCGACAGCCTATCCAGACTAAAATATCGTATGGTAGGTGGAATAATCTGGATATACACACTTGAAGGAGTGCAATGGTTAGTTGTGCTGGTACTGTAAGTGGCAGTGCTGACAGGGGCAATGGGTGGTGCAAGCTGTAGTAGCCTCCTGAAAAAAGGAAAATCAAACACTGTTTATGGGACGGGCCTCATTTTATTGTTACACAGGCAGCACAACACTTAGGAAACAAAAGACCAAGCGAGTTAGGTTGAAGATGCTATTTAAAATAAGCATTTAAGGGTTTTCTTTCATCTGGACCACTACACTGAAGGCATTGGGAAACTTCACCTTTGTTTAAGAATATTTAGATGACGTATTTGTGGTAAAAATGTAATTTCAGAATTGAGGGTGCAAGTCATAGGAGAGGTGAAAACTGAGAACAGGGACCTGGAGAAAAAGTTGCAGGCGAGCATCCCATGATAACATGATATGTCATAGATTGAGGGGCCTGATGCTCCTGACAACTTGAGAAGAGTAGAAAGGGTCGATGCATTTTTGATTGGAAGGGCTCTACAGAGTTAGGATTTGCGAACAGTGTGCAGCAGAGTCGGGCTCCTGTGCAAAGTAAACATCTGGAAGGCAGAGTTTTTATGACCTCTTTTGCAGTGCATTCCTACCAAAATGCTATGTTTTCTTCTCATATAGGCAGTGCTAGAGGTTGAGGGCTGCAGTGGTATAAAGACTGGTTTTAGAAGAACTAGTGAGAAGCATAGTAGTCCAACTATTTGGAAATTTCTAAGGTTGAGTGTAGACAGCGGAAGCATTTAAATTAAAGTTCTGATATGAGGGGGTGGAAAGGTGAGTGGATTAATAAGAGTGAGTAAACCTGCTCTTTAGACACTGCAGACCCGCTTCTTATTTCTTGATACTGGTCAAAAGCCTCAAATCATGCTGGACAATACGACCAGCTTCTTTAAAGTTAAGATCAAATATGAGCCATCCATCGTAACTTTATGTTCCAGTACATGTGGGTGGTCCTTCCGGGAAAATAATAGGATTTAAATCATAAATCGAGATAGGCTATAAGAAGCAAGAACATAAAAAAGTATTTCCGCAGAAGATACAAAAGACATGTTTTATTTTTAAGAGAATGTAGGAAATGTCTTCTAAAGCCAAGTAGACTTTTGAGAATGTATTTTCTTATGTGTTCAACACTGACCAGTTTTTAACTCACAATCATTGTGGTATGTTCCTCACGTAGGTGTGATAAGTGAAAACTCATGCTGTATGATGAGACTTAGTAGGGTGAAGCCAAGATGTTGAATGTGATGCTGCTCACCAAGCGACCAGACAGAACGGGTGCAGTTCCTCAATGCGTAAAAGCCCAATTCTGTCTATGGAGAATAGCACAATAAAGGTACCTGGTCCTGTCAGCGGAATATTACACAGGTGAGGGGGGCTCGGCTTACAGAGGGCCACATCTGATATATAAAACATCACATTGCCTTACAGTGCAGAATTTCCCATGGAAACCTGTGCTGGATCTTCTGCTTTAAAATTAAACGCAATGTCCACCCATATTCAGCCCTCTAAATATTAATGAGTGGCTCTCACTAGAGTAAAGGAGAACCTGAATGGGCAGGAATTGAAGACAGGGCGAAGAGTAAGTACTGTTTGCCGTATCTTACAAAGATAGATAATTTGCAGCCTTAAGCAGTGAAAATAACAGGGGCGGCCCGTGCAGGTAGGAGCGGTGAGGCGGGGTGAAGGAGGGGGGGGTCGACATACGACGACGATGAGGTAAAGTTAAATTTAAAAAAAGAAAATCATTTATCTCGCACTCACCGCATCGCCGAGTCGGCGATGCGGCGAGCGAAAGGTAAGTGTTTTTCTTTTTTTAAATTTAACTTTACCTTGTCGTTGTCTGTCGACTCACCAAACACCCCACCCCGCCCCACCCCACCGCTCTTACCTGCACGGGCCGCTCCTGGAAAATAAAGTAAAATTAATTATTGCTAACGAAGAACTGCAAGAACATTAGATTCAGGAGATGTTCATGGTGGCCAGACAAAAATATATCAACTAACAGGTTTGTTAATGAACAAATGACTGGTGTAATACCAGAGGTATTTGAAAAAATTATGTGACAAACAGTGGAAGTTAGGCTAACATGGCTTTAGCAATTTCACACTATTAAATACAGATAATTCTACATGGTACATTATTCTGAAAATGCTTTCAGTATTGATGGTATAGGTCTCAGCAGCCAGTGGAAGCAGAGGGCAGGAATGCAGAAGTTGCTAGGAGCGTGGATTAGGGGCACCAATGCTCTTTTCTTGCACAGTAGATTCACAGAGTTGTTGCAGGTTGTGTCAAAAGACCTTTAACAGTTTCTAAAATTACAGATGAAATCACCTGTTTGTGTTTGATAACAATGAATAGAAGATTTGCATAATTTTTGTTTTTAATCTTTCTAAACTCTCAACCTTTCGAATTACAGGACTCTTTTGTAAGGCTACTGCTGCGGATGATATTTTGTTGCAAATTCCTAGAAAAAATATTGCACGTGTCATGAGTAACAATGGGCTACAGAAGGATGCCCACTTGAAGGTAATACCAAATTACACCAGAAGTAAAAATCCACATAGACATAAAAAAACAACCTAAGTGCAGGTCCTGAATGCATGACCTAATCTTCCCATTTGTGAATGCTGGTAGAGGTCGAAGATTATAATCTACAAACCAGTAGTAGCCTGGACTGGAGTTGGAAGAGTTGGTACCTTGAAACACTGGAAATGCAAGAGAGTGGATCACAGGACTGAAGGAGGACTGCAGCTTACAGAATGGCTGCAAAGAGAAGTATTTGATGGCTTAAAGGGAGTGCTTAATTTATGCCAGTGTTTTCGGGTGCACGGCACCTATTTCTTAACACTGGCACTATAATAGTGTACCACATGGCAGCGCTGTCTAATTTTTTTTTTTAATGAGCACATGAACAGGGTACTTAACAATTTAAGATGTTAAAAAAAATGATAATATCAGCCCATCCAATCCATTTTCCTAGCTGTGGATGACCTGGAATACTCCAAACTAACACGCTTGATGGAGTGTGGTGGTTAGTGGATGACACTGGCATTTTGCAACACAGGAAGGGGCAGCGGGTGGTACAAGCTGAAGTGTCCTCCTGAGAAATACCTAGGGCCATAGCACTTATATTTTTACAAATTAAGCACTGCTTAAAGGAGCATGCCTGAAGAGATGTGACAAACTGAGACATCTCGATGACCATATGTTTGTAAATTCAAGGAATATCACATGAAGAGATTTGGCACGATCTATGATGAACTGGTCTATTCAATATGAAAAATGGGCTAAATGCCCTGATGGAGTGGTGAAAAGGCAATGTCTTTTGGATGAAGAATGCCTTACCAATGGCAGTAACATTATATGGACCCAAGCTCCAAAATCCACAAATCACAAATGCCCAGAACCCAAATGGGAAGCGCCAGAAGCACTGGCAAGTAAGGGCAAGCAGGGATGCACCTGTTAACAGAAGGAGTTCTCTGAACGGGGGTGCGAATACTCATTGAGTTGTGCTAGTGCTCCAAGGTGCATAAGCATTTTCAACAGGGACACAAGCGTAACGCATTAGTGCGCTAGTGCCAAGAGTAGACACAGAGAGTGAAGGTGCGCTGGTGCCTAGGGTACATACGGTACACAAGGAGCAAGTCAGAGACAGAACAAGGTTCCTCGCTGCAGCTCAATAGCCAACAGAGCAGACCGGAAGCTCAGCCTATAACTAGAACCTAACAGAACACAATGTGAATGGCAACCGAGACAAACGTGAGCTGCTTAAGGTGGCAACTCTACCAGCAATACATCATGCAGAGGAAAGGACATACTCTATTCAGTGTGGCTAATAGACGCAAGAGAATTTACGTTTTTATACCCACTGTCAATTTGCATCTTCAGGATTGTCTTGAGATAAATGTGCCTGTTAAACCCTTGCCAAAGTTCTACCAGTGGGCCCATGTTGAGACTAGGTGACAAGCCAGGCCCCAGATGAAAACATGAGGATATGTTACGTCCATCTCACATTCGTTTATGCAATGTCCTGAGTAGTTCTATGTGCCCACACTGGATAGCAGGCTGCAGAGAGGCGCAACAGGTTTAACAGCACAGAAGGAAGCGGAAAGTCCAATCCAATATGTAAAGGGCGGTCAACATTTTGATACATAAAAGAGGGGCTTGCAAAAGGTGTGCAATTTAAACTCACCTGAGTCTAGTTTTTATTATCTTTTTATATGTATTGCAGGTGCTAATGTGAGAACATTGCAGAAACCTCTCTGGGATGGATAGGTATCAATGATATTGAGGCACAGGGTAGACAGATTTCAAAGGGAATTTGGGAAGTTGAGAAGAGTTTCTTGTATGACATTTTTCCAGTTGCTGCCACACTGATCGCGCAATTTTTTTAATATGGAAGTCTTGTTACGAGTACCGGGGTAGACAACAGAAGGCCTTTCTGTCAGAGAAAGCAATAACGCTAAAAATGGTTTCCTGACTTCTAAAAGTTTTACAGTGAAATTAGAAAAGATGTGGAAAGCATTGTAGACGCCACACTATGAAATAATATTATGCTGTGCTATGTGGTTCTTTCTTTTCTTACCTTATGAAGTCCTGTAAACTTGGGGATATATTGGACGGAATACGTTTTGTTCTTGTCATTGTTGGGAACAGCAGGGACCTGATAAAAAGATAAGGACATGTTATTAACAGTAGGTGTTCTAGAAAGGAGCAAATATGCTAAAAGTTCAACAAGAGAAAAACAAAATGAACAATTTGAAGTTGACAACAGGACAAGCAACTTTAACTTCATGAGAATTGTATCCATAGTTGGTGTGGTGTACAGCATTGCATTCAAGAACGCCATCTTAAGAAGCACAGCTTCCACAAAAGGCCAAGAAATGTAGATGAGAAATTTGCTAAATTAGCCCAATAGACACTTAAACTCAAATAACCACTCAAATAATCTACCTGGATTTCCTATGTATGTCAGTGAATCAAGGAAGAGAGCTATATAAAACAATGCTATTTATTAGAGAACGTTCACACTAAAAATAATTAAGGTTCTTATAACTTCCTAAGCATATTGATAAGTCTAAATAGCCAAATTAATTTAATTGACTCAAACACCTATAGGTGAAATGCCAAGGTTTGAAAATAGACTGAGTAATATCATGGAAAGAACTGACTATTGAGACTCCTAAAAATATAATAAACAGATACAATAAACTATGTTCGAATAAAGTGAGGTTTTGATTCCAACTTTGCTCAACACATGCATGAGGTTTCTTGCTAAGCACACAAGTGCGCGGACCTGATAATTGCATGTGTTGGACAAATGTGCAATTACAATAGTGGGGGAAAAAGGAGGCCTGAGAAAGTGCATTCAAATTAAGAATTATCATCATCGCCAGTCATACAACTACAATCAGTATTATATCGGGAAATCCAGTCACCACTGATTCAGGATCGAATTGAGTCAACCCATATTATTAAGTTATTGATCGTAAAGAGAATACAAGTTCTATAAATTTTCAAGGTAAAAGGACTGCCTGGACAATCCATGTATTGTGTAATATTTACATCTGCATTGTATCTGGGTTTTACCATAAGTCACCCTCCAAACGTAAGGTTATGTACATACAAATCTTGCTACAAGGATTTGAAAGTTGCCAAGACTTCACGAGCCCACAAAGACCCAGCCTGACATGTTTTGTCTATTTTTTATGACGTTGATGTAATAGGGTCTGAAAATGAATAACAACCCATCTTTCAAATGTTATTTCACAATGAGTGTGATTTGCTTTAAATAAATGGAATTTATATGGAGGTGTCCTCTATGGGACATTCTTTGGTGGGCCGGGTGAGCTAATAATAGAGTGTCATGGACTCTTCTAATCGATTATGAAATCTTGAAGATCATAAGTTAATTAATAGCCTTCCAAATAGCTCAGGGATTTAAATGTGTGCCACTGATGTGTGGTGATCTGAAGGGTACAAATCCCAGCAAGGGTGATTCAGCCGCCAGTCTCCAAGGTCAGTAAAGTGAGTACCATAAATTGGTCAATATTATATTACTTGTTTTGAACATGCAAAATTGCATCCTCCATGTAATAGTGATGTTCTTAGCTAGCGCTGGAGGAAATTTTTACTTTTAATAGAGACAACCAATCTATTCTTACTACAGACACCTGAATATTTGCAGTTTCCAGTGAACCTGGCATAATCACTTTATTCCAGCCAGAACAGAGGATGTTTTCAGGAAGAAGCCATCATAGAATATGTGTATTGCTTCTAACCAGTAGGGAGGAAATTGTAAAACAAGTGTTTAGTTTCAAGCTTTCTGATATGTGACTTAGTATAGACAGTTAGTTATATAGGTTAAGGACTGTTGCTCATCTTTTGAAGTTATACAAAAGAAATCAAAGCAGAGGCAGGGCATTTGGTGATTAAACTTTTATGAACAAAGGGTTGCTGACTGGGCGCTGTACCAAATTACAACCTAGTGAGGGAAATATGTTAGCTACATCGTTTTCATTACCCATTACTCTGAAACTATCACCTTTTCATTCACGGTTGCTGGCAGATCAATGGAGCAGTGAAACTGAAAAATAAAATTACTATTTTCCTTCAAAACTAGATGTGAAAATTGCTGTTTACCAAACTACATTGGTATTTTATGTTAAATGTACGCTCTGATCAATCAGTCTTCCTAGGTTAGGGATCTGAAGGCTATTTACATTATAGGAGCGAATGCCTGCATTTATACACCAACGCATGCCTAAAGTATTCTAGGGTATACTACGGAGGTGTAGCTAAAAGCGTTTTGTCGTCAACGAGAAGATCAATATACATGTGGCTTAGAGAACATCATGAGTCAAGACGCACCGAAATACGATAGCAAGACTAACTGAAAGAATGGTTCCACAACAATAAGAAAAGTAAGCGCTGGAAACGTATACCTCCTCTCGGTTTCCTTCAGGATCTTCCACAAACACCAACACTTCCCCTTGGCCAGCACTGATTGTCTCGACTGTAAATGTTGCGGGTTGCTTCACCATGTTGCCGGTTGGATCGATCCCTATAAAAAATATTTGCATTACAAGTGACTTTGCAGTGATGATGGCAGTTACTGACTAGGTGTGTATTTAGGACCATGCACCGTTTTGTCTTCAGAATAATATGCAAAAGAAATTAGGTCAAACAAACTGTATACATAAATATTGATAGAATAAGGTGAGAGTGAATACGATTAAAAAAACAATGATTTGGCCAAAGTAAAACCTGTGCGGCTCAGAGAGGGCACACATTGTTTGTTCTGCTTTTCTGCTACAATAGGCAAGATAAGCATTACATTACTAAATGAGGTGTGGCGAATCTCCAGTCAAATACAGTTTGGGCCGGATGTGTGCTAGATAAGAGGATTACAGAAATGAACATGAATTGCAAAATAGTAGCTGATGCAAACAACTGGTTGAACCCGCCTGCAATGTTTGTAAAGACTTTTCTGGACCCAAGTATCCAACAGATTAATACATACATTGTAGTGACTTATTTTCACTCAATTTTCAAGAGAAAGATTAAAACAGCTTTCAGAGATATGCCAAAATTGTTGTTTGTTGCACTCCAAAACTATATTGCTTAGAGCTAGGACTGGGCTGGTTTACAAACAAATAGTAAAATCTAGTTGGGTTTTCAAAATGACTAAAAATATACAAATAATTCCATTCAAATTTTATATATATGTATATGTTTGTTACACATATTTATTGTAAATTTTCTTTAATCCAGGCTGGAGTTTTACAATTCACGGGTGGGCGTTTGGAGTCCTAGTTATTTTTACCATCATAACGTTCAGCTCTCGCCAGAAGAAGAAAGAATTCTACAGTCCATGACACAAGAAGTTCTCTTCATGAATGTCTATGAGCTAAGTAAAGCCTCAGCTTAAGGGAAACACCACGCACCATGTAGATGACACTCTGTGCCATACAAAAAAATATAAGAAACAAATAAACAGCCGTGACAAACAACTTTGGAACCTTGCTGATGAAGGGCCTTGAGACCAGGTACTGGAAGTAGGGGTGTAGAGGGAGCGCAGGACCCCACAAGCAATTGAGTCCTCTGATGCACTGTTCACATTTTGAAGTTTAATCATTATTATTTGTAGACATAAGGTTCCAGAATCACTTGGCCTCAGTATATATTATATGAGACCCCTACTCTGTTACTCTGTGCATTTTTGATTACCCACCAGAAGAGTATCAGTTTATCACTACAACTTGAAAAAGCCCCATCTCCATTCTTAGTACCTTACTTAATGTTTGGCACACTGGGTACTCCGCTGCAAACATGGTGGATGTCCTATCTGCTGTATTGCAAGTGAATTATTTTAAATCGCACTTGTAATATGGCGGATAGTATAGCCAACATGTTTATGATGGATTCTTGTATGCCAAACTCTAAACAAAGCTCTTAGGCTTATGGCAGCCATTAGAGAATCATGTTTCTAAACCATCCAAGCTTCTCTTGTTTTTGATACTGGATGCAAGATTGACACATCATCCAAAAATAGTACACTTTGAAAAGTATATTAATCAACTTAGGGAAATTGCAGTTGACGTGAGTTGCCAGCTTAGCATTTTTGCGAATGCAACAATTTTCAAAGACAAGTCGCTTTATTTCAGGTCCAGAAAATATCTTTCCAAGATGAAATAAGCCTCATTCCGAAAACCTTGGTCTTCATTATACTCCCAAGTGGATCCTTGCCATTTGATTGAAGTGATTTAGTACACAACACAGATAGCATAGTGTACCACATAAAATGAACTGCCTATAAAGCAATTTCTCTGACCAAAATACTTTACCTGGTGAAATATGCAAACAGGTATTTCTTCAAAGTGTGTACAAACCTATTCATCTGATCTTAGCAGACGAGTGAACACATGCTAAAGAGACAATCCTGAAACCAATAACCGAGGACTGCTACTTGAAAATCCTTAAGAGGGGATTGGAATGGATGCAGATTTAAGGATAATATTTTAATGGTTATGTTGATTTTTCTGTTTAGCTAAATGGCCGAGGAGTCTTAGACTGCTATACATGCTGCATGGACCCTAAAAGAGACCACCTGTCTCCACCTATAATGTTGTCCTCTGTCATTAAGAGGAATGTTTCTGGGAGCCCTAAACTGACACAAGTGATTTTTTTGTCAGTCTAGTGTTGTGCAATGAAGATTTAGCATCCATCATATCTGGCTCCGCTTTGTTATTGTTGAGTTTCAGCCAGCTGAAGCTCATCCAAACACAGCTAGGGTGAAAAATTCTATAAGCGCCCAGAGTACAAAGATACAGATACAGCTGTGTGTGTAATCTCTGCAGGTGTGCAGGAGGAAATTGTGTTTCTTAATTGAGATTTGACAGGAGGCCCACAGATCAAAACCGGGCTTCCAGGGCTCCATCAAGGTCAATTTACCCCTGAACCAGCACTATTATGGGTTCTCATTAACATGTAAGTTCACATGTGGCGATTTACTTGTTGCTGTGTAGCTCTAATAAAGCCAGAGACTCTCTCCTGTGCCGCCTACATCTGGGCAAATGTTTGAATGGATTTCATCATAGATTTGCCCAAGAGTCAAGGCTGCGCAGTAATTTTAGAGTTTGTTGGCAATTTGACTAATATGGGTCAATTTCTATATCTGCTAAAGTTGGCCATCTTAAAAGAATTTGCACAGATATTTTCAGAACATGTTCGACTACTTGGTGTACCAAAGTTTTTGATTACTAACATAAGAATATATTTAAAGATTTTGGTCTGCTCTATGTAAAGAACTAGATATGGAAATGTGTCTGTCTACAAGTTACCATCCTAAGGCTGATGGACAGACAAAGGTTGAACAGTATTTGAAGTGTCAAGCCGTGTCACAAGAGGAGGATTTGAGCAATGCATTGCGTTGGCAAGGTTTACATACAATTACAAACACAACTGTACTGTAATGTCACACTTTTTTTTGCATGTATGGACATCATCCCCTCATATTTCCTTTTGATCAATCTGTGTCTCCATGAGTTCCTTCAGTACAAGAAAACTTAACTCAGTTAACTAACATTCAGAAATCAGCCCAGAAGTCTTGGAAAAAGCTAAAGATTCTTATAAGTTTTATGCTGATTGTAAGAGACATCCAGCACATCAGTATGTTGCATGAGAGAAGGCAATTGGAAAATAACTCTTCTACATTGCAAGCTAAGTTTGTGATTCATTTATGATTGAAAAAACTGTGAATCCAGTTGCAGTACTAGTTACATTTCATTAGTGTGTAAAAATATTCCCAGTTTTTCATGCATCTTTGTTAAAGCTTTCTTCTGCAAAAACCCGCCTTCCTTTCCTAATTCAGTTGGATGAAAAGGAGGTATATAACATCTTGAACATAAGAATTCTAAGAAAATAATTGCAGTATTTGGTGGAATGGAAGGGGTTTGACCCTAAGAAACAATGATGGGACATTAAACTTCATGTCCCATGTTTGCAAGAAGAATTTTATGCAAGACATCCTGACAAACTGTGGTATACGGTGATTGTGGTATACGGTGATGGTGGTATACAGTGATGGTGGTATACAGTGATGGTGGTATACAGTGATGGTGGTGGTGGGTGTGTATATGTGTTAGGCATTGGTAGTGACATAGAAATGTTCTAGACCTTTGTCTCGAGCTTGATCGAATGCAGGAGATCATACTTGGGAGTCGTTGGGACTGGATGACTCCTCCTTGGCTCTGTTAATGTATCTCTCAAGTTTATACTTGTATGCTACCAATAAACCTATATTGGTACAGCAGCTGGTGTCTACGTGGTTGGCTTCACTTCACAAACCAAGAGCTCCACCGCGAGAGAAGGCCTGACAAACAATGTTGACAGAAGTAATACAGACTTGTATTTCCTGACAATGCCTATTGCTAATAATGTAGTATTCTCCAAGCCCAGCACATATGTATACCACAATGAATGAAGCTTTTGGACCATCAGACAGGCTACCATAATCCAGAGTCTAACTACAAAATGCTACATGTAGCTACAAAGCAGCCGTAGAAACAAAGCAGACATGAAACATTGAAAACATGCTTACACTTTATATCTGTGGTGACTTTTAAGCACTACCAATGCCCTTTGGCTTCTTGGCACTTTTCAGCAATGAGTTAGTAGACCCCTGCATGTTAGAACATGTCTATCACAAGAGGCCTTCAATGAAGCAGCAGTTACAGCCAATGAAAACGTTGTTTTAATTTGCTAACCTTTTGTAAGGACACATTTTTTCAACTAAAGGTGTGGGCTCATGTATTTGGAAGAAAGTTTGCAGGATGGGAGTGCCCTCTTGGCTGGTTGGCACACATTTCCTAACATGATAGACCTGCCCCTACCATTCCTCAGCTGGAACTCAAATTTCTGCCCAAACTAGATTTGTAGGTTTAAAACACAAACTAAATCAAAATACATTTACACAAAGGGAGGATCCTTACCCCGTCCATATGCTCTAGCCTTCTTTGGATTGAGTTTCGGTTTCAGAGGCGCCCCCGGCTTCAGTTTGGCTTTTGGGAATTGTGACAGGTAGGTCATTACTGAATGCTCATCCACATCAGGGTGAATGATCTCTTCTGGAGTAATTACCTACAAAAAAAAGAGTGTGTAGTCAATGACATTACAGTTTCAAGTTTTTTAATATAGAAAAAATGTTGAACAGGAATAATGGCTTATTTTCTACTTGATTTTGCATAAATGTTTGTGCTCATTTGAAAATTTATGGTGCCTATGAAGCCAAACTGCTCTCAGCTGAACATTTTGTGAATGTGAGGGTCTCAAATGATTAAAAAAAAAAGACCTTCCTGATTTAAATTAAACTTTTGCACCAGCAAAAGGCATGCTGTGCAAGTCACCACTTATGTTGTTAAACAGGACCACAACTTGTGAAAACCCCCTATGAGCAACACCTTTCGTTAAGTGAGCTTTCTGATGTTTGTTCTGATCTGTGTATAGTAGAAACATGGTTTGTGACAAAGGAATTACTGTGATAAAGTTTTATGTATTTTGGAGATGATGCAATTTTTGGTTAAATTGTGCCACAAAAATCGAGATAATGAAAAAGATCAGATGAAGTAGGAGTAATTTAGAGCATTTGAATGCATATCATATTTTTACAATGTGTTCATACTGATTTTATTATAGAGGCACTGGACTTTGAGGCACTTTGATACTGTTGTAAGCAGTATGTTGTCCAACTGGACGGTCCTGATGAAGGACACCCCCAATACCGTGGAGGCCCAAAACATCAACAATAAAGCACCAAGAAGACAGAAATTAATAGGCAACCAGCCACCCCTGAGAGTGC